>OX465296.1:138838734-139438734 GCA_949987735.1 Leucophora obtusa
AAATAAATAAATAAATAAATAAATAAATAAATAAATAAATAAATAAATAAATAAATAAATAAATAAATAAATAAATAAATAAATAAATAAATAAATAAATAAATAAATAAATAAATAAATAAATAAATAAATAAATAAATAAATAAATAAATAAATAAATAAATAAATAAATAAATAAATAAATAAATAAATAAATAAATAAATAAATAAATAAATAAATAAATAAATAAATAAATAAATAAATAAATAAATAAATAAATAAATAAATAAATAAATAAATAAATAAATAAATAAATAAATAAATAAATAAATAAATAAATAAATAAATAAATAAATAAATAAATAAATAAATAAATAAATAAATAAATAAATAAATAAATAAATAAATAAATAAATAAATAAATAAATAAATAAATAAATAAATAAATAAATAAATAAATAAATAAATAAATAAATAAATAAATAAATAAATAAATAAATAAATAAATAAATAAATAAATAAATAAATAAATAAATAAATAAATAAATAAATAAATAAATAAATAAATAAATAAATAAATAAATAAATAAATAAATAAATAAATAAATAAATAAATAAATAAATAAATAAATAAATAAATAAATAAATAAATAAATAAATAAATAAATAAATAAATAAATAAATAAATAAATAAATAAATAAATAAATAAATAAATAAATAAATAAATAAATAAATAAATAAATAAATAAATAAATAAATAAATAAATAAATAAATAAATAAATAAATAAATAAATAAATAAATAAATAAATAAATAAATAAATAAATAAATAAATAAATAAATAAATAAATAAATAAATAAATAAATAAATAAATAAATAAATAAATAAATAAATAAATAAATAAATAAATAAATAAATAAATAAATAAATAAATAAATAAATAAATAAATAAATAAATAAATAAATAAATAAATAAATAAATAAATAAATAAATAAATAAATAAATAAATAAATAAATAAATAAATAAATAAATAAATAAATAAATAAATAAATAAATAAATAAATAAATAAATAAATAAATAAATAAATAAATAAATAAATAAATAAATAAATAAATAAATAAATAAATAAATAAATAAATAAATAAATAAATAAATAAATAAATAAATAAATAAATAAATAAATAAATAAATAAATAAATAAATAAATAAATAAATAAATAAATAAATAAATAAATAAATAAATAAATAAATAAATAAATAAATAAATAAATAAATAAATAAATAAATAAATAAATAAATAAATAAATAAATAAATAAATAAATAAATAAATAAATAAATAAATAAATAAATAAATAAATAAATAAATAAATAAATAAATAAATAAATAAATAAATAAATAAATAAATAAATAAATAAATAAATAAATAAATAAATAAATAAATAAATAAATAAATAAATAAATAAATAAATAAATAAATAAATAAATAAATAAATAAATAAATAAATAAATAAATAAATAAATAAATAAATAAATAAATAAATAAATAAATAAATAAATAAATAAATAAATAAATAAATAAATAAATAAATAAATAAATAAATAAATAAATAAATAAATAAATAAATAAATAAATAAATAAATAAATAAATAAATAAATAAATAAATAAATAAATAAATAAATAAATAAATAAATAAATAAATAAATAAATAAATAAATAAATAAATAAATAAATAAATAAATAAATAAATAAATAAATAAATAAATAAATAAATAAATAAATAAATAAATAAATAAATAAATAAATAAATAAATAAATAAATAAATAAATAAATAAATAAATAAATAAATAAATAAATAAATAAATAAATAAATAAATAAATAAATAAATAAATAAATAAATAAATAAATAAATAAATAAATAAATAAATAAATAAATAAATAAATAAATAAATAAATAAATAAATAAATAAATAAATAAATAAATAAATAAATAAATAAATAAATAAATAAATAAATAAATAAATAAATAAATAAATAAATAAATAAATAAATAAATAAATAAATAAATAAATAAATAAATAAATAAATAAATAAATAAATAAATAAATAAATAAATAAATAAATAAATAAATAAATAAATAAATAAATAAATAAATAAATAAATAAATAAATAAATAAATAAATAAATAAATAAATAAATAAATAAATAAATAAATAAATAAATAAATAAATAAATAAATAAATAAATAAATAAATAAATAAATAAATAAATAAATAAATAAATAAATAAATAAATAAATAAATAAATAAATAAATAAATAAATAAATAAATAAATAAATAAATAAATAAATAAATAAATAAATAAATAAATAAATAAATAAATAAATAAATAAATAAATAAATAAATAAATAAATAAATAAATAAATAAATAAATAAATAAATAAATAAATAAATAAATAAATAAATAAATAAATAAATAAATAAATAAATAAATAAATAAATAAATAAATAAATAAATAAATAAATAAATAAATAAATAAATAAATAAATAAATAAATAAATAAATAAATAAATAAATAAATAAATAAATAAATAAATAAATAAATAAATAAATAAATAAATAAATAAATAAATAAATAAATAAATAAATAAATAAATAAATAAATAAATAAATAAATAAATAAATAAATAAATAAATAAATAAATAAATAAATAAATAAATAAATAAATAAATAAATAAATAAATAAATAAATAAATAAATAAATAAATAAATAAATAAATAAATAAATAAATAAATAAATAAATAAATAAATAAATAAATAAATAAATAAATAAATAAATAAATAAATAAATAAATAAATAAATAAATAAATAAATAAATAAATAAATAAATAAATAAATAAATAAATAAATAAATAAATAAATAAATAAATAAATAAATAAATAAATAAATAAATAAATAAATAAATAAATAAATAAATAAATAAATAAATAAATAAATAAATAAATAAATAAATAAATAAATAAATAAATAAATAAATAAATAAATAAATAAATAAATAAATAAATAAATAAATAAATAAATAAATAAATAAATAAATAAATAAATAAATAAATAAATAAATAAATAAATAAATAAATAAATAAATAAATAAATAAATAAATAAATAAATAAATAAATAAATAAATAAATAAATAAATAAATAAATAAATAAATAAATAAATAAATAAATAAATAAATAAATAAATAAATAAATAAATAAATAAATAAATAAATAAATAAATAAATAAATAAATAAATAAATAAATAAATAAATAAATAAATAAATAAATAAATAAATAAATAAATAAATAAATAAATAAATAAATAAATAAATAAATAAATAAATAAATAAATAAATAAATAAATAAATAAATAAATAAATAAATAAATAAATAAATAAATAAATAAATAAATAAATAAATAAATAAATAAATAAATAAATAAATAAATAAATAAATAAATAAATAAATAAATAAATAAATAAATAAATAAATAAATAAATAAATAAATAAATAAATAAATAAATAAATAAATAAATAAATAAATAAATAAATAAATAAATAAATAAATAAATAAATAAATAAATAAATAAATAAATAAATAAATAAATAAATAAATAAATAAATAAATAAATAAATAAATAAATAAATAAATAAATAAATAAATAAATAAATAAATAAATAAATAAATAAATAAATAAATAAATAAATAAATAAATAAATAAATAAATAAATAAATAAATAAATAAATAAATAAATAAATAAATAAATAAATAAATAAATAAATAAATAAATAAATAAATAAATAAATAAATAAATAAATAAATAAATAAATAAATAAATAAATAAATAAATAAATAAATAAATAAATAAATAAATAAATAAATAAATAAATAAATAAATAAATAAATAAATAAATAAATAAATAAATAAATAAATAAATAAATAAATAAATAAATAAATAAATAAATAAATAAATAAATAAATAAATAAATAAATAAATAAATAAATAAATAAATAAATAAATAAAAGCTGACTTGTGCGCAGCAGATCAATTATGTTATCTATCAATTATTAGATGTCGAGATAGCTCAGATGGTAGAGCTACTGACTGGCAGTCTGGAGTCCTAGGTTCGATTCCCGCACGAGCAAATTTTATTAAAGAAATTCAAACATCTGTGTTTATCATACACAGAGTTGAATAGAATCAGCTGAGATATCTTAAGAATTAAGGTTCAAAGCAAAAAAGAGTAATAATAACAAAAGGATAAAAATAGCATTGTTAAATTTCGTTGATGTTAGTCTAAGTTGAGTTGTTGATAACAAACTCGATTTGCTTTCAACAGTCATATAAGTAGACGACTATCAAATATTAACCCACTCAAAGGCGAAAGGCACTGATGATGGCTTTGTAGCGAAAGCCGAAAATGCGCATTCTGCCTTGTTGGTCTTATCGAATTTTTTCACTAATTTTTATTCTTTGTAATTTACTTGTAAAAATTGTATCATCTTTCTTTGATTTGAAAAATAATTTAAACAGAAAGTGATATTAATTTATGATCTAGAGTCAAACTAAAATAACATTCATTTAAGAAAAATTCAGGTACGCTGAATCTAGTGGTGCTAGCCCCCAAAGCTGACTGGGGGAATAACAAATAACCTGGGCAAAAATAAATGGTCACAAATTTAGATAAATTGCGTTTTTTGGGGTCCTTGGATCCAGAATTTATAAACACAAATATCTTTTTTTCAAGAGCTAATCTAGAAAAACGGATATCACCACTGGATTCAGCGTACTCGAATTAGGTTTACCCACCAGGTCCCCCGCTTGTTGGATTTTTCAACTAGCACAGTGTTATTTTTGTCAATACTGGTAAGCACATACATAGGTAACGATATATTTTTTGATTTTTCGTATGCTGGTGTATAACCATAACTCATTATTTTGCGCGACATTGCCATACAAAAGTAATAAGAAATGTATTAATAAAAGTAACAAGTTACCATTTCCAAGCATGTAGTTACATAACAACATATCTTGTAATGATTTTCTACACTGGGAATGAATGAGTTGTCATTAAGTTTTGACAGGTATCATCTGAAGGTTGGTATTTTCAAAAATCATATAGATTTCTTTATAGTGGCGCCACCTATGTGTCACCCTACGGACTTTTCAGCCGATGTGTTATTTCACAAGTCTATGGACCAATTTGGAGTTAAAAATCATTCTCAAGCGAAAAGTAATTGCTTGGAAGTAATTGTAAATTTTACTCATTTGACCCATTGACTTATAATTTTATTTTTTGATTCTCGTTTATATTTAATGCTATTATAAAAGTCTGGGGATAAAATTAGTTTTAAAATTCATTCCTAATCGAAAAGTAATTACCTCGAAGTAATTGCTAAGTTTTGTTCATATGAATAAAACTTAGCAATTACTTCGAAGCAGGCACGTAGCTAGGGGGGGGGGCTTGGGGGCTCGAGCCCCACCGAAATGATTTGACAAATTTAAAACGTAACAAAATACGTCGAAAATAACAATCAGGTAGTTCACAAGGGGTGTGCTATCTGTTGTATCGTTGTATCGTCCTAACAAAAAACAGAGTTGTTAAAATTTTTATTTGTGTTTAACAACGATTTTCTATTCAGTTTTCTATCTTCATACATTGACGAGTATATGATCATGCATAGGCATACATGATCATATACGTCAGTGCATAGTTCAATGTATGACCATACATGATCTCTATATTTCCATATATCTTCGGATCCGAAATTTGAGGGTATATCGAGATATATGGCTATATATGATCATATATGAGCATACATGAATCATATGTGAGCATATATGATCATATAGGAACATGTACGGTCATATACCCTCAAATTTCGGATCCAAAGATATATGGAAATATATGAGATCATGTATGGTCATACATTGAATTATGCAATGACGTATATGATCATTTATGCCTATGCAGGATCATATACTAGTCAATGTATGATCATGTACGTTCATATGTATTTCGATTTTCACATGGGTACTCTCATTTTACAGAACTTTACACAAAAAA
Organism: Leucophora obtusa; assembly: GCA_949987735.1. Classification (NCBI taxonomy): domain Eukaryota; kingdom Metazoa; phylum Arthropoda; class Insecta; order Diptera; family Anthomyiidae; genus Leucophora; species Leucophora obtusa. The sequence continues at coordinate 138,844,842 of OX465296.1, forward strand.
ATTAAAGGAGCGCACCTAGTATACAAAAAAAAACACGGGAAAAATTAACCAAAAAATTTGAAAAAGCCCCCCCCCCCCCCTTGCTTAAAAAACCCTGTATTTCCCCCTATTAGTAATATCTATTTTTTATTCATACACAGAAAAAACAATAGGCACCAACAATGGGAATTTGTAAAAGCAATCACATTTTCTTTGAAATTGAAATTTTATTTCCAACAATTTTTTTGTTTGAAATATTTGTAACTCGTTTTTAAATTGTTATCTTTCATATAAAAATTGCTTAAAAATAAAAATTCAAAGTTACAAAAAAAAAAAAAAAATGTTTTTTTGGATTTACAAAATTCTTTGTTGGTGCCTTTTTAAAAAACTTTTTTTTTTGTATTTACAAATTTGGTATGAGAAAGGTGTTTAAAAATTTAATTAGAATTTTGTAAATTCGTTTTTCTACTAACTTTTCGTTTGAAGTGCATTTACGTTGGACATTTTAAGTTTACGTATAATTCCTAGATAACAATTTCACTTTTCACTTATAATGACGAAAATGGCCCCCAATCTATGGAGAAAGGCAAAGACATAAATTTTTATTTGAAATCTCAATACGGTATGTCAATTTTATTTTTCATTAAGTATTTCAAAAATAAATTTTTCAATGTTAACGTAATTATATTTTTTTTACAAATTTAAAGTTAAAATTGCCCAGGTACAACAACACATATAGATTTTGTTTACCACAAACCATATAATCACAACACTCAAGAATAATGACAAGGACACGATACATATAAAATTTGAAATAGAGGCTTTAAACTACTTATATTGAGCTTCAATATCCACAATATATCCTCATTATAATTTCCATTTTCACACTTTGCTGTTAATATAATTGTAACACTGCTTTAATCCCGATTTAATTATGTGTGTTTAAACTTTCAACACTGTAACTTTCACATATTGGTACTGCTGCAACCTAATTTGTATACCCTACACCACACTGTGTTATAGGGTATATTGAGTTTGCGTTTATGATTTGCGTCCGTCCGGCTAAATGATACCGGGTGAATTAAAAATGCACATTCAGATATTTTTAATTGGTTTCTGGCAAAAACCAGGCAGAATCTTGTTTTCATTTGTATGAAAAGTGTATGGAAAAACTAAATTAATTTTGTAGTTTTAGGCTCAAAAACTAAAAATGGCCAAAAGCTTTTAGCTTTTGCCCAGTCTAAATACACTATTATCCTTTTCCGGAGTATGACCAAAATCGTACTGTGGTGTTTGGTTTTATATAGTCGGCCCGCCCGACTTTAATTTTGTTTATTTGTTTTCATTACGTGCTCCCGATTGCTTGAAATGTTGCAATTAACAATATATGCACCTTTTTCAGTTATTTTTTAATTTCTGCCAAAAAGTATTGATTATGGGCTTTTGTGATAATGTTAGCTATAATATAGAGAAAACCAAGAAAAAAATTAAAGCCATATAAAAGTTACAGACTTCTGAACACTCAAGTTCTGAAAGAGTGCACTGCGTGTCGGACATAATGTGCTATTTTACTGATTATATTTAATTTAAAAAAGTTTTATATTATTATTATTTCATCATACGTACATAAAATCGGCAGCGAAACGTTTTAAGCTAACAGCAAATAGAGAAATTGATTTAATATAATTTCTAAATGATTACTATTTGCTAAAACTCCAATTATAAGCGAGTTAATTACCCAATAAGCACATACATAGGTTTTAAAAATTCAAGTGCTTTAAATTTTGCTTGAAATAAAGTAAATTTCAAATTCTAGCATTTGTATATTTAAAAAAATATTTCAAACTTGAATTTTTGTTTCCATTTTGCTGGAGTATGCTATTGAAATAAAATGTAATAAAAGTTGTATTCAAGCCTTGAAACTGGAAAACAGGGCTGGAATTGAACTTGATTTCAACTTGAATTCCAGTGAAATTGTTTATAGGGTTATAATTATCATGTACACTCAAAATAATAAGTCTGTTGGCTAAACACAATAATTTGTTACTTTAACAAAATTTATTCGGTTTTTTGGCTTAAAATAAAATCTGTAGATTTTAAAACATTTTTTGTTAACTTTAGCAAATTTAAATTTAAGTAAAAAATTAGTAAAACTACAGTTTTATTTGTAATTATACTGAGTCGTAAAATTTAGGGTCTCGGGACCCTCTCTCGGGAAGTATATGTGATTCCATATATGGAAAAAGATTTCATATACAGACATATATGGAGGTATCTTTTATTTCATATGGAAATGGCACTCATATATGGACAAATATGGAAAAATATTTCATTGAATTTATGCATAAGGGACTTGTATATGAACATATTTGGAAGAATACATTTTTGAATATGTGTAAAAGGAACTCATATTCGGATAAATATGGAATTATATTTAATGCCATGAATTGACATTCAGAGGAAAAAGCTTGATTTTTCTTGACATTCAGAAAAAAGCTTGATTTTTCTTGACAATTTAAAATTCAGTTAAATTAGCAAAAAAATTGCAAAATTGACTTGAAAATTTAAATGATATTAATTTATACAGATTTTCTACATTTTTGTACTACATTTTTTAAAGAAATGGGCCCATATCTTGTCAATGGATATGTCTTTTGGCAATTTTTCAAAAACTTCCCGAAGGCAGCAGTAATCTGCATACAACATATCAGTAGCTGTGTTTTCAACTTAACTATATCCGTTAACTCATAAAAGACCGCAAAGTTCATAAAAACGCGTTTAAGACGAAACTAACATATTATTTTTCGTATGCACATTAGCTTTTAACACGGATAATTATCAATGTTGAAAACTCAACATTTATACATTTTCACATCTGACGAAATTTATTCGCGTTACTTCCTAAAAACTATTGCCGACATACCATCGATTATAACGGAAAAATTATAAACATAACCTGTTTAAAATTTTTTTGAACTATAATCGGTTTAACGGAGATTTTCTTTAAATACTTAGCGTTGATAAGCATGAGACAAAATACAGCTAGTATTAATTGAATTTGATATTTTTAAAATAAATGGCAGCTCTGCTTAATTATTCCTTGACAACAACGAGTTTTTTATATTCAAAACAGCAAAAAAAACTGATTTTTCTCCAAAATCACATCTTTTTTCTAAGTATTTTACAGCATTTTGTAAAAATTGGTTTTTATATTTTGCTACCATGGAAACAGTCCTTTGTCCGTGACAATTAGTCATGGTACATTTAAAAACAATTAGTTTTTTTTTTGCTAATGGTTAATTTTTCTTGATTTTTCTTATCAATTTGATTGAAAAATTTCTAAAATTCCGTTTTAGCTTGACAAATGACATTTTTTCTTTATTCTTGACACGCATTGAAAAAGCTTGACAATCAAGCCAAATCAAGCCCGTCTGGCAACCCTATATGTAGTGCCTAATTTGTATGTCATACATAAATTTATATATGTGATCTTCTCCGAGAAAAGGGACCTAGTGTGCGAAAATGAAGTTTTGAGAATTAAAGTTTCAAATTTTAATGTTTTTCTCATTTTTATCGATTTTCCCAAGTTCCCGTTTTTTGACACACTAGGTCTCTTTTCTCGGAGAAGGTCACATATATAGTACAACCTTATAATAAAGGACAGCAACGTTCGCATGTGTTCGCATATATTTAATAAATTTATATGTTCATATATGTATGTCCATATATGAACATATACTTAGGTGTTACCTCATTTTTCGGATCCATACATATATGGTTGAACCATAAATGTTCATTAGGGATGGTCAATTTCTGGGACAAAAAATCGTAGGGGGAAATGATTCTACGAATAATTCTAAGCAACTTTGCCCTAGAAACCATAGGTCTAAAATGGATTTCGAGCTTGCGGAAATTCCAAAATATGTTGTAAGTGGTGCTTTATGAGTTTGAATAATGAGTTTTATTAATTATACCCTACACCAGTACATGGACAGGGTATAATAAGTTTGTGCTGATGTTTATAATTCCAAAAAATATTTAAACTAATCACCTTTAAGTATACCGATTTACCCAGAATAACATTTTGTTTCGATATAACGATATCCGTCTGTTGGTATATCCACATATTTTTGTGCATATGGTAGAGGTCGCAAATATTAAGATATTTCTACAAAATTTGGTATACCCACTAACTTCGGCCCAAGGACAAAGCCTATTGGATTTTGGTTCGAATCGGTCCATGGTTAGACCTAGTGCCCGTATCATGCGCGGTTCCAGCAATTAATATAAGGGGGAAATCATACTCCTCAGTGGCCAACTCAATGTATTTGTCCACTGTGGCGCATGATTTTTCCCCTTATATTAATTGCTGGAACCGCGCATGGCCCGTATAAAGGTCCCCCAAAAATGGGCATATTCGCTCGCTAAAGGTCGCAAACATTAAGATACTTTGATAAAATTTGGTACACAGACTTATATCGGCCCAAGGACGAAGCTTTTTGACATTCAACCAGACTAGTGTAGGGTATCGTATAGTCGGCATGCCCGATTGTATGATACCCTACACCAGTCTGAAATGTTTTGATCTGAAATTCGAATGGCTTGACAAGGACTTGTGTCAAAATTTGTCTATAAAATGATAAAAAACTAGAAAAACGGTAAGAAATTTTGATTTCATCTAAAGTTAGATGTATTTAAGAAAAATCGGAAATATAGTCCATATGGGCGATAGGTTCTAATATGGACCGATCCTATCTAGAATCAATAGGCTTTGTTCTTGGGCCCATATGAGTTAACGTACCAAATTTCATTAAAATACCTTCGTATTTGCGACCTCTATCATGCGAAAAATCAATTTTTGGGTGACCTTTATATAGGCACTAGGTGTATCCATGGACCTATTTTAATCATAATGCATAAGCTTCTTTCTTGGGCCAATATAAGTCGGTGCACGAAATTTCATCACAATATCTTAATATTTGCGAACTGTAGCCTGCGGATATGCAAATTTTTGGGGGACCTTTATACAAGCACTAAGCCTAAAAATTTACCAATTGTAAAAAAAACCAATAGGCTTTGTCCGTATGCCTATGTGAATTAGCGTACCTAATTTCATTAAAATATATTCGTATTTGAGACCTGTAGTATGCAAAGAAACAATTTTGGGAGGAACCTTTAACTTCGTATTTTTTTTGGGGGGTACTTTATATGGGCACTAAGTCCAAACGTGGACCGATTTCAACCAAAATTAATATGCTTCATCCCTGGGATGATATAAGTCGGTATACCGAATTTTATCGAAATATCTTAACATTTCCAACCTGTAGCGTGCGCTCATTATACCCTACACCACTATGTGGTCAGGGTATTATAAGTTTGTGCTGATGTTTGTAACACCAAAAAATATTGGTCGTAGACCCACCTTATAGTATACCGATCGGCTCAGAATTTTTTTTTATTTCGATTTAACGATGTCCGTCTGTCCGTCCGTCCGTCCGTCTGTCTGTCTGTCCATGCAATCTTGTGCGCACTCTACAGGTCGCAAATATTAAGATATTTTGATGAAATTTGGTATGCAGACCTGTGTTGGCCCAAGGACGAACAAGTTTGATTTTGGTGAACATCGGTCCATGTTTAGACCTAGTGCCCATATAAGGGTCCTACCAAAATTATACTGTTTATACGCTGCAGGTCGTAAATATTAAGATATTTTGATGAAATTTGGTACACAGACCTATATTGGCCCAATAACGCAGCCTATTGATTTTGGTGAACATCGGTCCATGTTTAGACCTAGTGCCCATATAAGGGTCCTACCAAAATTAAGGGTCCCCCCAAAATTGGCTTGGTTACAAACTGCAGGTCGCAAATATTAAGATATTTTAATGAAATTTGGTGCGCTGACTCACATTATAGAAAATTTTGGCACAAGCCCCATTTTAACCCATTCGAATTTCGGATCCAAACAATACACCAGACTGGTGTAGGGTATTGTATAGTCGGCATGCCCGACTTTAACCTTTTTACTCGTTTTTAGGCTGATTTATGTCATCAGCTTAGAAGTTTAGTCAAAAATAAAAAAATAAAAAATTTTTTTTCTTATAGTAAGGTTAGCCGATGAAGACTCCTATCTAAACAGTCCAAAACTATGATCCTGGTTAACAATAGTTACATGTTAACGCAAATTTTACACAAACATGGCAGTGAAGCACTACTAACAACATATTTTTGAATTTCCGCAAGCTCGAAATCCATTTTAGACCTATGGTTTCTAGGGCAAAGTTGCTTAGAATTCTTCGTAGAGTCATTTCCCCCCTACGATTTTTAATTTTTTTTTTGCCTCCATACAAATTGACCCGCCCTAATGTTCATATATGAACATTTTTCACCGGGATGTTAAAATTTTCCAAATTTAAAATTTTGCTCCTCAATGAACTTGAAATTCTTTAAAGCTCTGAAGAAATAATCGTGTTGCAGAAGTGGACCAAAATCATTCTAAAACACTCATAAGTATTATCTTATGATAAGCCTAATATTGCAAAACATAAAACGAAACTTTTTTCAACCAATTACAAGTATAAAGCGCTTGTAGCTTTCTAAAAGTACTATCATTAGTTTTCTGTAATCAGCTCATCATTGCCCTGTTACTATACAAAATTCGACAATTTACATGTATGTGGTGAGTAGTATCCAAAAATAGCCAAGTTTGAACACGCCTGATTGGCACCTCTTTTAAAATAAGACAAAATGTTACATTTGCATTATTTTCGAAAGCGAGTAACTTATCTAAAAATTAACCAGAGTATTGTCATATAAATTTGACATTCACAACTACATAATGTATTAAATTTTGATTATTTTGTAATAACTAAGCAGGTATTTGTGTCGTATAGAGAAATATTGCTGCCTACAACCTTGACCTCGATCGAGAAAACTTTTTATATTAAAAAGAACTGGTGAGCGCCGGAAAAGTGAAATTAAATGTAGAGCAATATTTTCTGTAAGTTTGAAATTATTCAGACAGATTTTCTATATATACAAAAATTTAGTAACGTGAGTGTTGAAAAAGTTAAATTTTTTTGTCTAGTTGGTACAATATCTAAAAATGCATTTTCCATCCCTCCTCCAGTGCATATGCATGTACTTTATATTAAATAATATAAAGTATTATATTTTTAACTGCGCATTATGGACGTAGTACGCAGTTACATGAATAGATATATCCATTAATAGGCTTCATTACTTCATTGTTATATGCATAGAGCAGATTCGATAACTTCTCAGTAACTTGGAATGAAAACATTTTGTTGTCGTCGTTGTTTGAATACCATTATTTCTATATGTCTCACCAAGATCGAAAAAGTGAATAAATGCAAAATTGAGATGTGAATAGTATTAAAAGGTGCGTTAATTCAAATAAACAGGTAAAGTTATAAATATACGCGATTACAAAAATACACGGTTTACGAGGGCAAAAATCCAGTTAGATGAATACCACTATTGTATTGTATGTGGCAATGTATATTTGTATGTATTGTATGTCACCTTGGAAGTTACCCCTCAATTCGTAAATGCTTTGTAAAGTTATAGCAGGTGTACAAAACGTCATTTTCATACAAAATTTGTTCAATAAACCTCCTTTAATTTTACAAAGCGTTTATAAATTTAGGGGTTAATATTAAAAAAAAAATTAAATCAGCCGATTTTTTTTATTACCTACTAAAAAAACCTTAAAAATAAAAGTTGAGAAAAAGTCAAAAAATTGAAATTTGAGCGCCTCGAAAATGATTTTTTTGATATGTCGTAGTGGAATTTTTTCCCCGTGCCAAAAGCTATCGAAAAATCGATGGCACAATAACGATTGCTAAATCGAACGCCCTTAATGTACAGCCCTTTCTTGCATACAGGTCTTTGGGCTAACTAATTTTCGTTGAAGAATTCGCACAATTTCTGAATTCTGGAGAATACGGGCTAGCAGTTTTTTTTGATATTCGTACTACTTCGGTTCGTACCGATTTTTTTTTACCTCTTTTTGATATTTTTAGAACAACATGGCAACCCTGTGCCAAAATTTAAATAGTATGCATATTTAACTTCCTCATTTAAAGAGTACATTATTTTTAACCAATTTTTATATCAAATGTTGACAGATTCTGACATGATGCCAAACAAAAAAGTATAAAAATAGTCCATTTTGTTTCGCCTATTTCATTCTCTAAATCCCCGAGATGCCCAAAATAATGAAATATATTGTTCTTAGATTTCTATTCTGTATCATTTCATTACGCAGCAAAAATATGGTAATCATAGTCCCATACAGATTGCCATGTATTGATAGGTCATTACAGTTTGCATTATTTTGAAATACAAAATAGTGATATAGAAATATAGATCATAGTGAAATAGTGATTTAGATCATACACACTTTGCAAAATAATCACTTTCTGGTAATTGATTAAATATGTATATTAACTATGTATAATATATTAACTATTTTAATATTATATTTATTAATTTGTTTTGAAATAAATAAATAAATAGAAAATTTAGTGATACAATTTGCAAAAATCTTTTTAGATTTTATTTTTTTAAAGAGTTAATCAAATTTATCCACCAAGCTTCAGCAACAATGAAAATGATTTAATTTTAAAATATTTGTAACCAATTACTTTAAAATTAAATGTAATCACATATTTCTCAACGTGCTTGCGCAAAAGTTGGTAATTTCGGCAAAAGGTTTGCTGAAAATCAACGAGCTGATTTTTAACAAAAAAATAGTCATCTCAGCAAAAGTTTTGCTAACACTTATTCGATTGCAAATGAAAAAATTCTTGCTGAAATCACTAAAGTTTTTTCTGAATATTCATATCATTTCCGTTGTCTGTACTACATCCAGACAAGCTGCGACATCTACATCTTGTCTATCTGGTTGTCGTCCACGCTATAAATACGGTTATCACCACAATTTTTGTAGCAAAATAAATTAGTAAAAGATTAGTTCAAAATTAGTTTAGTGCTAAAAGAATATAACTAAAACCTTTGATGAAAACGGAATTTTAGCAAAAAAATTGCTGAAAACTAGTACAATTGTTATACAAGACGTTTTACTAATTTTTCTACTAACTTATTTTTTTGAGTGCACATATACAATCTCTATGAGTAACCAGTTACCCTTTGAAAATGAGTAACCATGGTGGTAACTGGTAAGCGGGAGAATAGTGACCACCCATTAATTTTGGGACCTCGCGAACAAAAGTAATTGATGAAACCATTTATGTGCTACTTACTCTCTTAATTACTTGGTAATATCTTTTTTTGCTGGGTAAACTCAGTTGTAGAGTTGTAAAAGTATTAACTATTTGGGCATTCAGTACTCAATGCATCAATTTTTCCGACTACTCAACATTTAAAAGTATCTAGTTAATACTTTAAGGGTTGTATTCCTATGTAAAAAACTATGCAAATCTTACTCTGCACTTGCAATTCTAGTTGCACGTGAGTTTGGTTGTCATAACGGATCTGTACTCTATGTGACTGAAAGTTTTTGAAGTGGTAATTTAATTAGTATTATAATATATATTTGTTTTGCATATTGGTATCAAATGCAGCTTGTCGTGAGAAAAACATTTAAAAAAATTTCGTAAAATAACTCCAGTTCACAGTAAATTTTTTTAGGTGCATTTTTGAATTTTTTGTTAAAGGTTGCTTTCAGAGTTTAGCGTTGATGATCATTTTCATTTTTTAATCCAACTATATATTCAAGTATCATAAAAGTAGCATTAGTGAATCAACTTAAAAATTTTTTTCAATATTTTATATATACATACCCGAAATGTTCACCAATACAGAGTACCTAAAAAGTTGTTTGGGACCTAAAAATAGCATTCAAAATATGTTTCTTCAGTTCGCCACTCATATTTCGAGTGCTATTACATTTTATCGGGATACCCTAATCTAAACATATTCGCATATATTTCTAGGTGTGCGCTATTAAAAAGTGTAACAAATAAAAAACTGAAGGTTGAAGTAAAGCCCTAATTACAATTGCCCTAACTTATATTAATTTTTCGATAAAAGCCAACAACATTAATTTAAGTTTACTACAAATTAAACGGTACACTAATAGAAAAAAGTCCGTAAAAAATTTAGTTAAAATTTGTTAAAAATTATGCTGCAGAAAAAAACTGTTAAATTAGCAGATTATTTTTGCTATATATTAGTAATATAGGAACAGCAAAAATGAAACTGTTAAATATACAGAATTTTAGTTACATATATTTGAGCTAAATTTTTGTAAATGGAGAATAGCAAATTAACCTGCTAAAATCAGCAAAAAACTTTGCTAAATAATTAGTAGCTTAAAAGATCACCAAAAAATTTATTATTTTCTATTTTTTTTTTCAATTTTTTTTTAAATGCAAATAAAAATCGAGCCTTTGGAAAACAGCAGTTTACAATTATTTAGCAAATATTTCTGCTAATTTAAGCAAAATAGACTGCTATTTTCATTCAACTAAATTTAGTTTAAAAATAGCAAAAGATTTTGTAGATTTAACAGTTTATTTTTGCTATTTTTAGTCTACAAATATTTAGCAAAATTTTCTGCAAATACAGTACAATTTGCTATTTTCAATTAACTAAAAGTTAGCCTAAATATAACTAAAATTCTGTAAATTTAACAGTTTTTATTTTGTTGTTCTCATTTTACTAGTATGTGTTAAAAAAATCTGCTAATTTTAGCAGTTTTTTCTGCAGCATCATTTTTAATTAATTTTTAGTAACTTTTTCTGCTATTTTTACAGATTTATTTCTATGAGTGGCCTACCTGCCTGTACCTGTATTTGGATTAAGTAAACTCGCTGATTTTCCACAATTTTTGAGATTTTTTAATGTTTATATGTTTGCGTTATATTTTTGTATTTTATGTTTTTTTTTTTGCTATAAAATCTTTTAAATGTAGTTGATTTTATTGAATTCGATACGATGAGTTTCGATTAGAAATTAACCACATTAATAGTGATGGAACTTATCACAAGTTGACAAACTAAAAAATATGGATACTTCAATACCCGATGTAGAAATGTATTCTATCAAATACAACATGTCAAATACAACAGATGTAGCTCAGATGGAAGAGCTATCAATTGGCAATCTCAGGTTTGCCAATTGATAGGTTCGAAAATTTTATTAAAGAAATGTTTACAATAAAATTTTTTTAAATATATTTTTTTGAAAATCTATTTTTAGACTCATTATTTTTGTCAATACTGGTAAGCTTATAGGTAACGACATATTTTTTATATGAGAAAAATGTTGCACTGCAGTAAAACACCGCCGCACAGTGGGCCAGCATCGTCGAATTTTAGGCAAAACTAGAATATTGAGTATATGAGACTAAAGGATATCACAAAGGGGGGTTTGGTTGTTGCTGATCACGAATCTGAAAAAAAAATATAAAATTCGAAATGGCGGATCCAAGATGGCGGCCATTAATTTTTAATTTTTATTATATTGGACTTAAAATAATCAATTATATAGGTCTAGGATCCGCTGATTAAAAACCTAAAATTAAAATTTTGAAATTAAAAATGGCGGATCCAATATGGCGACAAACAATTTTTTCATTAAATTTCTTATGTCGCCTGATTTACTTCAAAATTATATATATATATATATATTACCGATTTTTTAGATATCTATATTTGAACCACAAAAAAATCTTTACAAAGTCGACAGTTGGTTTTATTTTAAATGTAAATCAATTTACAAATTTAATTTTTTTGTAAAACAATTTGTTCAAAATTTATATTAATAACAAATACTCTTGAGATCAATTGTTGAAAATAATGAATAAATAAGAAATAATAACACTAGCCATTAGGCGAATCGACTAACATTTTGCTAAATAACTCAAAAATAGCAATACTTACTGCAACAATGTTATTATTAGGAACAAGAGAACACCTTTGACTGAGAATACAAGAGAATTTAGACCGATCGGTAAAACGAGAAAAAAGCTGTGCACAAAAATGTAAGTGGTGTTAGTCGAATCGACTAACATTAGCATTCTAGGGTTAAAGGGCAAAATCTCGAAAGTTTATGAACGATCGCAAATGGTCGCAAAAACCTAAGTAAAAGACATCTTATGGAACACATTGGGATTCAAGTTTTTCATATATCTCTTGGAACATTTTGGAGCTTTTTTTTAAAAAATTTAGGATTTTCAGAATAACCCACATTTTTGAGGTAAAATTTATAATTTTATTACTTTTTTCGTAAAAACTTAACAGGTTTCTATTTTTTTTTTTTTTTTTTGGGAACTAGTTTCAGTTTTATAATTTGAGATTGTTTTTGGAGCAAATTATTGTTTATTTATGATTTTTTTTATTGTATCATTATAAAATAAAAATGTCACAAAATTAAAAAAATTTGATATGAACTCTCGCCAACTAACAACGAGTAACCACAATGATACAATATTTCACTCACAAAATATTCAACAATCCTAGATTTTGAATATATAAACATATTTTCCCTTTATCTGAATTGTACTTTTGGCCAAAAAATGGCGATCCCGGCCCACAGTGCGCAGGCAAGGGTTTTATCTGGTTAAGAGTTTAGAAATAAAAGTAAAACCATTTGTTCACGATTTTTTTTGTTAAAGATTAATATTTTGTGATATTTTGCAGATAAATTATTATCAGAATATGAGGAATTATAAAAATTTTGAGAAAAAAATAAAAAAATAAAAAATTAGGTTTGAAAATAAATAGCAAATGTTTTGAATATAATGAAAAATCTGTAGTCCTCGTTTTAATTGCCTTTTCAATTAATTTAATAGGATATTTTTAACTATAAAATATTGTGAGTGTAGAAAAAGCTATTAAGAAAAATGTATTTTACACGTTTTAAAGACCCACTCCTTCTTTATTTCATATGAAAGATTAAAATCATATTTGCCCGTGGTCATGGCTGCAATGGACATTGCAAACTGAGTTAGATAAAATATTTAATTTTTGTGTATTTGCGTGATAATAGTGCATAAATATTATTATAAGGATTGCATTATTTTCAATTATAGTTTTTAAATCCAACATAGCAATTTATTTAACCAAAAAATTGTTTCTATATATAATGTACTCAGCTAAATTTAGCACTTATCAACATGCATGATAAAATTATTGTTTGTTAAAAAATTTAGGTGCTAAATATTAATAAACACGTATGTTTATGGCGAATTATTTATGACCTGTGACCACACTCTAACAATTTTGCTTAAATATAATGCAAGCGAGTGATTATATAACAATTTTGACCAAAGTTTCTAGTTTGAAAGAAAAACTTTTCTTGCGGTCATGGTTTTTACTTAAATTGGTAGACACTTCTCAAGTACATACCTATAGAAAAAATTAGTTTGATCAGAATCATCAAAAAAAATTATTTTTCAATTACCTAAGACCGATTAATAAAGCAAAAGTAATAAATTGTGAATAAAAAAAGAGGGCAAGGAACTAAATATATTGTTACGAGGGCAACTATTTATATTGTGAACCTTGGTAACTTTAACACTTGCTGTAATTTTCACTAAAAAATTTAACATTTTTGACCATAACCTTGCTTAGAACTTTTTGCCATTTGAGCATTAGCAGCAAAATACTGGAATTAACACGTGGAAATTTTTGGAATCATCAAAATTTATTGGTGCTAACAAATGCCCAAGAAATAAAATGGCAGAACTTCACAAGTCGTGTAAAAGATCGTTATAGGTGACGAATCATAGATCTATGCATATGAGGCTGAAGCTAAACAGCAGTCGAAATCCAACAAAAGTTGTTCGCTCTCGTAGAATAGTTAATTCTGAATGTTAATGTTAGAATAGTTAATTCTGAATGTTACACCACTATTTATTTGCCAGAAGTGTTCGGAGAAATGAGAAAAAGCATCCCCTTAAAACGGATAATTCTTCACCATGGCAACGCCAGCTCTGACACATCGCCTCAAACAAATGGATGTTTTAGATCTCAAAAGATCGAATTAATAGGTGTTCCGCCTTACAGCCCTTACTTGGCACGCAATGACTTTTTCTTGTTCCGGTATATCATTATTTAATATTTACAAAAAGTGAAATATTCAAAAATATTTTTTTAAATATTTAAAGTGGCATTCTCGCAATAAAATTCATTTTGGCGACAATAAATGTATAAATTACAGTTTATAGAATTTTTTTTGTTTTTTTTTTTTTTTTTTTTTTGTTTCATACACGTTAAAATAAACACAATTTAGCTATTTGCCAAAAAACAATATTTTTCAATAAAAATCAGCTTTTTTTTAAAATAATTTTTTTAAATGAATGTTCTTTAGTTTGACTATAGATCATAAATTAAAATCACTTTCTGTTTAAATTATTCTCAAATTAAAGAAAGATGATACAATTTTCACAAGTAAATTACAAAAAATAAAAAATTTTGAAAGAATTTGATAAGGCCAGCAAGACAGAATACGTATTTTCGGCTTTCCTACAAAGCCATCATCAGTGTCATTCACCTTGAATGGGTTCATAATTGATAATTGTCTACTTATGTTACAGTTGAAAGCAAATCGAATATTTTAACAACTCAACTTAGACTAATATCAACGAAATCTAGCAATGCTATTTTTATCCTTTGTTATTATTACTCTTTTTTGCTTTGAACCTTAATTCTCAGCTGATGCTATTCAACTCTGTGTATGATAACCACCGATTTTTTAATTACAACGAACCGTTAAATTTAAATGTATGTTATTTAAATTATATTTTGCACCCTGTCAATGTGTGTGTGTTTTTTTTAAATATGAATGAGGGGAATGTTTATTTGATCTCTTATTTTGGTAAATGAATGTTCTTTTTTTTTTGGTATGTTTCTTGAAATGTACACGCCTTTAGAAATCGTATATAAAAAAATGGTTAAAATCGAAGAGATCATGCATTTAAGGGTTAAATTAAATTAGACAACTGAATACTGGCTTTTACGGCTAAAAATATAATTTAAAATGAATCTATTTCTACACGCAGAGAAAAGATATGGTTGCAATATGATTACGTCTACAAAACTGTGTTCCCTACTGTCATACATAGATGTTGCAATGTAATTTTTAATGTATTAATCATATTTTATAAATTAAATGGTCGCCTATAACACTGTGAGACAAATGGTAGGGGTCAGTGATCGGGAAGGTTTCAAATTAGCGGGGAAAGTTATATCGGTAAAAAAGAAGTTATACGTGTCCCGCCGTTTCGCTGGGTTACCCCTAGGAATCGAGATATATCGATTTGACCTTTGGTGGTCTTTTTTTGACATAATTCGAGAACCACTAGTCCGATTTTGCTCAAACAATTTAAAAAAAATGAAAAATTACAATTCCTTTAATCTGTTCATATAACGTTTTTCTATATACTCAACAGTTTTGTCGGTAAAAATAAATGTATGAAGAAAAAAATATTTTTTGCCTAAAATATTAAAAAAAAGTAATAAACAAAAGGTTATTGATTTTTATGGTAGCGGTAACAAACATTTATTTTTACCGGCAAAACTGTTGAGTATATAGAAAAACGTTATATGAACAGATTAAAGGAATTGTAATTTTTAATTTTTTTAAAATTGTGTGAGCAAAATCGGATTAGTGGTTCTCGAGTTATGTCAAAAAAAAGATATATCTCGATTCTTAGGGGTGACCCAACGAAACGCCGGGACACGTATAACTTGTTTTTGACCGATATAACATTTCCCGTTGGTTTCATCCCATCCCGATTTTGACTGTCGCATAGTGTAATAATTTTATAGTCAAAATCTCTTTTTTTTTATTCTATTCTGTTCTCTGATCTAGAGCAATATATTATATGGACAATCGTATTCCTCTCTTCGAATTACAATTATATTACTACCTGAATTGAGAGAAAAAATGCTCACACTCACAGGTATTGTCTCGGCAACTATAACATGGTCAGTATATTTTTATAATAGCACCATTGGTTAGTTAGCGTTATTTTTATTTGAGATAAAATAATACATATTAAACAAAAAAATATAAAATAGAAAATCAACTTACTGGTATTGATTTTAATAATGGAATTCTTTGTGTAACAAGAAATTCGGCTAACTGAGGAAGTCTGGGAAAAATATAAGTTGTCAAGCAACCTAAAAATAAAATTAAAAAAATGTAATAAATTAAGTAAAAAGAATAAAAAAATTATGCGCCTTCCCTCCATATACCCACAAAATAATAGGGAGAGCTAGATTATACACATAGAAAAATTTTATATTTTAAAAAGAACCGCCAATTTCTTGTTATACAAAAATAGAAAAAAATCGCTGTCATACATAAAAAATTGCGAAGGACATCAGTAAATAAAAATTAATTTCATATTTTCAGTAAAAAAACCCTATTTGTTTTTGTGCAACTTTTGCTGAAAGATTTTAAAATTATATATAAAAAGGCATTTGGTAACACTGAGGCCTTTAAGGGGGTGACAGAATTGAAAAATCGAATCAGTTCTGCAAAATCACAGCATAGCTATTTTAAATGATAAAAACCCCTCAGACCATGCTTTATACTACTAAAATGCCCTTAGATTTTTTTAAAAAGGCCCATATCCTAGTAACTAATCTTGATAATAAAAAACCAGCAAAATTCTTGCACTTGTACGCATATAAGTCCAGTTTAGTGGTAATGCGTTTTTTTTCATAAAATTGGATTCAATTACGAGTTAGTTTTATTTTAAGCTTAAAACCACAGACTTCTTTGAGTGTAGTGGTATATTTGTAGTATGTGTAATCAAATGAATGTGCACCTTTTATAAAATTAAATTTCTGTAAATATTCTACTATACAAAAGAGACAAACAAAATTATATTTAAAACTTGACAGAAAAAACTTTGAATATGCTTTTTTAAGGATACTTGTATATTAGACCGACTCACCTTATATGGACAGAAAAAAAGCAAAAAAAGTGCCCCCCTCAAATTAAGACCTGGTTTGTTTTATGATGATTCCCAAAATATTTCGGGTCTAGGAATGAGATCTCACGAGCTGGACCGTTTTTAAAAATGTTATTTTTTTTAGTTTTTGGCAGAATTTTGGTATTTACAAAATTCCAGACTATATCCACTTTGCGATGAATTACTTATCAAAAGAAAAGTTTTGGTATCCATATTGTCCTATTTAGAACACAGTTTTTCCTCCACATTGAAGTTCTGATAAAACGCGAAAAATCGCGAATTTCAAAAAAATCTGAAATACGTGTTCACTTAAATCGACTACAGATTATGATATGTAAGTTTGAAATTTCAATAACAAACATCTCCGTACAAAAGAGTCAAAAATTTGTTTTTTTTTATAGAATAGCCTTGAAAATAGGACATGTCTGGATACGCGTGAACATGTCATATGTATACCGCTGGATGCGCCTCAAAAAAACATATGATACCCATATGGAGTATGTTATCTTCAGCTAAGATGCAAATTTCTTACAAAAACTAAAAAAAATACCTCTTTTAAAAATGGTACAGCTCGTGAGATCTCATTGCTAGACCCGAAATATTTTGAAAATCATCATAAAACAAACCTAGGTTTATTTTGAGGGGGCACTTTTTTTACTTTTTTTCGTGAGTCGGTCTATTGCATATAAATCAGCCTACAATGAAAAGATTTATTATGACTTTTCTTGTTCTACAATAGCGTTGTAAGCCAATTTCAATAACACAAAAGTACATTTTTTTCAAATGCATTTTTCTTCCAAATTTGCTTTTTTAGCAAAGGGACTTTAAATTTTGCTTTAAAATATAGATCAACATTCGAAAAATGTCACCTAATAATTCTATGTATTAAGTCAGGAAAAAATATAATAGAAAAGCGAATTTGTTTTCGTTGTAAACAGAAGTGAATATATCTATACGGAGTACCTATATTACACACATGGGTGGAGCACAAAATTGTCAAAGTAGACTTCGAAGTCCCAGCCTTACTACATGATTTTGTCCTAATGAATTTTAAATTGGTTGTACCTATAACAACCAGTAGCTATTTGATGATAGATAATAGGCTGTACATTAGACCGTACCTCAAAACTAAAGTTCGCAGTACACTCTCCAATATGAAGTATTTTTGCAAGGCAATTTGAAAAAAAAATTTTTTTTTTTGGCCGAACGTAGGGGTCGCCTTTTTCAATTTTTCGTTATAGCTTCGGCATTTAAAGTTGGATTTTGAAGTGTGATACCTCGAGGAGACTAGCTTTCCAAAGAATAAAGTCTAAATTTAGGGTTTTCTCTTAGTTAAATAATGTGTCCTCATTTCACAAGTCCCGGGGACGGTCCTTTAACCCTGCTGTTAGGTTAAAAACTACTTACGAATTTTAGGTTGATGGACCATTTTGGTCCATACCTAATTTTTCATAAAAAAAGACCATAAACCCATTTTTTATAGCTATTTCCATTTAGTATTTCGAGAACGCAATACTAACTCTAAAAAATATATTTCTATGCTCAAGAAATATTTTGGGCTACCCAGCAAACAAAGATGATCAT
Organism: Leucophora obtusa; assembly: GCA_949987735.1. Classification (NCBI taxonomy): domain Eukaryota; kingdom Metazoa; phylum Arthropoda; class Insecta; order Diptera; family Anthomyiidae; genus Leucophora; species Leucophora obtusa. The sequence continues at coordinate 138,863,380 of OX465296.1, forward strand.
TAATGGCTCAGAAATGAGCTCCAAAAACATAAGCATTTTTCCACTTTTTCCTATGAAAGTGGTCCGTCCAAAAGAGCCCCCTGTGTACTCAGAAATGACTCAGAAAAAAGAACGTATTAAATCGAAATTTTCCTCATAAATCTAATTAATTTTGGAATCTTCTTTGAGACCGAAAAATGAACCCTCATTTTGAGACAACTTTTTGGATTGTTTTCTGAGGGTTCATATTTTCTACCAAAAAAGAGTGTTTTCAAAAAACCAATAATCATTTCTATGAGCCGTTTAAAAATTTTATTTATGAGCGCTCCGAAATTGCTGGCTGGGTATTCAATAAACGTTGAATGTTTATTACTATAGTACTTGTCATAACAATTTTATTTGAAAACTAATTGCAAAACTGTTACAAAACTCAAAATTATATTTGGGGTGCTCCTAATTTTATTTGGTTGTACCATCAAATCAGTAATTTATACATATAACTGCTGCTATTCAATTATTTGTGTTATTTTTGTGATTTACCTAGTTTCATTTAGTCATATATCAACTATTCGCATTAGTTTCACTTCAGTTACAGTTCAGCTTGTGTTTTCTTTGTTTTTTGATAAAATGGAAAATCGGCTTAATTTGCTAATGCTATTGCTAAAACTCTAAACGAAAGTGACTCGAATATTTCAATTTCCATGAAAATATCTAATACGAAAATACAGAAACAAGTGATTCTGATAAAGAAAATGAAAAAAATGTGCCTGCAGCTGGCACTATGGATCCATTGTATATTGCAAAAAATAGTATGCAATGGAGTGCAACTCTATTATCCTGTCCCATTGCAACTACTGCTGAGAATATTATCTCAACACATGGCGACTCTAAATTAGGCTATTTATGGCACGGCCGATCATTTCTTTTTATCTTTCGATTTGGCAAAAAAAAACTTTTACAAAGAAAATTTACATATGTGGGAACAGTTTACTTCCAATGAAATCCCTACATTCGTTTTTTATATTGGCCATATACATAAAGGAACTGTTTATAAGGTACCAGAAATCGATGTCAATGCACCGAAAAAGAAGCCTGAGCTTGTATCTTTCTATAATTCGACAAAAGGTTTGCAATTGTTTTGCCATTATTTATTAGTCGATTAATTGTCTTCTCTCTTAGAAGGCGTAGATAACGCCGACCAAATGATTGGTTACTATATTCCTAAATGGAAGAAAAATCGATGCCCGAATGTTGTATTTGAAAAAATTATAGTTATATCCGCATTGACTGCTTTTATAATTTTTTCTGAAATTGATGTTTCTTGGCACCAAGTGATCCAAATCGTAGGAGACCCGAATTTTTACGACAATTGGCGCTTTCTTTGGCCAAAGAACACATCTAATATACCAAAAGAAAAATTTTCATCGAAGCTATTGGCTGAGGTAAGAGCATCTTCCTCAGGTTCCGTAACTTCTAGAAGTGATACAAGAAACCTACCCTCTAGAAAACGTGGAACGTTGCTGCAAATCCAAATGTGAAAGTAAATTTATTGTCTGCAGCAAATTTATTTGTAAACTAAACCGCAAAATAATTTGCTCATCCTGTAATGCGATTATGTGAATGAAAAGTAAAAAAAATGGACCAAAATGGTCCCTAACATAAGATTTGTAACTATTTATTTTTCTCCCTTCAATTTTATGTTAGACACTTATTTATTTTGATAAAAACATTAATTCAGAAAAAAATCACATGAGCTAAAATTTGAAGTCAATATATTGTACCGTTGCAAAGTTAAAGAGAGAAGTAAAACAAAATGGATCAAAATGGTCCTAACCTAACAGCAGGGTTAAGTATAATTGACACTGCTTAAACCACAGAAATGTTTCATTATACCAGTGCTGTGACAAGTCCTGCTCTACAAATCACGGGGTAGGTACCTTGATAGGAATTGAGTAGTATGTCGTCGTTTCAATAGCCACGCGATATGTACTTCGAGGGCAATTAAGTGGTATGTCTTCGTTTCACCAGTCACGGGATAGTGATTTTAGTTTAACTGACATTGCTTAACCCACAGAAATGGTAATTTATACCAATCCTGTGACAAGTCCTGCTTTAATCACTCCCCGTAGGGACATTAAAGCGATACAGAAAGTAAGCATTTTTATACCGATATTGTCAATGCCGTGTATCCAAGGTTCTTGCGTCTCAATAAAATGAATTTTATTTTTTTCCTTATCAATGTTCTCATTTCTTTAAGTTACATTTGAATTTAACGGATTTTGTGCAATTAAAAACGCTATATTGATGTCAAATATAACAGTAAACATTAGGACAATACTATGAAATGCATCATTGTACTACTTATTGCAGCAGCCAAGGAATTGTTACCAACTATGTAAAGTATGTGATTATATAAAAGGGGTGCATTGATCGATTTTAATTAATTAACCCGTTGGCGCCAACGAGGTAGGACATTCGGCACTGTGAACTATCGTTCTGCTCAGTGACATTCATCCCCATGAGCGTGAGCTATCGCTCTGTTCAGTTACAGTCATCGTCGTGAGCGTGACTACCAAGTACTGTCTTTTGTTGCGTGACCGTCTTCTGCTGGCCATTAAAATAAATATACGTTTCGTGTCCTGTCAACTTGTTACGTTTAATGAAAATATTTTAAACTGCATAGTGTTGGCTACGCTGAGTATGTTGCAGCTTAGAAAGAGAAAAACCCGTCGTTACAATAAGCAAATTTGTATTTAAATCCAAACCATTCAACTGTGCTTTATTTATTATTAAAATTAAAAAAAAAAATAATTTATACATGTTCTCACATGTTTTGTATGCCGGTAGATGCTTCTTCAAAGAAGTTTTCAGCTAATACCCAATTTGTCTATTTTTGTTTGAAATTACAAGAAATAAATTCAATAAACTAAATACTGGGTCCTTTGGGCCCCCTTTTTAACTCCTAAACATAAGTGTACATTATTTTTTTCTCTATCTTATTAGGATCGGAGAGACCACATCGGGATAACTCCCTTGTAAATAGATGACAAAATGATGTTTCTCCTTTTAGTTTAGTGCAGTGCTAAGTTTGACAATTTCTTGGTTTGTAAAAGTTGTTTTTGAGCTTCTAACTTATACTGAATTTAGAACTACCTAGTTTTCGTACAAAACTAGTTTTTGCTTGTTTTTTATATATGCGTTGTGACAAATAAAAACGAGCAAGAGCCAAAAGCTAAGTAGTTTTTCCTCAGTCTAAATGCAGTATTATGCCTCATTCACAAAACTAGTAGTTTCCAAATTTATTGTGTTTTCGATTGTCAAATCCCATAGAAATTTCAAAACAAAAACTTAAAAAAACGAAAAATTCTAATTTTGGGTTCAGTATGAATGAGGCTTTAAACTTATTTAATGGCATATTTGTCAAGGAAATTGTATTTGTAATTTCTTGTTTCAAATATCTACAATTCTTAATAAAGTTGATGTGCTAAACAATTTTCGAGACCCATATATTCCCTTTTCTGCAACAGAACCATGCAGATTTGTGTTATTCCACAAGAGATTTATTTTTAAATTACTTTTCCCTTTTCTCAAGTCCCAATAAAATATTTTTGCTTTATTAATTAACTCATTATATGAATTTTCAAATAAAATAACAACAAATAGCAAATATATTTTAATAATTTTGCTCGATATATGTTGGATCTCTTGTTTTAACACTTTCCCATAAATTAATAGGCTTAAAATATTTAAACCTGTTCAAAGATTTCTTTATAAATATAATGATACCGTCATCACTGCAATACATCTTTATACGAGTTAACGTATATGATTCATATGAGAGAGCATAATTTTGGCCATCAGGAAAATTCAACTGAAATAATATGCAATCTTTTAATCCACAACCACAAGCAAATAGTAGCGAACAAAAAGAAAGAATAACGCAAAAAAGTGAAAAAATAAATGCCCTAGTAAAAAAATATATGAATTTTCCTATTACATACAATTTTGTCCTAGAAATTAGAACATCAAATTATATTGTATTGGATCATATTAGATCTACCTTGATATAATTAGATTTAATTTGATGGAATAAGATATTCGATACAATAAAATTGAGTGTAATAAAAAAAATTCGGTTTATATTAGTAAAAGAGGGCACTTTGACTCAATCACATAAAAGTATCGCAACCCGCATCTATTAATAAAGTTGTTTTACATATATGTATATTAGACCACCCATGAAATGTATGGGATTTTAAAAATGTTTTTTTTGTTTGCTCCACCGGCAATTTTCGGTAGATTGGGTACAAAAAATAATATATGTGTGAAAATTGGATTTCTCCGTGGCATACAGGCTAGTCAGTTTGAACTTTTGACCCTAAAAATGAACAAAAAACACTTCAAAGATTTTTTGCGCTATAACTTCTAAATTTGACGTTTTTCGCAAAAATACTATATAAGTGCTGTTATGCAGAATGAAAAGACAAACACTTTTTTTATACTAATTTTTGGCCTAAGTGTTACTTATCGTGGTGTTTTAAGCGGATAAAGTAAAAATTTGTGTTAAGAATTCATTTTAAACGGCCCTCGTTAAAATTTGGACAGAGCCAGTGAAGATCGGTTTTAATTTTTTTGTAGAGCAAGATATGTTGTTTTTATAAACCAATTGCATTTGGAACATATATCTGTTATTCCACGAAAGAGAGACCAAAATCGGGAAGTTGAAATTTCACTTTTTTCACGATTTCGTTAATAATTAATCTGCGATGAAAGGAATATAAATTTTTTTAATTTATACCATTAGTAAACATCTCATGTTACTTAATTTTAAGTAAAAATTGACTAAAACTGAAAAAGATTGATTTTTTTAAAACCTAAAAATTAAGCAGTCTGTGATTAATTTTAAATTGAAAACTCAGATAAAACCATTGAAATATGTAACACATATATTTTTTAATCAATTTCTACAAAGTTTTAGATAATTGAATTGAATAATTGAAAAAGTACTATAAAAGAGCATTTTAAATTTAATTGATTTTATTTCTAAACTTACGGTTTTGTTCATTTTGTGTATGAAAACCCTACAAATATATTTATATTTTCAAACATTTTGATTGGTTGAAAATAAATTAACCAATCAGAATGCTCCAAAAATAAACCAAGTCAAAGCATACTGCCATCCAAAATTTTAAATGAACAAAACTATACATTTTTAATAACTAGATTTGTGTTGTGGAAAATGTTGATGCAAAAGTTGTGATTTTTTTGATAAAATGAATTTAGTGGAATTTGAATTTATGTCATGTGTTAAGAGTTTGCAAATCCGATTAAGGGATTTTGCTATATTTTCAAAATAAGAAAATAAGTAAAATTTTCACTTGAATTGCAATTAGATCCTAGATCCTTTACCTAATCAAAATAAGTTGGCATATGTGCAAAAGCGCAAAGTCTATACTCTTAAACAATATTTAAAATTATTCGTGGCTTAGTCAGATATATGAATAAATAAGAAATTTTAACGAAAAAAACTGACTTTTTACTAAAAATAAATTTTGCGAATATTTCAAAAACTAGAGCTAATTTTAAAATTTGGTGTTCACATTCGTGATATTCATACTAAAATCTATCAGAATTGAAAAGTCGCATGCCCAATGCATTTTTAGTGTTGTGCTGTGTAATAAACCTACAAAAGATTTCATAAATTTTTTTTATTGAATTGGGGTAGCTCAAAATCTCGATGAATTAAAATTTAATATTGTTTCCACCATATTGAATTTCTGATAAAACGAGAATTTCAAAAAAAAAACTGAAACACATGTTCACTTAAATCGTCTATATATTATGATAGGTAAATTTGACATTTCCATCACAAATATCTCCGTACAAAAGAGTCAAAAATTTGTTTTTTTATAGAATATCCTTGAATATATGATATGTCAGGACATGCTTGAATATTTTATATGTATATACCGCTGGACGCGCCTATAAAAAACCTTTCATATTGATACCCATATTGAGTATGTTGTCTTCAGCTAAGATGCAAATTTCTTACAAAAACTAAAAAAAATACCTTTTTTAAAAATGGTCCAGCTCGTGAGATCTCATTGCTAGACCCTAAATATTTTGGGAATCATCTTATAACAAACCAAGGTTTATTTTCAGGCGGCATTGTTTTTTTTTACTTTTTTTCGTGAGGCGGTCTAGTGTACAACATATAACAAATCGGTACTTCAGCCCGATTTTGGTGTTTCTTTCGTGGAATAACAGATATATGTTCCAAATGTAATTGGTTTATAAAAACAACATACCTTGCTCTACAAAAAAGTTAAAACCGATCCTCACTGGCTCTGTCCAAATTTTAACGAGGGCCGTTTAAAATGAATTCTTTACACAAATTTTTATTTTATCCGCTTAAAACACCACGATAAGTAACACTTAGGCCAAAAATTAGTATGAAGAAAGCGTTTGTCCTTTTATTCTGCATAACAGCACTTATATAGTATTTTTGCGAAAAACGTCAAATTTAGAAGTTATAGCGCAAAATATCGTTGAAGTGTTTTTAGTTAATTTTTAGGGTCAAAAGTTCAAACTGACTGGCCAGTATTATCCCGAGAGATCCAATTTTTGTACACCTATTATTTTTATGTCCAACCTATCGGAAATTACCATGTGTGATCGATATACAAATTTTTACTTTTCTACGGATTTCTGTCAACCGATTTCAACCAACCGATTTCAGGGTACGTTGAGGATGGTCTGTAGATGGTTCACGTGAAGTTTGCACGAAATTGGCCCAGTGGTTCCAGAGATATGGCGTTCCTACTTATAAAATTTTCGTGTAGCTATGGCGTTATTATGACAATCAGGCAGCACTTATATCATTAACCTAATTTAATCTCAGCTCATCCTATCTCATTTAAATCATCTCAATTTGTTTTTTGTGGAAACTTTTTTTTTTTTGTGAAATAATTTTTTGTGTAAAAAATTTTTTTTTGGAAACTCTTTTTTTTTTGTGGAAACTATTTTTTTTGTGGAAATTTTTTTTTTTTTTTGGAAACATTTTTTTTTTGTAGAAACTTTTTTTTTTTTGTAAAATATTTTTTTTTTTTTTTGTGGAAACAGTTTTTTTTTTGAAAAAATTTTTTTTTTGTGGAAACATTTTTTTTTTGTGGAAACATTTTTTTTTGTGGAATCATTTTCTCGTTTTTTTTTGTGAAATATTTTTTTTTTTTGGAAAGTTGGGAATAGTGAAGGAGGACACTGTATTAGGGATAAAAAAATCATACACATTATTTTTCCAAATTGATGTTGCGGTCGCTGGGGATCGAACCCGCAACCACATGTGTAACAGTTCAACGCGCTAACCATTACACCACAGCTCTCACATCGTCATCGTTATTTATTGTTAATTATGAAGTGTTTCTATTTGATTTTATTTTTACTTAAAAAGTAGAAAAAAAGCTTAGATTAAAAAGCTTCCTCTGAATAATAATTTTTAAAATTATTTATTTTTTATATAAGCTCCTAATAGCATTCTTATCGAAGGGGTCTTTTATTTTGAAGATTTTTACATTAATAAAAAACATTGTATTTTATGTTCATAAAAATATTTAATTCCTATACAAAACAAGTTACATTTTAAACTTTAAGGTACGTTAACAACGTAGCGGTCTTGCCCGATACGACAAAATTCGTTTTCGGTTTAACTGACATCCCAAAAACTAGGCCTAAGGCACGCCGCTAAATCTAGCGGGCTTGCCCGCTAGTTATATACTAAAATGAAACGAGCTGTAATCAATATAAAAGACAAAAAACGAAAAAAGATATTGAAAAGCATAAAATTACTGTTAATTTTACCCAGAAAAAAAATAAGTTATAAAAACATCGTTTTCACTAGATGGCACTTTATTAAAAAAACTGACAATTTTCTTTTTTATTTAAATTTAAATAAAAACAAACAGCAAAGCAAAGAAATAAACGGATATCTCAAATTTTATTATTTGAATGTATTCCGCGTTGTTTTTTTCCCTTATTTTGAACATTTTTCAGCAGTTTTTGAGATTTTAAATATAGGCTCAACTGATCCTAATTTTACCGCCCTCTACCGGTGAGTAGTGTAAGTTTTGATTTTCTGTCTCTATAATTAATAGTCTCTGATTTTACGTACAATGAGCTTATGTTGTTTGAAAAAGAAATTCAAATAACATGGTTGTGTAACGGGAGTAATTAGCAATTTATATTATTTTACACAACTTTATATTTTTATCATTAACAATGTTACATAAAAATTATTATTGTTTATTTTCACTGTCATTTATTCTTTTGTGATTACTTAATTGGTTCATTTTGTTTGTTTTAATTAAATTGCCAAGACTGTAGCATCATTTTTATATTTCATTTATTTCAAATATTGATAATATTCGACTCTTGTTTTGTTAATTATTGTTTATTGGGTTTATTTCATTTTTTTAAATATTTGAATTGTACCTTAAATTTCAATATAAATATGAAACACAATCTGAAAATTGTCATTCTATACTTTGAATTCGAACAATAAACATCAACATTTTTTAAAACTGAAAATTCAATAATTAAAAAAAAAAAACGAATAGAAGGGAACAAACTACAAGGAAATTCATAAATCATAATAGAGAATAATTAAATAATGTTCTATAAACCAAAATGATATGTGGGCAAATAGGACGTTCAGCTGTCTGTTTATGCCCCATCATCATTAAATAATAATAAAATATATTAAAAGTATTTGAGGACTGCTTGGACGATTGCGTCTGGCACGGACCCTTTACTTTTATGTATTAATGAATAAATTGAGTCCCATCTCATCTCCTAAATTGAGTCTTATCTGTTACAGTTGTTATTTGAATTTCACTTTGAAAATTCAAAGTGTCCAACTTTTTTCTTTGTACACTGTATGTACTAGTCAAAAAAGTTAAAATTCTCACGCTCCACAACCCTAAAAATATTTTTATATGAAAATAAATATGGTCTGATAAAAAAATCACCAAAAAAGTTTTGTTTAGGGGTGGCACATCGCAATTGAAGTTTCGATGTTGTACTTGTTCTATTATCTTGTAAATGTTTCACAGACAAACTCATTTATTCTACTTTAAATATCGACTGATTTTTATGAAATTTACGAAAAATTCTCTAAAAAGTGAAATTACACAAAAACTACACAAAAATGTCATTATTCAAAAATTATCCAAGGAATGTGAAAACACAGAAGATATAAAAAATTTCGTATTTTTTGAAGGCCACATCCGCAGTTTGAGAAATGTTTAGTTGCACTCCTGCGTGATCGGTATGTATGAGTAATACTATTATCGTGTATAAGAGGCTAAATGGATCGTACTATTGTTTTGGTATCCAGAGCCATTTTAGGTTAAGTTTTGTAGCTTTTCATATATGTATGGAGCTAAATGTGATGTAGAAACGAAACGGGTGATCCAATTATTTTAGCACTTACACATACCAATATTAATGGTGATATATGTATAATATAAGACAGATTTAAACCATTAATTCTTTCATCTGTGGATGTGTCAGTCTATATAAAATTGGATTTTTAGCGTATTGTGCAGCGAAAAGTAATGTAAAGCCTAAAAAAAATTCGATCTATTTAGCACTTTCACAAATGATAGTTATAATGAAATCTTGCGTTCCAGATAGATTGAACTCCATAATTCTTAAAACTGTAGATGTGTCTTCAATTTGAATTTGACCCTTTAGCTATTTTTGGAGAAAGATATGTTTTAGATCATCCGATCCATTTAGCACTTTCAGATAATATAAGTAATGAAGACATATTTGACCCAATAATTCTTTAAACCGTGAACGTGCCGCAATTTTGGGGGGAACTTTATATGGGCACTAGGTGCAAACATAGACCGATTTAAACCAAAATCAACAAACGTCGTCTTTGAGTCGATATAAGTCGGTCTGCCAAATTTCAGCAAAATATCTCAATATTTTCGATCTGTATCGTTCACACAAAATACATGGACAGACAGACAGACGGACGGACGGAAAATTAAAAAAACAACAGTACTTTGAATCAAAAATGGAAATATGGCGCGACTATGCGTTTCTGAACAAACTCACCGTGTTGAATGCAAAACTTGTGTCATCTTTTTTCATTAACTCGAGCTAAAAGTGAGTAAAAACAACTCAAAAATAGGGGAAAAAAAGGTTTTTGGTAACTTTGACATCTATTTGCTTAAAAATCAGATATATTGTAAAAATTTGGAAACCAAATTCGGACTCAGCACGGAAAGGTTACTTGAAAACGAGTGGTCACATGGCTGAAAAATCCAAAACTTTTAAAATATTTATTAGCGAAAATGTTTGCGATTTTTTATACATATCGCAGCGTCCTCCTTTGGTGTTCCCATAGCAATTAACCCCACCGAAGTAAAATATATGAACTAAAAAGCTTCAACAACGTTCGCCAACTCTTCATCAGATGGCGCGCAGCAACTGTTCTAAGATTTAACATCTCGCGCAATTACAGTGTTGCCATATCTGAAGCCCTTCATCTTTCACCACCTTTCACTTCTTCTCTATCCCCTTTCGAAAGGAAGTAACACGTTAATTAATAAGAAGAATTTCTTGAAAAAAAAAATTTATAAACTGGGTAAATATACAAAATTTTATCTAATATAAGACTATATCAAAACTTTTTTTTACTTGGGTAGAACAAAATGAGGAGCATATAAAATTCCACGAAACTTTTAAAAGAATTTAAAGCCAACAAAATATTATAAAAATGGTTGTCATTATAACAATGGAGGATTTCACTGTTCAATGTTGACAGTGGAAAATTGAATTGTACTTTTTATTCATTTTTTTTATTTTTAAATGTGGCAAATGAAAGTGCGCTTCTCAGAATTGCATTGCATTGTGTTGTATTTATTTAAACAACCTACTTTTGTTTTTATCAAGGTTCGATATCGAAACGTAGAAAAGTAAGGGTAACGATATCAAATATTTTACATTGAATTTCAAGGTATATATCAAATATTGTTTAAAGAATAATTTTTTTTTGCCAAAAAGGATAAAAAATTAACTATAAATAAATATTTAAATCACACGTAAAATATCACGGTAAACCGAGTTGGGAGTAATTATTTACTTCGTAATGTGCATTGCGTATTTTCATTACCATTATATAAAAGTAATTACCACGGCAGAGACTTTCATGCAAATGGATGTTTGTAGTTGTTAATCCAAAAATGATTTTGACCAAATACTTTTCGGAATCAAAGAATTTTCAACAAAATGACATCGATTTGTTGTTGCATATTTTTGCATATTTTATTATAAATGCATATTTTTGCATATTTTACTTTTAATTGCATATTTTATGATTTTTAGTGCATATTTTCAAATCTTAACGCAGCACTTAACTAGAGGTAAAACATCAAGTTGTCATCTACTTAGACATTTATATTGGATTTAATTTTTAACCCAACGCTCGCGAGTAACAAATATGATTTTTAGAAATCGATAAATTTAAAGTCCGATTTTTGGTTTGAAGGGTTTATTTTTGGATTATTAGTGAATATTTTTGGGTTTCTAGTGCATATTTTTATTTAAGTGCATATTTTGCACTTTTTACTGCATATTTCAAGCGCATATTTTCGATTTTTAAGTGCATGAAAGTCGCTGCCCTGGTAATTACAAGAATAATGAAAAAAGTTTATTACTTTTGTTTTCATTACATGAAATAAAATATGTATTATTTCGATTTCATTTAAGTAGTGGTAGTGAAATTTTGTTTTCAATTTCAATACAAAATCATTAAAATTCGTGGTTGGCAAACAAAAACCTTAAAATACCAATACCGATTTAAAACCCCTTCAAATGACTACCGTTAACCATAAAATACCGCTAATGAAATAATTTAAAATACCGCTAACCTCAAAATATCGTAACGAAATAACTTTAAATTTTGTATTTCATTATCTGCATGGAATACTTACTTTTAGTTTTTATTATACAACTAATGCTGCTGTTCACACACAAACGTAAATTCACAAAGTTATTGTCCGTAATGTTGTCAAAAAACTTTTAAAAAAGACTATCGTTAAACTTAAAACACACTGAAGAAATAACTTAAAATTCCGTTAACTTTAAAATAATCAAACAAAATAACTTTAAATACCGTTAACCCGAAATAACTTAAACTACCGATAACCTTAAAATATATAACGAAATAATATTGAAATAAAGTTATCAAATTTAACGGTTCGTTGTAATTCAAACATCTGTGTTTATCATACACAGAGTTGAATAGAATCAGCTGAGATATCTTAAGAATTAAGGTTCAAAGCAAAAAAGAGTAATAATAACAAAAGGATAAAAATAGCATTGTTAAATTTCGTTGATGTTAGTCTAAGTTGAGTTGTTGATAACAAACTCGATTTGCTTTCAACATTCATATAAGTAGACGATTATCAGAATATTAACCCACTCAAAGGCGAAAGGCACTGATGATGGCTTTGTAGCGAAAGCCGAAAATGCGCATTCTGCCTTGCTGGTCTTATCGAATTTTTTCAATAATTTTTATTCTTTGTAATTTACTTGTAAAAATTGTATCAACTTTCTTTGATTTGAAAATAATTTAAACAGAAAGTGATATTAATTTATGATCCTGAGTCAAACTAAAATAACATTCATTTACTTGAAAAATAACAGATCAACTAAAAACTTTTCCCCCGTTATCAATTATCGCAAACCTTATGAATCGGTTGCCAACTCTGGTAAAATGGTAATGGTGTCTGTTTGATGAATTCTGAGAGTAAAAACAATAACAGAAAAGCTGAATAGGAAAGAAAACTATGAATTAGCCACACTATGAGCAAGTCCTTACGTGGGTGAGATGGCTAAGCTGTCGAGTGCTGGCATAGTTACGTTTGTGATGTAGGAGTGCATGGGTTCGATTCTTACAGCCGACAGGTTGTTGAAAAAATTATCATATAGAGACAATCTGACAATAAAATATAAACAATAATGTAATTTAATCGAAAATCACTGATGAATCCTGTCCATAAAATAAGGCAGAAACTAGATCTAGTCTGATTTGGAAATTAATAATTAGCGTTTTTTTATTCACCTGGATTTAGAATTCTTCATACAAAAAGGGGATTTATTAAATCCAAAAAAATCTGGATTTAATAAATCCACAATAAAAGCACAAATATATGAAACAACTTATTAATTTAATATCAGAAAAAAACACGAATGTAAATTAAAAGAGAAACAAAAAAATTAAAAAACTAACAATTAAAAGGTTTAGGCAGACGGCCTATCGCTGTTTTATATAAAATATAACTAAAACTTAAAAGTTAAAGAAAATCCTTCATCATCGAATTCGGTATTAAAAATTAGGGTGAAAGAAGTGTCGGAAAAAAAATTCTTTTTAAAATAGGGAGAATCTAACCCCATCTGTTGAGCACTTTTAGAGCTAATTTTTGGATTTATGAAATCCAAGTGTTTAGAAAAAGCGGCTAATGTGTCTATAACTTTGAAAGAGTGTTTATTCTTCTTCTTAACCTCAAACCTTGATTTGAATTTAGTGTACCTATGCCGATTTCTCGCTTTAAGTCCAAATAATAAATAAGCATAAATTTAAAGCTACAGAATGCCCCAAAAGTGCTTCTCAGCAAATAAAGGAATGGCTATAAAAAAACGTATTTTCTTTCAGTAAAGTAATGATTTTTTTTCATTACAAAAGAAAAAATAAATAATGGAAATGAAAATCAAATTTAATTTTATTTACTTTTTATAAAGTAATAAAGAAAAAATAGCAATCAATATTATATAAGTTAATGGTAAAGAAAATGTAATGATACTAATTTTGGCCCATCTCTGATGGTAACAATATCGGTATTTAAATTATATAGATATATCGGTTTTGGTTAACGGGTTTAAGTTTAAAAGGGTTTTAAAGATTACACTAACTAAGCTTGTCTATAATTAAAATCAAGGTTGGCTACCGAAACGAACAATTATTATTATTTTCCATTTTTTGTTTTTTTCAATATCGGTATTATCAATACTGAAAAAAAGACTTTTTTTTCAAAAAACTGCTATTTTTCTTCATCAGGATACTCTCCTGACAAAATCTCATATTAAATGTAGTCTGCTACATCAACAAAATGCGAATAAACAATAAAATATGTTTTCGAAGTCTTCTGCACAGCATAACCAACAATAGAAATACTATAAAAGTTTTATGTTTTTGTATTTCATACCATCGGTATAAATAAATACAAATTTTATTTTTTACCTTACTTCTTTGTTAATACAAGAAGAGGCAAAAACATTTTTTCTCCCTACTATGAGTGTTGTCAAAATGTTGGTTTTTAATTTTTATTTAAAAATAAAAATTGTTTTTTCGACCTTTTTAATTGATTAATTAGAAATTTTATTAATAAGAAAACTATATAATAAATAAATTTACAAATATTTTTCAGGGTTGACCGCTAAAATACCGTTATCGATTCAAGCCCTTTCAACTGACTACCGTGACCCTTAAAATACCGTTACCGAAATGATCGAAATACCGTTACCGAAATAATCGAAATACCGTTACCCTTAAAATACCGTTACCGAATTGATCGAAATACCGTTATCCTTAAAATACCATTACCGTTATTTTTAATTCTTTGCTCTTGGTAATTGCATGTGGTTATTGAGTATTTCATATAAATTAAATTGATAAATTTACTTTGTTTTTATTTGAGTTTGTTTTTTGCAACAAAAAATGCGGTATGCACAGAAATAACTGACTACCGTTACCGATATGAGTAAAATACCGTTACTCTTAAAATACCGTGACCGAAATAATCGAAATATCATTATCCTTAAAATACCGTTACCGAAATAATTCAAATACCGTTACCCGTAAAATACCGATACCGAAATAAATGAAATAGCGTTACCCTTAAATACCGTTACCGAAATAATCTGAAATAGCGTTACCCTAACTATAACCGCATTCGTTTCGGTTACCATCCATGATATTTTGTAATAAAAAAGGTAATATTTTCTTATAAAAACGAAAAGAACTGGGGCCAGATTCCCGCAATTGTAAGCGTTCAAAATTGTTAAAAAATCACGTTTTTAAAGTGAAAATAAAAGAACACGAATATATTTTATAACTTTAACTCATATTTGTAATAAAGGAACTAAATGCTTCACCTCTAACCTAGTTTTAATCTTTGTAATATTTTAAGTAGGGGAAGTGCGACACATTTGATCCCGAAAATTTGAAGCCGAATATCTTCTAAACTATTCAATATTTTTTTGTTTTAATTTTTTTAGAAAGCTTTCTGAAATAGGTATTTTCTATTCTGAAAAAAATATTCTGGGCTTATAGCTTTTTGAGTAATAATTAAAAATATAAATCGCCATAAAAGGATCAAGTATGTTATACCATTAATACACTTGAGCCCTATATGTAACACACATGATCCCGGGGATCAAGTGTGTTTACTAAGGCATGCGCGGTTCCAGCAATTAATATAAGGGGTACGGGGTATAAGGTCCGCCTCAGTGGCCAACTCAATGTATTTGTCTACTGTGGCGTATGATTTTTCCCCTTATATTAATTGCTGGAACCGCGCATGATCGCGGGTATCAAATGTTCTTGTAAAAAGTATTTATTACAAATAATACATCAGATTTAAATAATTCTGTTAAAGCGTTTTATTTCTAAACAAAATAATAAAATTCTAAATTTTACTATGTCTTTACTTATTTGCGGCCTTTAGCCCCTATATTGTATCGTATTTTTGAAATCTAATTGCTTTAAAACGTCGTATGGCATTGTTGCGATTCATGAACTGTTTCGTCATAAGTTTTCGAAAATAAAATTGGTCTAATATTGAAAAGATTACGTATGAAAAAACCTTATTCGTATAATTATTAATTTTTTTTGGGTTCCTTTAGATTTCGATGAAATTTGGATATGTGATACAACCTACACTGAGAGAATTATCTGCATGATATCAATGAATTTTTGCATAAAACCAATGAAGTTGCACTGGAACTCGTCCATTGAAACTTTTCGTTGAATTAATGGCATTTTTCATAAAATTTTGTGAAAAGTTTCATTTAATTTACTAAAAGTTTCATACACTCAATGAAAAAGTTTCACTAAAACTGGATTCATAAAATATATGAAGCTTTTTCATCAAATTTAAGAAATTTTTTTGTACTTATTTCCCAACGACAAATTTAAATAACTTTCGGTTTTAAACAGATCGGCTCAAATTGATATTTTGGGGTAAAAGTGAGTTTCAAAGTTGTTCGAATCTTTTTTGTTTAAAAACTTTTTAGTAATTTTAGTACACTGTTTCATAGATCTTGAAAATACCTTTCATCTGGTATCCAATTTGTGTAACTTACCCTATAAATATGAAAGAAAACCCCTACAAACGAAAAACCCTACAAACGAAAAACCGGGTAATTTTTTACCCCGCGTTTTAACTCTCAAATATCAAATTAGAACGCTAAAGAGGTTCACTTGCTTATTTTTCCGTCTTCTCTACCACATAAACAAATTTCATCTAAATCTGAGTGAGCCACACGCACACATCTGCTTTGTAAGCGATTTTGTTAAGCAAAATTATCTTAAAAATAATGCAGTCAACTAATACTTATTAAAAATTACTTATAATATACAGTTTATTTGTCCAATTATATTCGTTTGTTTAATTAAAAGCATTTTTCCCAACAAATATCAAGTGTATTTAAAAAAAAAAACGGATCAAGTGTATAAGTAGTCATTTTTCTGGTTTTGTCATAGTAAAAAATTACAAGATGAAATACGGATTTTTTAAAACGTGAAATAATACCTTATATGATAATGTTTAATTTTACATAACCAACATTTTTGTGTTTAAAATAGGAACTTCAGAAACATTTGCTAAGTAATGCATTAAACACATAGACGACTGCGGCTACATGACTACCCGACTACAAATGCCGCTGGCTGCAATTGTAGTCGTGTAGTCAGCTAAAAATTTGACGTTTTGATAAATATTAATTTTTTTTGGTTTGTGCTTCTAAAATAATGGCTGAGGAATATTTTTTTTAATTTTGTAACATCCATTTTGTTTTAAAAACATCACAATAAATTTATTTCCAAATATAAATTAATGAAACCTTCAAACAATTATAAAATAAAAACAGATGTTTCTTCAGTGTTTCCATAACGTCGATTTTATAGTCAGAACTAGCGATTTTATTTCGCCTCTAGCGGGAAAAATTGTCCTTTTTTACACATTTTGTTATATTGTCAACACTATTTTTGTTTTGTAGCCAACAAAAATAGAAATTATCCTAAGTTGACTACAGCGGCAAAAGTAGTCGTGTAGCCGTGTAGCTGTGTTGGTGTCAAAATAATCGTTTTCATATAAACGTGTGTATTTTATTTTTGACAGGCTGTAGTCGTGTAGCTGCAGTCGTCTATGTGTTTAATGCTTAAGAGCACAAAATAACAGAAATGAGAAAATACAGGTGATGGTGCCCAGAAGTTAAAGAAAGCTAAAAAGAAATAAAATAAAAATTAGTCTAAAATGCCGAGTGCAATATTTGGACCAATCGATAGAAGCAAATTTTTTTCTATGTTATGTACTTTCGCCGGTAGTAGGGGGGGGGGGGAACAAGTCTTTTAAAGGATCAAGTGTGTCGCACTTCCCCTAACAATAATTGCTTTCGAATAACACTCGATCACGACTGCAGTAATTTGCCCCCTGATTTTGTTAAAAACGGGTTGTTCAATACTGGTATTAGGGGAAAGGGTTTCGGAATACCGGTATATTTAAGGTCAAGAGTTTCGCTATTGGTATCGTTAATTGTTACAAGTTTGAAAGGATTTTAAAACGGATAACGACATTAAAAGGTTATCGGTTGCCAACCTTGTTTAAAATGCATTTGATGAATTGTTTCAGAAAACTTTGTTGTTAGTACGAAATGTAGTTAATTAATTGAGGTTTTCTTTTATCAGCTCCCTTTCACTTTATTGTTAATAAATTTATTGCATAAACAAAGGTAATTTATAAGATTATTGAAAATAGTTTAAATTGTAAAGCATTCCCAGCTAACTTATCAATTATATAAAAACGGACGTATAGCAATTTCTTTGAATTCAGTGCCTGTTTTGCTTGAGGTTCTTTCATCAACTTTCACACAACATTTTACCATATCAACACCACATATTAAATAAAGGTTTTTTTTTCTGAAAATAACAGGCAACATTATTTTTTTTTTATACAGAATTTTTAGAATTTCTCATTAAACAAGTATTTTTGATTCCGAGATTTTGTGCAGATTCTTTGACTCGAAAATTTTTTGTAATGAGTGTTCTTCTAATAGAATTTTTATCAACTTAGATGAACTTCTAAATATTTTTTTAAGCTTTCTGTCTTGCGATGAGCACCTAAATCGTAAGTAGTGGTCAAAAACTCTAAAATTTCGCAAAATAATTCCTGAAATCTCGCATGATATCCATACACATCGCTTGAGTACACTCAAAAAAATAAGTTAGTAGAAAAATTAGTAAAACGTCTTGTATATCAAGTGTACTAGTTTTCAGCAATTTTTTTGCTGAAATTCCGTTTTCAGCAAAAAATTTAGTCATATTTTTTTAGCACTAAACTAATTTTGAACTAATGTTTTACTAATTTATTTTGCTACAAAAATTGTGATGATAACCGCATGCAGAGCGTGGACGACAACGATGTAGATGTCGCAGCTTGTCTGGAAACGGAAATGACAAAAAAAGAAAAACAACTCTACACATATTCTATATTTAAATTTTAAGCAAATAAATTAACTAAAGTAAAATTTCGCTACAAGTTTCTTGAGTTTTTTTCAGTCTACTAATATTTAGCAAAAAGTTTAGTGATTTTAGCAAGGATTTTTTTCATTTGCAGTCGACTAAATGTTAGCAAAACTTTTGCTGAAGATTACTATTTTTTTGGTAAAAATCAGCTCGCTGATTTTCAGCAAACCTTTTGCTGAAATTACCAACTTTTTTGCAAGCACGCTCCTGACTAAAAATTTGCTGACACAGCAACATTTTTTGCTGACTTTACTGACTTTTTTTTTTTGAGTGTATAATTAATTGAACATTATATCGAAATATTGAGGTTTACGTATCTATTCCTACGATAAAGGTAGAAATAGCTATACGTGGACGTAACGTGACGAGTCTCCTTATGGAAAATCTAACGAGTTAAAAGAGCATAGCTGACAGTCTATTTCTTTTTTACTCATTATTTTAGATTGAATCAGCTGATTCATCACGTTACGTTACGTATGGCTAAATGAGCCTTAAGTCTGTGACTCTTAGTTGTAACTGTAATGCGCTTGTGTTTGTTGTTGCAAAGTCACAATAAGTTATGTTTATTTAAATTCTTGTCTGAAAAAAAAAAATAAGAACTGGTGGTATCTGCACATCATATTATTGACAAATAAAATTTGGATATTTATGGAGAGTTGTGACTTTTAGTCTTAAAAATAATTAAAAGAAAAACATATATTTCCAACTTCAAAATGGTTTACGGGGTACTTTTTAGGCTAGAGTAAGTAAAATTTAATATTTGCAAAGAACATCGAAAATTTTAATCCAAATGTGCATATGTGACGCGCAAAATAGAAAGGGACCTAAGGGTAAAACCGGTTTTGTTCAGGAGAGCCATTTTAAAGATTTAAATACGTGTATCTTTGGTGTACCATCACTGAGCGTGTTGGTATTGGTCTCATTTGAAAGCGACACATCTTATGATGTCAGGAACGTGTTGGTCAACCTTGAAAACGCGCGTAGGTCGTCCCTACCTCTTGTTTTGTGTAGTTGGTTTTTACTGTTTTATACCTAGCGCGCTGTTTCCATGAGTTTGATATCAATTTTGCTCGCGGATGATGACGATCACTTCTCAGAATTATCGGATAGTGACTCTGAAGATGATACCGATAATATGTACCTTGATAAATCTGATCTTGATTTACGCGAAGAAAAGGTAGTTGCTCGACTGAATGGTTCAAAAATACCTCAGTGTTGTTCAAATCAATGCAATAAAGTGATCCCTAAGAAGATGGCTGTGGATTTTCGTACGTCTTTCATGAATTTAGATAAGGAATCCCAAGATTTAATTATTATCGGACATCTGGCACCGTGACGATGCAATGCTCAGGTCAAAAGTTGGTGATCGATCGCGAGTTATGAAGAAACGGTACAATCAGATATATTATTGTCGAAGTTTGCCGATATGCCGTGATATGTACTTCTTCCTGTATACAATGGGAATTAAACGCTACAAAAATCTAATCGAACATTACGACAAAAATGGTGTTTATCCACGCGATGGCATGACGAATAAAATTAATCGTACAGATGCTTTAACTACTTTGGAAAAAAAAGAAATTGTTTCATTTATCTGCAGTTTTGTTGAAACTGTTGCTATCACTTTACCTGGACGTCAACCAAATCATCGTGATTATCGTTTATTGAAACTTCCAACTACTGAAAGTAAGACTTCTGTTTACACAAGATACACCAACAGCGTCGAACCGGGTGGTAAAACTTTGCCCTTTCCAAACGCTGTGGAAGAAATATTGTCCCCACATCGTCACTATGAAGCCGGCATACGATTTGTGCGAATTGTGTCGAAATCTTGCAAAAGATGCTGTTAATACAGTAAACGTTACTGAAGTTGAAAAAGAAGCAGCATTGAAGGTGTATTCTGATCATTTGCAATCTGCCAGCACTCAGCGAGAGTACTATAACGACTTTAGAACATTAGTCAAGCCTGATGTTGCCATGTATCCAGGTATTCCAGAGGAGGATTATCTAGTAATATCTATGGATTATGCTCAAAATGTTAGCTTTCCGTCGGGTCCACAGCAAATAGGAACTGCATACTTTAAATCAGGTCGCAAAACAGCAATTTTCGGAATTATAAACGAACGTCAAAATGTTTAAGACATCTTCTGTATTGACGAAAGAGATTCCATTGGAAAAGGTCCGAATTCAGTAATATCAATGCTTGATTCAACTAAAAAATTAGTGATATTCGCTGATAACTGTGTTTCACAAAATAAAAACAATGCGATTATGCGATATTTACAACACCTTGTCGATACTTCCAGATGTGAGTCAGTTGAATTGAACTTTTTGTTAACCGGACATACAAAGTTTTCACCTGATCGTTTATTCGGAGTTTTCAAATCAAAATATGCCCAAACTAATGTCGACTGATTCATGGATGTAGTTGATTGTGTTAGAAAATCATCTCGTAATGGATTTAATGTTCCTGCACCTATTCGACTTCCAAACTCAAGTGAGCCTGTTGTTGAGTGGAGAAAATGGGACGAATACTTCTCCACTAAATATAAAACTTTAATTGGAATATCTAAGTATCATCACTTTGTATTTATTGCTCAGTCACCAGTGCAATGTAAACTGTTTGCGAATTCAGCCAGCATAAATGAAAACATACATCTGAGTAACAATACCAGTTTCGATGACAAACCAATTATAATTCCATCACCAGGGTTATCGATGAAGCGTCAATGGTACTTGTATAAAGAGATCCGGGGTTTATGTTTTGACGATTCAAAAAAAGATTCGGTTGCTTCTCTTCCTTTGGTCTCTGGAAATGGAAACGAAGAGGAGGATTCGGAGGAAGTGGAAAATACTCAAGAAGTGGAGGCAGTAGACGTTAAGAAGAAATCGAAAAAAATAAAGGACCGGTACCGTCAAGTTCTAAGAAACCAATTCACAAGAACCGTCGATTAAAATGATTTTTCTATTTTTTTAAATTGTTCATAAGGAAAAAAATTAATTTTTTGTAGTTTCGTAAAATCAAGTTATTTTGTTAATTTAGTAGGGGAAAAATGAAAATAAATAACCGTTAGGTCCCTTTCTATTTGCGCTTAGAATCGTCGACTTCACTTTCATAAAATGCGCATATCTCTGGGAGGGAACACTTTTGGGGCATGGGATCGGTCTCATTCGATGCTCAGATGTTGTCCACATAAAAAAAAAAAAAAATTGATTTTTTTACCCTTAGGTCACTTTCTCAATGCGCTGTCACATATGTATATAAATTATTTTATTAACGAGGTAGTAGTAGAGAGTAGTTTATCCTTTTAAATATATACATAAGACCATAATAACATTATATTTTTATATAATTTTCATTTATTAAAATTTAAAACTTTAGCAAGTTGTTTAATATTGCCTTTTGTTTCTACTTTCAGGTAAACAACAATTGTCAACATAACCGATAATAAGAGTGAAATGAATTGCCAATACCAATACGAGTACAAAAATAATGTGCATTCAGGTATTTTTTTATTACTGCGGTATGGACACTAATGCCTTATTTATATAAAACAAGCGTTTTGGTGATATAAATTGCATATCTAGGTAAACAATAACTGCTAATAATAAAAATTGTATAATAAAATTTAATTAAATTCTATAGAGTAATTTGATGCATATCTGCATTTCCGATTAACACCCAAATTTTACTGCGTCTACGGCCAAAACAATTGTGGTCATAATCCCCATACTAATGGACAGACTTCATTTTTAAGAGTTTTCAGACCATTTTTCTTGTCAATTTGTTTTCAATTTTCAATTTTAACAAATTTTTTTCTCTGAATGCACTAGTGCATGGACTTTAAGAACTAAAATCGGGCAAAGTTTTTCCAATATGATCCTTATATTACTGTATATGTGAATTTTTAACACCGCTTTAAGCGTGGACAAGACAGCAAGAACAGTACAAAATCTAATTTTTGGAAAATTTACAATTTTTTGGGAGTCGTGGGATTGTTTTCATCTTATCTCAATGTTTTTTCATACAGAAAACAGTTACGATGCTGACAAATCAATTTTTTGCCACTCGAATGGTTCAGTTGCATCAAATGAATTTTTCGGTTGCAACTATGGAATTATTGTTGCTGTAGTGCATCCCTGTTATTATTATACCTTAATATTAATTTAAGATAGTTGGCAACACTATCATTTAATACCATAGCGGACAACCATGTTATTATATTATACGTAGATGATCTTTTAGATTTTAGTTATGAATAAAATCAATCTGTGTTTAATACTCAACCACAACAGTTGTTTTATTTTAATAAAAAACCCTTACATTGATACAACTGAAATTCCGTTATCACAGTCAAATTATTCCTTCCTGGTCACAACTGAAAAACTTGGCTATCATAACCGAACCATTCGATTGGCTACACTCAAAACAATAAACATTTTGGCTGGACAAGAAAATTTGTTACTTTAACTACAATTTTATTCGTCATTATACTGAGTCGTAATATTTGCTCAAATTTAGGGTACCGGGTCACTCTCCTAGTCCACATTATCTAAGGGCATGTAAGGTTACTCCAAAGCACCAAAAATTTTATCCATTTTGCTTTATCTCGCTAAGTGTCCAAGATGTGGTCCATTTTATGGAATATAATTTTTTAATTAGAAATTTCGGAGGGGACCAAAGTCCATTTTCGGACATAACCTCTATCCGAAAATTTCGGACACATATTTAAAACTTCGGACACACTGGTGGCGACATCTACCTGGTAATAGTGGAAATATTATATCTTAACAATAAATTTTGTAAGATTAAAATTTAGTAATAAATAATTTTGAAATTTAAGATACAAAATTATTTAAAGTACTGAGTATTTTTAGTATTGTGTTAAATGAAGATAACTGAAATTTTTATTTAAATCAGTTTTTCATCAAAAAATCTGTTTAAAATTAGTAAAATTATAAGTGTACAAATGTGGTTGTCAGCACATCTGTTTTCTGGGTATTGGAATATTTCATTTATCAGTGTGTTCGTTTACTCTAAATTCTTACTACTTTTACTACAATTGGAAAGTTTTGTTTACTTTTCGTATTGAATTTTTCCAGCTGTAGTAAAAGTAGTAACTTGTAGTAAGTAAACGAATACGCCTTATATGATATTTCGAATATCGCTCATCGAAATCCGACTAACCAATTAGAAATGGCTGAATTATAATATTTTAAAAACACTCCACTCTGTACTGAACGGCAGAAAACATAATTTTCTCTTCTTAAATTCAGTGAACGTATATTTTTTTAACTCACTGAACGTAATTTTTTTTAAGTCACTGAACAAAATTGAAGGTGAATTAATAAAGAATTAATTCACTTTTTATGCGTTCGATTTATAAAATCCAACGCGCTTACTAGTGAATTAATAATATGATTTAATGAAAAGAACTACAGCAATTGAATTAATTTTTTTTTAATTTGTTTTTGTTGAACGCATTCAGTTGAACGGATTTAGTGAATTACTTATGAAAAGGAATTTATTCGATTCTAAAGAAAATTGATTCGATTGGTAGAGAATTTATACAAAAACGAATTAATTAATTCTTCAAAGCTCTGACTGCAGTGGGCTTACAAATTGTCAAACGAACGACACAGTTTGCGAACTAGTTCAATGTATTGTACTGAACGATAATGACCGAGTCACCAAAAAGAATGTCTAAGCCCAACTCAAGTGCCCAAAAGTAGATTTGTAAATGTGCATAACATATATAAAAAGTGCAACCAATGCATACATTTTTAGTATTGTTTTTAATTCGTTTTGCTTTTAATAATAACATATATAGTATATTTCTAGAACCAGCTATAGAACCGGTTCTGCGACAGTGAAGCCTTCCATTTTGACTTCCAGGAATCAGTTCTAGAATCTGTTCCATGGAACCGGTGGTAAAAACACCTGTTCCAGAACAGATTCAAAGGCAACCAGTTCAAAAAAATTTTGTTGGGTAGTGTTACCGATATTAATGCAAAGAAGCTGTTCATAAAGATATTTTTTATCCTGGAATATACATGGGAACTTCATTGAAAATATTTCTGGGCATCTTTAGCTGCCTTGGGGTTACATTTTTTCCTTTTATTGGTAGATCGAATCAGTTTTACCCTTTCTTTATCATTACTTTGTATATATCTAAAATCCATTTCTAGTAGTTTTAATCCATTTGACAGAAGTTATAAACCAATTTAACTTCTTTATGAAAGACCTGATATTTTTGTGTTTTTATCAGTTTATTTAATATTATATATGAATGGATATATTTGCAATATGTAACTGGAAATAACTTCATCCGAAAAATTGTATCAAATCAGATATAATTGCATTTATAAAATAAAAAGTTATATCAAATTATCCACTTGTATCCGAGTTTTGTTCCGCTCGAATTGGATACACATAAGTTAATACAATATGATACGCTTAAATTTAAATAAAAAACGAGTAAAAAGGTTAAAGTCGGACATGCCGACTATACAATACCCTACACCAGTCTGGTTAGAAGCCAACTAATGTTTGGATCAGAAATTCGAATGGGTTAAAATGGGACTTGTGTCAAAATTTTCTATAATGTGAGTCAGCGAACCAAATTTCATTAAAATATCTTAATATTTGCGACCTGCAGTTTGTAACCAAGCCAATTTTGGGGGGACCCTTATATGGGCACTAGGTCTAAACATGGACCGGTGTTAACCAAAATCAATAGGCTTCGTCCTTAGGCTGCCATAGGTCGGTGTACCAAATTTCATCAAAATATCTTAATATTTGCGATCTGCACCGTATAAAGAATATAATTTTGGGGGGACCCTTATATGGGCACTAGGTCTAAACATGGACCGATTTTAACCAAAATCAATAGGCGTCGTCTTCGGGCTGAGATAGGTCGGTGTACCAAATTTCATCAAAATATCTTAATATTTGCGACCTGCAGCGTTTAAACAATATAATTTTGGTAGGACCCTTATATGGGCACTAGGTCTAAACATGGACCGATTTTAACCAAAATCAATAGGCGTCGTCCCTGGGACGACGTAAGTCGGTGTACCAAGTTTCATCAAAATATCTTAATATTTGCGACCTGTATAGTGCGCACAAGAATGCATGGACAGACAGACAGACGGACATCGTTAAATCGAAATAAAAAAAATTCTGAACCGATCGGTATACTATAAGGTGGGTCTAGGACCAATATTTTTTGGTGTTACAAACATCAGCACAAACTTATAATACCCTGACCACATAGTGGTGTAGGGTATAAAAATTTTGTATTGAAGGACAACAGAGATTAAACATACAATGCAATGTTCTGATTTCACATCGCATACCTACACTACCACTGAGCCACAGGCTACCGGTGATAATGATTAATTACACAGTGCTCGAATCGGAGGATTTTTTTTCCGACAAGCGGGGCATCCAGTGGGTAAAACAAATTCGGGTACGCTTGAAAATTATGGCGCTAAGGACCCCAGATCACGCGATGTTTTATATTTGTTAATTACTAATTTTTAGTTAGGTTGTTTGCTACTCTACTAAAAAACTTTGTATTAAAAATAATCAAAATCGGTCTTGCAGTTCAAAAGTTGTGATTTAAAATGTGAGGACACCTTAAAAATCTCCATACAACTTTTTAATTTCAATATAAAGTCCAGTAAATTTTACTACCATTTAACAAGGCAATAAAATGTACCATTTTTTACAGAATATTTCGAAGTGTTCTCACATTTTCACTCACAACTTTTGAACCGCTTAGCCGATATTGATCATTTTTAACCCAACGCTGACTGAGGGAATAAAAACAAACAATTAAAAATAAATGGTCGGAAATTTAGAAAAATTGGGTTTTTTCCGGTCCTTGGAATCATAATTTACAAATACCTTTTTTTAAGAGCTAATCTAGAAAAACGACTACCACCACTAGATTCAGCATACTCGAATTAGGTTTACCCGCCGGGTATCCCACTTGTCGGATTTTTCAACTAGCTAACATAAAACCATCAATACCTGCACGTGACGTGCCTTCGCCCACCATCGGGAAATCGTCACTATCTTTTCTTTAAAGACTGCGTGCGTATTATGCGATATAACATCACTAATAAAAACAATGAAATAAAACTGCACCCAAAAAATTTATACAAATTTAACGCATAGAATATTACTTTGACACTAAAATATATTTAAAAAAAAAAACCTGTGGAAATTTTGTTTCTTTGAATTTTTTATTGAAATTTATATTAAAGAGTATGCTCTATCGAAATAAAATATAAAAAAAGTCGAAAACAAAATTTTTCTTATGGTTGACACTCCCATTAAATAAAATATTGGTGTTGATTCAATTAAAACATATTCTTTATTGGAATACTCTCAGTATTCGTAGTATTAAACTGCCTTTGTTTAATATAATATCTTTTCACGATAACTTCTCAATTATGTATAACAAATTTTGTTTAGCATGTTTTGATTTTTCATTAATTATTTTTATCGATAAAATCTTCAACACAATAATATTCACCTATGATTAACGAATCAATCGTTTACTAGGTTTATGAACCACTGACAGTTTTTTTTTTTTTTTAAATAGAGAGAAAGTAAGTAAGATTGTTGCCAGGATAAAAATAGTAGATTACTCTAAAGTGCTATTTTACGATTATGCATGAAATTTTTGATGAAAGGTTTAATAAGGAAAATGTATGTATACTTTAGCAATTGTATACGTTAGCACAAAATTAAGAAAAGTTTATGCATTAGGTCCTTAAGATATAATTTGATATAAAATTGTATAATTTATAATGAATATTTTATTTAATAATATATTATCAGAGCTTCGAAAAACTTAATTCAATTTAAGCTTAATTCACTAAAAATTAAATTCATATTTTAAAAAGATTCATGTACCATTCCCTTAAACCATTCGTAAAGAATTCATTCATAAGCTTCATTCCCAAAGCTTTAATATGAATTGAATGAATTCCTAACTTGAATCATTCAAATCGCATGTTCATTCACCATTTTACTAATTGAATGAAGAAATTTTATTACCATTCACTTAGTGCAGTGTAGTTTGAAACTAACATATAATCAAAACCAAAGCATACAAGCTGTAACAAAGCATACGATACTATTTATTTCTGTTAGATGAATTTTAAACGTTTTTCATTGTATTATGCTAATATTTCAGTAATTGCATACAAATTAAAATTTTTCATTTGATTAAGTGAATGAAAACAAATAATTTTTCATTCACTTTTTTATTAAATGAATTCAGGTAAATTGGGTTTCATTCAGTTAGAATTCAATCAAAATAGAATGAATTCATATAATCTTAAGCTATAGGGAATTAAGCTATCGAATTAATTCCATAAGAATGCTATTAGGGAATGAAATTTAACCCAAATTTCATTAATTTTTAAAAAGTGAATGGAAGAATTAAGCCTTTTAAACCTTTGTATATTATATAGTTTATTTAATAATATATTACTATATAAAGACTGCGTTCGATGAAACTAGTGCACACATTAATACTTGTAAACTTTTTTTCAAATTCAAAAAAATTTTTTTTTTTTAATTAAGATGCCTTTGCTAAATATGTACAAATCCTAATGTCAAGTTTTAAAATTATTCGATATTTATTGGCTTTAAAATGAGCTGCGAAATAGAAATGCGTGAAAAAATAATTCGATTATTTATTGCAATATAGTATGCAAATCCAGATATACAAATCCACCTAACTGCCCAGAGTTCAGACCTATTGACAGATATTGGGCTCTGGTAAAAAGGATCATGAAGGATACAAAACAGGTGCTGAAAACACTAAAATATTTTCAAGAAAATAGTTGTCATCAAACAAAAAAATCACTGAAGACACTATTAAAAGTTCAATGGGAGGAATTTCAGAGAAAATTAAAATTTTCATTAAAAGCCAATAATGTGTAATATTTTTTTTATTAAATGTAAACATGAATATGATTTCTGTTAAAAAAACTTTTTTCTTTTGTATATGTCAACTAGTTCAAAAGTTATTTGAATTTATTCGTGCGCTAATTTCATCGAACGCAGTCTTTATATAGTTTTTTACTTTGGTGGCTATATAAAGCTCTATATTAATTTTTTTAATCGTAAAGATATTCCGGTTTAAAACGGTTTTAATATATTGTAATAGTACATACTTTGATATAATTATATCTAAACAGGTGTGGTTAATGTGATATCATATAAAATTGTATGTAATTTTATTGATATATATAAAACTATACAACTTAGATCTAATAATATTGGGTAATTTTCCCTATCAAATTATATAAAATTTTATATGATTATGTAAAGTCTAACAGCCAAATGCATAAAGTTCCTAAACAGTTTAATTAAACGTTTTTAAGCTAATTTGGCACAAACAGTATGCATAATTCGTTTAATAGCGAACAATTTAACATTCTGTTAAAGTAGGGTCATGCCTAAAATAAGCGTTTCATAAAGTTTGAAAAATAAAAGACTCTGTTGAAACCAAAAATAATCAGTTTTCATTTAATTAAAGGCTTTTTCAAGAGTCATCCACCCAAGAATATGTAGAATCTAATATTCTGTAGCCAAAAATTAAAAAAACCTGGAACAATTGCATCATTTAAACATTTTTTCATTACATTTTCTCAAATTGGTGTACAAATAAAATAAAAAATAAATTAAACAAAATAGTGATGCTGGTATAATCAAAACATATTCGTCAATCGAATACTTTCAGTATTCGTTGTACTAAACTGTCTTTACAATATTATTTTACACTATTACATATCCAAGATGTGTATAAAAATTTGTTTTGTCTAGTTTTGATGTATTATAAATTATTTTTATTGGTAAACCTTTAAAACAACATTACTCATCTATGATTAACGAGTCAATCGTTTACTAACTTAATAAATCACTAACACTTTCAAATATAGGGTGGCGCAAAATTACCGAAGGGGTTTGAGTTAAAAGAGCCATCCTGTTGCAACCACACTTGCGGATGGTTTTCCACGGCTGCATCTAAAATTTTTTCCAACATTGTCCGATATCGAACACCGTGTTCATTTTCAAAAAAATATGGGCCAATTATGCTTTCCGACGAAACACCCCACCAAACAGTACACTGAAGTAGGTGTAATTGCCGTTGTTAAACTACTCTTGGATTTTCCGTAGCCCATATCCTGCAGTTTTACCTATTAACGAACCCATTTAATTGGAAATGGGCTTCGTCGGTTATAATTAAATTATGAATAAAATCATGATTTTCTTCAGCTTTTTGTCGGAAACGATTTGGGCACGTTGTTCAATTGTGTTCTGTTCCATTTTAAATTCCCCAAGTCTTCTTTACAAAATACTAAAAAAAAATTTTTTAAAAATTATAATAAAAAAGTTATAAGGAATTCAAACCCCTTAGGTAATTTTGCGCCACCCTGTATAAGTGGACACACATTTTACAAGGGTGTTGCCAGAATAAAACGAGAAATTATTATTATTATTTAACAATTATGCATGAAATTGTTTAATAAACATTTAATAAGGAAAAAGAATACTTTAGAAATTGTATTCCTTAGCGGTAAATTATGAAAAGTTTATGCATTAGAGCCTAAAGATTTATTAATACTTATATACAATGTAATAGGGAAACTGACCCAATGTATTAGATCTAAGTTGTACTAGGGACTGTTTTTTTGTCTATTTTAATCACAATATATAAATATATATTATTATGTATTCACAACGCATACTCCGGGGACATTTTTTCGATCCACAGTTTACTATGGAGACACATGGTTAGTTTGGAGACTGTCCTCAAACTCTTCCTAGGTCTTAAGAATACCTTGAAGATATTTTAGCAAATATACCGCATAGTTTAGGGACTTTTTTTTGGCGATGTCCCCGAAATATGCGCTGTACATACCCTACGGGAAATTTTAACAAACTCTCACCGAACTGGCCCCTTTATATGAAATAGACTGGTCACTTTTACATGGCGTTGTCATAGGAGGTGGAAATTGACCCCTTGTGACATGTCACAAGACAAATCCCAGGACAGGTCCCTGAAATTGAGAGTTCAGTAAAGGGGCCAGTTCGGTGACAGTTTGTTAAAATTTCCCGTAGCGTACATACATATATACTTTATATCATATTCATATTATATACGACTATATGTAAATATTTTTCATCAGTCTAGTAACAAGTTATTATAAAAATAAAAACAAATATTTACTAATAATATTAAAATGTCCCTTCTTTTGTGCTTAATGTAACAAGTTTTCTCTATTTATGTTATAAAGGTACGATGTGCCTGTTAATTTTATACGAGAAAAGAAGAAGATACATTCTTACAATGAAATAAGGACACAATGCTGTCATTATCTTATATGCCATCATTAACACGTATAATGAATGCCTGAATTGACATTATCACCTCTATTGTTTTTTTCTTTTCTTTGCACTTTCTTACACTTACATACTCGTGTATATACCAACACTCAAAAGGAAATGTAGTAAATACGTACAAAAAGTTTTGACAAAAATAAAAGATTGCTAAACTAAATAGTCTTTTTCATATTTTATTAGCGGAAATGAGGTGTGATCATTTACAACAGCGCAAACACATACAGATATAAAAAATGGTTGTCTATAAGTTTAAACGACAGCGAAAAAATCGTATTTCCCGATTAAAACGGAATCAACCCAAATATATCCAATTGGTTTCAAAAAATTGTAAATCCAATTGTACAGAATACGATTCACAATACAATACGATTCACAGGTATCTAGTTAATTATATCTGTTGGTAATTTCTGTATCCTTCGCATCGACGAAGTTTCCGCATGAAACGTGCGACTTAAAAAAAGCTATGTGAATTGGTACAAAATGTCATTTTTCTCAAACTACCATTTCTACAACTCTTTTTGTTGCAAATAATTTTTATCGCGTAAAGGTTTTCTCACCATTGTTCGAAGAATGTGAGAAAAGGTGTCTCTATAAGAATATTATTTTAAAAGTTTTTCATTTCTTGTGTAAAAACTACTCACTATTTAAAACAATGCTTAATTATACTTATACTCTTCGTAGCGGATCGTACTGTAATGATTTAGAAAAATAGGTTTGTCTAATTACTTATATAAAACTAGCGGACAAAGCCCGCTACGTTATTAGCGTGCCTTAAAGTTTATTTAATTACAGTTTATATAAAAGTAGACACAGCAATTTAAGTAAATTCACAAATTCACTTGGAAAGTTTATTGCGCCGGTTTCTTTCACCGATATATCAGAATATAAAAAATGCATTATTTTTCCAAAATTTTTTCTCTTTTAATAAATTTGTTAAACCTTTTTGTGGAGTATGCTTCAATTCTAAATTTCATATTCCTTGCTCAAAGTGTTTGCACATATATATATATATATATATATATATATAATAATCCTGCCTCAGTGGATGAATGTCTATGTTAAAGGTATTCACATGCGAAATTTCAAGTACCAAACGTCAGCAGTTTGAGTCATTCAAATTTCATTCCATTTCCCTCCAGTTATCTAATGTTTCAATTTCACTCGTTACCCGTTCCATTTCATTTCGTTCCATTCCAGGTTCCATTTCGTTCTTCATTCCATTGCATTTGGTTCCCATTATCTATTGTTCCAATTCCAATCGTTCCCCGTTTCATTAAATTTCGCACCCACTGTCTTGTGTTTCGATATTAATCGTTCCTCTTTCCATTCCATTCCTTTGCCCGTGCTCCGTCCCATTCCTGTTTTTAACTGTAGTGTTACAATTCCACTCGATCGCCATTCAATGCCATGTCGCTCCCTATTGCATTTTATTCCATAATCCATTTTGTTCCCTCTTACATTCCATTTTCATTGCCCACTGTTTTAATTCCACTCATTCCCCGTTCATTCATTACATCCCACTTGTGTAGTGTTTCAATTCCACTCCTTCCCCACTTTGTTTCTTCATTTTGCCATTCCAAATACACTCGTTTTTAAAATTTTAGGTTTCTAGAGGCAGGCTTTGAGGTGGGCAATTTCCCCTTTTCAACCCGCCCTTTTTACCACGTTCCTGTCCAAAATCCCAAAAAATACCTCGTCTAAAAGTTAGCCAAGGCACACACAAAAATTTCAGATTTCCAGGCAAAGGGGTTGGTGCAAGCTATAAAGGGGGAAAAATTATTCCCTTTTTGCCCCTCCCGGCAAAAATTTCCAAAAAACAGTCTTAGCTGTCGTTTACGCTGGAGGAGGAATCTACGTACCGAATTTTAGCTTCCTAGTACCAGCAGTTTTGCCAGGCCGCCAAAGGGAAGAGTTTTCCTTTTTTACCCCTCCCGGTAGGAATTGCAAAAATTTCCTCTTAGTGGACGTCTACATTGGAGGAGGAACCTACCCAATTTTAGCTCCCTAGTTCCAGTAGTTTGGCCAGGCTGTTAAGGGGAAGGTTTTTCCTGTTTTTGACCCTACCTGTAGAAATTTCCAAAAATCCCGTCTTAGCCGATGTCTAGAATGGAGGAGGAACCTTCATACCAAATTTGAACTTCCTACCTCCAATGGTTTGGGCAGGCCTTTAAGGGGGCACTTTTCCTTTTTTGATCCCCATTTTTACAATGTCCCTGTCCAAAATTCCAAAAAGTACCTTCGCGATAAGTGAGCCCTTACTCCAACGAACACATATTTTACATTTCAGATTTCTAGCCAGTGGGGTTTTGGCAGGCCGTCAAAGGGGAGACTTTTACTATTTATGCCCCTCCCGGCAAGAATTTCAGCTTCTTAGTACCAGCAGTTTGGCAGGCCGTCGAGGGGACACTTTTCCTTTTTTTGACCCTTCTTTGCGGTCATCTACACAAGAGGGATAACTTACATTCCGATTTTCAGCTACCTAGTTCCAACAGGTTGCTGAAAATCCCACTCCCTTTAGGGATTTTCAAAAACGCAGTCTTAGTGGATGTATACGACGGAGGAGGAACCTTGTTACCAAATTTCAACTTCCTACCTCCAGCGGTTTGGGCAGGCCATTAAGGGGGCACTTTTCCAATTTTAGTATAATAGATACTTTAAAAAAAAAAAAAATAACTTTTTTTAAAATTTTTTGTTTTGACAAAGGCTCTTTTTAAAATAGAAGGTACTTTTTTGGAAAAGAAAGTCTTTTCCAAAAAGGCCAGACTTTTCCAAAAAGGCCAGACTTTTCCAATTATCGGTCCTCCC
This sequence comes from Leucophora obtusa, assembly GCA_949987735.1. Taxonomy (NCBI): domain Eukaryota; kingdom Metazoa; phylum Arthropoda; class Insecta; order Diptera; family Anthomyiidae; genus Leucophora; species Leucophora obtusa. The sequence continues at coordinate 138,897,471 of OX465296.1, forward strand.
TGTTGAAAATGTCCCGTTCTAGTGGAGATCTCCTGCGGAGGAAAAATTACTTTGTTTTTGGAAAAGTACCTTTCTTTAGAAAATGTACTTCTTGAAAAAAGGTTATTTGTGAAAAAGAAGGTAATTTTCTTTTGTAAAACGTGGAGGGAGGAAAAACTTACTTTTTTGAAATTCTAGTTTTTTATCTTTTTATTTTTAAATGGAACTTTTTTTTGACACAATACTTTTTTGGGAAAAGATACTTTTTTTGATAAAGCTTCATGTTTTTTTGAAAATGTATTTTTTTGGAAAAACACCTTTTTTGGAAAAAGGTACTTTTGTTTGAAAATGGTATTTATTTTTTTTTTTTTTGAAAAGGTACTCTATTTGAAAAAGGTACTTTTTTTGGTAAAGGTACTTTTTTTGGAAAAAATGTACTTTTTTTGGAAAGAGGCAATTTTTTTGGAAAAAGTTACTTTTTTTTGGAAAAAATAACTTTTTTTGGAAAAAATAACTTTTTTTGGAAAAAATAACTTTTTTTTTGGAAAAAGGTACTTTTTGGATGCATGTACTTTTTTTTGGAAAAAGGTACTTTTTTGTAATAATTATTTTTTTTTGGGAAAATTACTTTTTTTCGGAAAAAGTACTCTTTTTCAAAAGTACTTTTTTGGATAAGGTACTATTTTTAGAAACAGGTACTTTTTTTGGAATCAGGTACGTTTTTGGAAAAAACGTAATTTTTGGAAAAAGGTAATTTTTTGTCCCCTTTTTGCCCCAGCCGGCATGAATTGCCAAAAATGTCATCTCAGCGGACGTCTACGCTAGTCGAGGAACCTAGATACCAAATTTCAACTTCATAGCGCTTCAACTTTGAAACCTAAAGTAATACGTTACTAACAATGTGATACATCAGAACTTATGACTACTGATATAGGAATATATATCAGTACTTATTTGGAGGCTTTAAAATAATGCATTACTGATATTGTGTTATATTGTTCTTATTTGTAATGAGCTTAAAATCATATTGCAAATGAGTAACGTCCTAATTTGTAACGACTTATTTTACTGCCTATGTATGTACTTATTTTAGTATGTACTTATTTTAGCCGCTATTGCACTGAGCGAATTATCCTTCATGATATTAATGATATATTTTCGTAAAATTTTTTTCGTAGAACCGATGAAGGATTTCATTATGTGTATAATATTTAATTAATATTATGAAATTTTTCATAACTTTTCTTTTATAAAATTTCATAACTTCACTAAAAAAATTCACTGAATTTCATAAATTGGATCTCCATAAATTTAATGACAATGCTCTTTATATATATGAAATTGTATAATAGTATTTACTTTTTTTTTAATTTTTTATAAAATATCGTAATTTTCTGAGAGAATAAACTTTTATAATTTTTATTTTTTTTAAATTAATTTTTTATTATTAATTTTGGACTATGAAATTTTTTTATAAATCATATTAATTTTTTCGAAACTTTTTTTTATGAAACTTTTTAATTTAATGAATTCTTTCTTTAGATATATTTTGTACATCCGTAAAATAAGCTACGATTTTATTACGCCTTTTGCATTTGCCACTCCAGCTTAGCAATGACAACAACCAACTATAATAAATAATAGTAAATGAAATTGCTTGATAGATTTTATGAAGTTCTTCATTGGCTGAATGATTTATTCATTGGACGAGTGGCCTATTAATTTTATGAAGAGTTTCATTAATTTTATGAACTTTTCATAAACATTGACTTTAATGAAACCTGTTTCATAGATTCTATGAAAAGTTTCAATGGACGAGTTCCAGTGACAATTTTCAATTAAACTATGAAGAAATTCATTACTGAAGTGATGATAATTCTCTCAGTGTAGGGCCCTCAGTAGAAAATCATGTAAATTTCAAACAAGTGGCACAATTATTTCTTAATTCAGGAGAATATGGTTTAATGAATTCTTTCTTTAGATATATTTTGTACATCCGTAAAATGTGCTACGATTTTATTACGCCTTTTGCATTTGCTAAGTACTTTTTATTTATCCACTCCAGCTTAGCAACGACAACAACCAACTATAATAAATAATAGTAAATGAAATTGCTTCATAGATTTTATGAAGTTCTTCATTGGCTGAATGATTTATTCATTGGACGAGTGGCCTATTAATTTTATGAAGAGTTTCATTAATTTTATGAACTTTTCATAAACATTAAGTTTAATGAAATCTGTTTCATAGATTCTATGAAAAGTTTCAATGGACGAGTTCCAGTGGCAATTTTCATTGAAACCTGAAGAAATTCATTACTGAAGTGATGATAATTATCTCAGTGTGTGTGTAGAACTAGGATTAATTTGATACAATAAGATCTGATTTAAAACAATTTTATCTACAATAAATCTTTTCCTCACTGAAATGTGTCAAAGTATTTGTATTACACACACACAGAAACAGATTCGTAGTTCCAACCGAATTTTTTGCCAACCAAATTTTTGTAGTTCCAGGAACAGTACATCAGTTTTTTATTACTGTTGTAATTACCGAAATTTATTTTCAATTTGTGAATTTTTGTTGTATTAATTGATTACTTTAACGTTTGTGGATTATAAATTGTATAAATAGATAAACACGTTCCACAAAATTTATTTAAAAGTTAAAAATTTTTTATGTCTCTACCTGGGATAGAACCGGCGACCTTCCGCTGGTCTGCCCATTGCTAGGCTAAACTCGATTTAAATTTTTCTAGTCAAATTAAAATTTGAATATCTTTAGGTTGGAAATTTGAATATTTTTTTTATGAATAAAATTATATCAACAACAGAAAATCAGTTGTGGCTTTTATATAATTTGAATAAAAAAAAACAAAATTAAAAAGAACAAAAACTTTAACGCTTTGGCTGAGGTTTGAACTTAGATTGCTAAGATTAACAAGGCTGTGTCTCTACCCCCTGCACCACAGGCACTTACATTTAGTTGTTGTCTAATTCAGAATTGAAATACGCATAAGTATGAATGAAACAATTCCCAAATTGTATTATGCAAAATAAAATTTCTGCTCCTCGTCTCAATATATTTTTATAATTACCATTATAAAGTAAATTAACGATGAAATTGACAAAAAAAATTAAATTGATTGGAAAGACTAATACTTTGGATAGAGTGATATTTTATTGAAGCAGAACTGATACTAGATTTTTGCTGCCGATATTTTGTTCAAATGACTAAATCTTCGATAAATTGGTGGTTGTTGGTATTGAAGGTAATGCAGAAGTTAGTAATTTTTCAATATTGATTAGAAAAGCCAATATTTTGGATAACATGACTGTGTTTTGGTTAAACGTATATATTTTCTGTTCAGAATAAAATATATCTTTTATGATAATGAATTATAAATAACTACAATTAAAATTATTGAATAACAAAAAAATTTCGTTTGTTCCAATAAAATTTCAACCAATTTATTTGTTGCGTGCACTAATAAATTTTTATTGAAATTTAGTACCGTAGTGGTAGGTAACTGAATGCCTACCATTTAACCCTTCTTTGCATGGTGATGGAAATTTCCATCATAACATTTATTGAAGAAAAAAATATACACAAACACGTGATTTGTAATTTTTTTGTTACTACACTCATAGAAATAAATCCGTAAAAATAGCAGAAAAAGTTACTAAAAATTAGTTAAAAATGATGCTGCAGAAAAAACTGCTAAAATTAGCAGAATTTTTTACTAAATACTAGTAAAATGAGAACAGCAAAATTAAAACTGCTAAATTTACAGAATTTTAGTTATATTTAGGCTAACTTTTAGTTAATTGAAAATAGCAAATTGTACTGTAAAATCTGCAGAAAATTTTGCTAAATATTTGTAGACTAAAAATAGCAAAAATAAACTGTTAAATCTACAAAATTTTTGCTATTTTTAAGCTAAATTTAGTTGAATGCAAATAGCAGTCTATTCTGCTAAAATCAGCAGAAATATTTGCAAAAAAATTGTAAACTGCTGTTTTCAAAAGGCTCGATTTTTATTTGCATTTAAAAAAAAAATCGAAAAAAAACTTCGAAAATTTTAAATTTTTTGGTGATTTTTTAGGCTACTAATTATTTAGCAAAATTTTTTGCTGATTTTAGCAGGTTAATTTGCTAATCTCCATTTACAAAAATTTAGCTCATATATAACTAAAATTCTGTATATTTAACAGTTTTAGTTTTGCTGTTCCTATATTACTAATATATAGCAAAAATAATCTGCTAATTTAGCAGTTTTTTTCTGCAGCATCATTTTTAACTAATTTTTAGTAGTTTTTACTAAATTTTTTACGGACTTTTTTCTATTAGTGTAGCAACAATTTACATGACTATTGTTTCAATTGGAGCACATCTGTCAAAAACTTCAAGTACTAAGCTTCATTATCAATTAGCAGATTTAAACTTGTCACCCAATACATTACAGTGATTTTTTTTCACAAAAAAAGAAAAAAATCATGCGAAGGAGGGTTAAACCTTACAAAAATTAAAATCGTGTAATTTTGAAAATTTTGTGCTAAAAGTGACAGGCGCAAAAGCCAGTAAACTTTATTTTAAAATGTTTCAAATACCGACACATTGTGTGTAAATTTGATTTGCATGTGCCTGAAATTAAAGGTCCAATTTTTGTACTTAGAAAAACATGATCATATTAACATTTGCCATACAATTAAACAAACGGGCCCTATTAAAAACCGTCGAAAATTATAATGAAAATAAAAATTTAATTTTTGTTGCGATTTTTAATAAAAGTAAAAAAAAAAAAATAGAAAAAGTAAACTACTAACATGTTATCTCAGGAAAATAGGAGTAATAATGAAAAGATCCTTTGCTAATTTGATATTCTCAGTGGCATCCATTTTTCGGTTTGAATGGTTTATTTTTCGAAAAAGAAAAAAAAATAATGTTAAAAACCAGCATCAAGAAAGTATGTAATACCAAACATTTACCTGAAATTCTGTCCAAACGCCAAAGGCTCTGAATCTGTAGTATATTGTCGATATCTTATAAGCCAAGAAACATCGATAAATATCCAATAATTATGTGGACTGAAATTGCTAAAATGTCAATTTTAAAAATTAACTCTATGGATTTTAGAAACAAATTGGCAAAAACAGATACATTTTTTATTTTCTTACTTAATAAAATTTTTAATTTCCAAATTTTCAAAATGTTTCTTTATTTTGTTTGGTTTTAAAATATATAAAATATAAAATTACACGCATTGGCGCTTTATGATTACTTACACTACTGAATGATCTTTTAAAAACACTTTTTCTACAGTCTCTTTTGATTTTTTAAAAATTTTGTTTTTAAACTATATTGGTATGTTTTTAATTGTCATTCGTACAAAAAAAAAAATTATTTTTAAATCAACAACAACAAATGTATCACTATTTGATCAAAAGAAGCAAAAATTTTTTACACTACCAAAATATGACATCGCTACCTGTACGCTCAGACTGAGCTGATAGTGATCAGGTGGTTCAGCAGATAATTGTACAACTGTTGCAGAAACGCACTCATTTTGTAAACCTTGTATAAATACAAACCATATTTTTTATGAATGGAATTTGATACTAAACTCACTGTTTGCTTTACACTGTTTGCTAGTAGAATACGAGTTTATATGAAAACCAATAATATGTTTACAAACACAAATTAAATTGAGTCATTCCATCTCAAAGCGACCAATGGTTGGAATCGACCCCTTTCGAATTGGATGAATTTTGGTCAGAACTTTTCTTTCATCATATAACCAAGTTTTGCCAAAAGAAAAAAATTACAAAATTTTTATCGAAAGTTATGCAATATTTAAAGTTTCTAAAAATGTCATAATTTTTCTAAATTTTTGCTTTGTTACGAGGTTATTTTTTGAATATCTCAAAAACTATAATTGCTACAAAAATGGTTCTAAGCTCATTTTAAAGAGGATATTTAGGCGTATTAAAAAAATAAAAAATATTGAAAAATAAATAAATTTAAAATTTTACAATTTTAAAAATCGAAAAATTCAAAAACCTGTTTTTTTGATAAATTTTTTTCAAATAAAACCTCTAACTGATCTTAAAAGATCCTAAATTTTTTAGGAGGTCGTTTTTTTTTAAAGATATGAATTTTTGAATTTTTTTAAGTTGAATCTTAATACAATAATATTAAACAAATATCCAATTTTGAGCAATAAAAATCAAATTTAAGGCTTTAGAAGCACAGAATAATTTTTAATTCGAAATTACGTTTTTATTTTTTTGGTAATAATTTGAAAAACAAATAAGTTAAGAAATGGCACACACACACACACACATGTATACATAAATGGAAGAGTGTGTCAATTCTGGTTAAGGATACGTATGAGTTATATTTTATAATAAATATTACTTATACGCCTAGTGAGCCTTATGTATGCGTTTTAATTAATATTAAGCAGAGTTGGCAGCCAACACATCAGCTGCTTCAATATTTTTTGTTTTGTTTAAAAAAAAGGTAAGTCTATGATCTAGACTTAATTATAGAAATAGTAGTATATATACCAATAATCATTTTATAATAAAAATTTCCCTCAATGTGAAAGCGTGACAAAATATATTTTATAAATTAAAAAAAAAACAATCTAAAAACTTTTAAGACATTGTTAAAAAAACGTTTGCATAACATTAGTTTGGAATGAAACGCACGAATCGATTTTTATTATTATTTTACTTTCGTGATCTGGAACTAAATTATAGATATGTTACAAAAATTTTCCCTTGTCAAAGTTTGTGCTTTTTACCCCTTAAATTAAGAATTCTAATTAATCAACTTCGACGGGTCGCCAGGGGAAAGTGGGACTAGGTAGGGATTCACCGCCTACTACATTTTTGTTTCCCTAATTCTCCTTTACAAATCACCTTTGGAAATATTTACTCTATCCTTTGTTTGGGCAATTATAAGTTCATTTATTTTATGTAAAAACACTTAAAAAAGAGAATAGTGTTTCTTATTGGGTAACACTAAAGGCGCGTTTACAATGGTAGATTGACTCTACTCTGCGGAACAGATTGAAATGTTAACTGTTCAAAATGCAGAGTACAGTTACTTCAAAAAAATATTTGACATTTGAATACTAACACAGTTTTCGCGAATTTTTTGCCACTAGTTTCACTGTTTTAAATTTGAAATAATTTTTTAATTTATATATTGTTTGAAATTTAAATATTTTGTTACTATTTTTGTTTTTTTTAATACTTATTTTTTAATTTGTTGACAGTTAGAGATGGGAAAAAATTAGTGATGTGCTTTTTAAGGTATATTTGTCATGTTAAACAGTTAACAGACCAATGTTAACTCTAGAGTTGAGCAAATCTGTACTCCAGAGTCAAACAAGTTTTACTCTGGAGTGGAATAAAAAGAGATAACAAAATACAAAAATTTGTTGGTATGAAAAAGAAAAGAAATAAAGTTGCTAGAGATTGGAGTACTCCATCATTGTAAACGCACCTTAAAGGGTGAACACACCAAATCTGCGACACTTAGAAACTAATACGAGAAAAAAACTAGATGGCTTTGAAATAATTTTTTTTTTGTTCGAATACTTTGAAGTGTAGAGGTAATAAAAATATTAAAATATTAGTTATTATTTGTTCCATATGCAACTGATAGGACTTTTCGTCGCACACGCGCTATCATCCTTTGCACGAATGCATCATCGACTTCGCGATGCCGACAACCACTTGGTTTTAAATTCTATAATATCTTCTACCAGTGCACCTGTCTTCTTCAATATTCCCTTCACTATTGACCAATATTCCTCAATAGGGCGTAGCTCTGGGCTATTGGGTGGATTGTAGTCGCGAGGTACAAAATCGATTTTATTTGCATTGTACCACTGCAATGTGTTCTTGGCATAGTGGCAGATTGCCAGGTCCGGCCAGAACAGTGATTTGGTGACGTGACTCTTAATAAATAGCAGAAGACGCTTTTGGAGGCACTCATCCCGATAAATTTGTGCGTTCATTGTTCCATATGTGATGTAAGGGCTGCCTTTACGACTACAGGAGCAAATGGCTTGCCAAACCATGTATTTTTTTGGAAACTTGGACTTCATTTTCAATTTCAGACCTTCTCTGTAGTGACTTAAAACCCTGGAAACTGTCGAGTGGTGCACTTTTACATTTTTCGCAATTTTACGCGCATTGAGAACCGGATATTTTTTATATTCGTGCAAAATAATTTGCCTCGTTTCTAACTCGGTGGTCATTTTGGACGAAACTAAAAGTCAAATTCGAATGTAATTTCTCATACATGAAATTTAGGTCATGTCCTACTTAGAGTATATGAATTTCAAAATATATAAATTTTTTTGAGTAATTTATAAGTTTTCCAAAGTGTTGCAATTTTGGTGTGTTCAGCCTTTATTATATGGATTTTTATTTTTAGAATTACCTCATCCTGCCGTATATCTTAACATATTTTAAAGTACCGAAACCAGTTAACAATAGCGGACTGAATAAATGTTTTACAAAGCATTCAGCATGCGCTGATGTCAGATTTGACAATTTTTAATACTAAAAATAATAAAAATTGACAATTTTGCTTATTTGTACTTATTTACAAGATGTCAAAATTTAGATCATAAAAAAAATATAAATAAAACAAAAAACAAAAAAAAAATGTTGGTGTTTTATAAGAAAATGTTTTGTGAATGTTTTGTAAAACATTCATACTAGGTTTTAGTTAACAGTAATAAAAATGAGGTGGATGAAGCAACAAGATGAGAAATTCCTTAGTCCTAAAAGAATGCTGAAGATATCATTGAAAGTCAAAAGCTTTAAAATATTTGAATATTACAACGATTTTTTAACATCTTAGCTTCATAGATGTCAAAACCATTTTAAAGTTTAATTCCACGAAATATAACGCAATTTACTATAAGAAAAGGGTTTTTAATGAAAATATAAACATCAAAAAACTTTGAAAAATGCGATTTTATGTATATTAGACTCTTGGCTGTAAAAGGAATCATGTTGAAACTGCGCAACAAACGGAAACAGTCACGATATTTGTCAACGAATTTAAATATTTTTAATTTGCTTTTACTGTCTCGAAGAAAAGGGGGTTTAGTGTACCTTCTAAACAAATGAAGCTAGAAACATGAAATTTGGCATGTAATTTAATTTGCTGACCACAACAATACCAAATGAAGGGATTTGAATGTTCTAGTGGTAAAAAGGAGCAAAGCAAAAAATATTCTAAAGTCAAAATTGAAATATATCCACAAACAAAAAGTCGGTAGTGAAAGGGTTAATAAAACGTAATTGGCATATTTTGTTAAAATTCTTACTTTATGTACTGAATTCGAAGATATTTTTACTGAAAAAGTGTACTTCTTTTTTTAATAATTGTACTGCATTTTTTCCACACCCATGCGAAAATCGAAATATATATGAACATACATGATCATACATTGACTAGTATATGTATGATCATGCATAGGCATACATGATCATATATGTCAATGCATAGTTCAATGTCTGACCATACATTATCTCATATATTTCCATATATGTATCTTCGGATCCGAAATTTGGGGGTATATGGAGGTATATGGCCATATATGATTATATACGAGCATACATGAATCATATGTGAGCATATATGGTCATATATGAACATGTATGGTCATACAACCGCAAATTTCGTATCCGAAGATATATGGAAATATATGAGATAATGTATGGTCATACATTGAACTATCCATGCATGTATATGATCATGTATGCCCATGCATGATCATATACTAGTCATGTATGTTCATATATATTTCGATTTTCACATGGGTAATGTATTTTTTTGTCGGTTTCATATATGGCAACTCTACGTTATACTGACACTACCTGTGAAGAAATTTGTTGTTCTTAGGCCAAGATATAATCGGATTAGTAAAACTGCCAACCTAAATAATTAAAAAAGTAAAAAAAAATTAAATGGGATTTTAGAATTAAGCTTGCGAATTAAAAAGAAAAAAAAATTCATAAAAAAATTAAAAATGAGATTTTAGAATTGAGCTTGTCAAAATACCTAAAAAAGAAACATTGGCAATTAATACCCAGAAAAATGTTATGAAAGCATTTTCCAAACACCTTCCAACAAAAAATTAAACTGTCGGATTAAAGAGGCACAATCATTTCCTTGTATAGAATAGCTAATAAGGGTGAAAATGGCATTCGGGTTAGCCCAAATTCATATTAAGGACATTCTACTTTTTAATTAACAATAAATTTTTGAGCGTACAAGGGTGTTTTAATATGTTTTATATGCAGTATAGGCAATTGTAAGTATATATTTGCGATAGCTTGACAAAATGTTGTTTGGATTTATGTTTTATTTGTCTCAAATTTCATACTAACTATGCCTATGACCTTTCAACAAAATACAAAAAAAATATTATATCTAACTTCTAACACTAGGGTGCCTTACAAAAAAAAGTTGTTTTATAATACTGTGAATGTTTTGGCTTAGCGAAAAGCAGTTGTAATTAAATCCGTAAGCAGGAGAAGGAGGGCAAAATATCTTGAAAAAAAATTTGCTATCAAAATACGCTGTTTTCTCTCAGTATATATTAAAAATGTTTTTAAATTTTAATAACATATAAACTTAATAGCTTCATGTATGTATGTACTCAATGAAGAGTATTATTAAAATTTAAAGATATAAATACATTTATTTATTACATAAAATTACACTGTGTGGTAATCCTAGAAAAATACCAGCAAACAAGTGATTCCGAATAACTGGAAATGCTTATTACAATGATGCAATCCATTTTTCAAGGAATGGTTATGTTTTCTTGAAACCCTTGTTTAAACTTTAGGATATATTTCCGCAGTTTTTGGTAGAAAAAGATTTTCTAAGTCACCGATATTAATTATTTTTAATTTGGATAAAACATATAAGATTTGAGGTAATCTTTAAATTAAATTAGAAGTATTTGCCTATTAAGAAAAGAAGAATTTGTCAAATGCAAATCGCTAACGAAATTGTCTTTAAAAGAAAAGCCTTCAGATTCTGAGAACTTCTTCATATAGAAAATACTCAGACTCAGAGAGCATTTTCCTAAAGAAAACCCGTCAAGCTTTGACGACTTCTTCCTATGAAAAAATACCTCAGATTGTTTAAGAAAACGTCCCTAGAATCAGAAGCTTTTTCTAAGTAAAAGGTCCTTAGAATTCAAGGGCATTTTTAAACGAAGATTCACCTAGAATCTGAAATCCTTCAATTTAAATAATTGTATAGATTATTGTGGGTCTTACACTGGCCATTTAGTTTTTCTTTCTCACATCACTTTTTTACTGAACACTTTTATTTATGATTTTATTGTTTAATTAAATTAAAGAAATTATTACATAACACATTTTAAAATGGATAACAATACACAATTTTAAACTAAAACCTAAATATTAAAAAAAAAAATGTATTTTTTACACTTGCTTTGCTTCTATACCCAGTCAGAAATCGCCAGTGGTACAAAAAATCAAGCACTGGCATACCACTGGGTAACCACGGTGTTAAAAATAAATGACTGGCAGAACACTCATATAGGACGCTTTGCCAGCGTTTGCAAAAAGCGTTTTACCAGTATTTGTTTTACAAAAATTTCGGTGGTTTATAAAAAAAACCACTGGCAAAGAATTGGCTTAGAGTGATATGCCAAGGTTTGCAACCAGTGGTTATCCAGTGCTACCCAGCCAATGCTACCAGGCGTACAAAAATCAATTTCCGAGTTCAAATCCGGTTGCAAGCAAAAATTTTTTTTTAATTTTTTTTAATTAAAATTTTTTTTGTTTTATAAAATCAATTTTTTTGTTTGTGGGAAAGCTCCTTCAAGACCACCATTTTTTTGTGCCCTCCCAACACTGGCATACGAGTTACAAAAAATTGTTTGCCAGTACTAGCATTTTGGCACAGCCAGTAGTTGTCCAGCTATTATCACTCATTTATGTGTTTAGCAATCAAATATTATATGTCTCGTTAGCTCAGTGGGTACAGAAATCACGGCAGGACCAAAAAAATACATATGAACTTTTTTTAAATTTTATTTTGGAAAATATATTTCCAGACCACCTATATATTGGTTTTGCCAGCGTTTTGCCAACATTTAAAAATTTTGTTCCTCCAGTGCTTTTCTGGCGCTTTTTGAACAGCCGGTCCTTTTGTCTAATGATGTTATCATTTTGGGGATGGGAAAGCACTTTTTGCCAGTACTTATACCACCTGTTAAAGTGCTTTGCCATCGATTTCCCGTTTGTATTTTTCTGACTGGGTATTCTTTGTAACAGGGTGTATTGAAAATTACTTATAAAAGAAACCGGGTGTATCGAAAATGCAAATTTCAGATACTTTTTCTTGGTCTTTGACAAAAACAAGGTAGAATGTGGTTTTCAGTTTGTATGAAATTTGTATGGAAAAACCAAAGTAATTTTGTAGTTTTCGGCTCAAAAACTAAAAATGGCCAAAAACTACTAGTTTTTGCCCAGTCTAAATATACTATTAAATTCAAATTAAATTCACAAAGTTTAAAATCGATTGCGATGTACATATATACCTAGACCCTTAGATATTGATATATTTTTAGTTTTGACGTTCGCGGTTCAATTTCTTTAAATTTTTCTACAAAATAAAAAATGCTCCTAAAAACGAAAAATATGCACAAACATGCATTAAAAAGCTCAAAATATCCATTAAAAAGGCAGCAAATATACATTTGAAGTCAAAATATGCAAATACATGCATTTTTGTCAAAACATGCAGAAATATGCAGCTACAAATTGATGCCATTTTGTTCTAAATTGGATGATTCGGATAAATATTAAGTCCATATCAGTTTTGGACTATGGAGGAAAAACATGCATTTGCAAGAAATTCCTTGCCCTAGTGATAAGGATTAAAAAGATGAAACATACATCCAGAAAACAGATTCAGTCTGATAGCCGAATTTATAGCCAATCGCATGGTTCGGTTGTGGTAGCCGAATTTTTCAGTTGTGGCAACAGAAAACCAATTGAGACAGGACTAATTTGACTGTGGCAACGGAATTTCAGTTGTATCAAAAATAATTCGAACCATTCGATTGGCAACAAATGGGGTTGTCAGCACCGAATTTATTTTCTGGGTGTACTAATTGAAATATAGATTGCTCATGTATTAGTTGATTCTGGCTCTTCTGATAATAAGGCCTTTTTTAATCATTAGATTTATTTTTGGATTTATTTTATTTTGTCAAAAAATCCATATTTTGTTTTTTAATTTTCAAAATTTATAATTTTTATCAAAATCTAATACTTAGTCGCCAATATAATGTGCAAGAAAAGCATTAAATTTTGTACACGGACGGAGAGACAAACATAGCTAAATCGATCAGAAAGCGTTTATGACTCGGGTGGTATACCTACTGTAAAGTGGGTCATAGTCCAGTTTTTTTTTATAGTAACAAATATTTCCAATTACTCATTATACCCTGCCCATATAGTTGTGTAAAGTATAATTACGTACATTTTTTGTATTGCCTGACCAAAACCGAAATATGAAAAACATCGCAAATTAAATTAAAAAATAAAAAATCAGTATTTTAGTTTACAGATCCAAAAATCTAACTATTAGATTAAAAATCTAGCCAAATTAAAACGGTTTGTGATTTTCTGTCGATGTTTTTCAATGCTGGTTACTATTTGAATAAGCGTAATTGTCTATAATTCAGAAGACTAAACAGATTTGAGCATTTGAGATCCTAACTAGATATCACAAATTTCCAACCGAATTCAAAAATGTATTTTCGTTGCTAAATATTACTACACTCATACAAATAAGTCCGTAAAAATAGCAGAAAAAGTTACTAAAAATTAGTTAAAAATGATGCTGCAGAAAAAACTGCTAATATTAGCAGAATCAGTTTGCTAAATATTAATAAAATGAAAACAGCAAAAAAAACTGTTAAATTTAAAGAATTTTAGTAGTATTTGAGCTAAATTGTTGTTAATTGCAAATAACAATTTAACCTGCTAAAATTAGCAAAAAAAAAAAAAAATTGCTGAATAGTACTATAATAAAAATAGCAAAAAAAAAATTGTTAAATTTACAGAATTTTAGTAATATTTGAGCTAAATTTTTGTTAATTGCAAATAACAATTTAACTTGCTGAAATCAGCAAAAAAATTGCTAAACAATAGTAAAATGAAAATAGCAAATAAAAACTGTTAAATCTACAAAATTTTCCCTAAAATTTTCTGAAATCAACAAAACTTTTGCAGATTACTAGACTGGAAAAAGGTAAAAAAGAAGCAAATGAAATAAAAATAAATGTGTATTTAAAAACATACTTGGGACCAATTTATTGAATCTGTCAATTAATTGAAATTTTTTTCAATTGGCATTGTTCAATGCCTAAATGCCCATTTATAATTGATGAAAGAAGTATTTGTTTTCATGTTTTAATAAAAGAATAAATTAAGAAAAAAAAATTTTTAAATTCGCGTATTTCTTATATTTTTTTTATATTACAAAGCTTTTTCTTCAATTATGTGTACATTTCATTAGCATTGTTTTCATCAATGCAAATTGATAAAAATTTAATTGGCATTGAATGGTTATGAAATTTTTTGGCATTGACATTGAGATAAAGTAATGCCAATTATATTTCAATGCCAATGAAGATTTCCCAAGAATGATTTTTTGTAAAAATGACAATAATATGTTAACTAGGCTTTCCAGTACCGATTTCGGTAAAACCGAAATTGACAAAATACGATCCATTTTAGAACGATACTGATTTCGGTATTGCATCCAATTTTTTTGTTTATTTTTTAATATTTTATGTATTTTTTAAAAGAAATTTTAACAAATTTGACAATAATTCTGTTTTTGTGTTTGCAAGGTTTTACAAATTTTATATTTTAAAGTTACAAATATTAATAAATACGAGTATATTGCATTTTTACTCAAACAGAACTTTGTACAACGCAAAAACTAAAATAAAAAAAATGTGTGATTATGATTACTTATAAATAGTATGAACTTTTCAAGGGTTATATCCACGAGTTTTAATTAATTTAAACATAAAAAATCCTAAAGATTTTCTTGAGAGAAAGTCAAAAGATTAAAAAATTAGTCTAATAAATATTTGTTCACTTTTGTGTCTACGATTTCCCAGTATTGATGGTAATTGTCAAATTTGTCCAAATTTTCTTTCTAAATTTTCTAAAACAGAATAAAAAAAATAATGAATGTTCTTTTAGTTTGACTCTAGATCATAAATTAATATCACTTTCTGTTTAAATTATTTTCAAATCAAAGAAAGATGATAAAATTCTTACAAGTAAATTATATCATCTATCATCCAGCGAAAGCCGAAAATACGTATTCTTTATTGCTGGTCTTATCGAATTCTTTCAAATATTTTTATTCTTTGTAATTTACTTGTAAAAATTGTATCATCTTTCTTTAATTTGAAAATAATTTAAACAGAAAGTGATATTAATTTATGATCTAGAGTCAAACTAAAAGAACATTCATTTACTTAAAAATAAGAGATCAACTAAAATATTCCCCCATTCAAAAAAAAATAATTTTTGATTATGTAGATTTTTTTGTTTCTCGCGAATGATATTTTTTGTTTTTATTCAGGTTTAGAAATGTTTTTTTTTAATTTGCGAATTAATTTTAGTCAATAATATGTCTTCGCGAATCAAAAAAAATATAAAAATAATTCGCGACAATTATCTTTATATTTCTTTATTCGCGAATTTATAACTCAGATTTTTTATCATCTTTGATAAAAAATCCGCGTAACTCGATTCGAAAAAAATTTTCGAATTCGTAAATTTTGTACCTTTCGTAAAAAGAAAAGTTTTTGCAAAAATCTTAGAATTTTTATGCAGAATTATATTTTTAACAATATTTGCAAGATTTACAAATTCTAAAATTTTTTTTCCAATCGAGTTACGCGGTTACCCCCTTGATCTGATTTATTCTTCGCGAATTATCTCTTAAAAAAAATTATTCCATCGAATCAAAATTGAATCGAATCATTGATTACAAAATATTTTAAAACATTTACTGATTCATAAAATTAGTAAATTTTTATTCGTATTGATTCAAAAAAGAATTATCTTTTCTAAGCTCTGAATGAAACACAAGAAAGAAGATTAGGCCTGATTGGAATCAATAATTTTCGTACACAATTTTGAAATTTTGAGTTGTGCTATATCTAAGTTTACGCGCTAAATAAGAATATTTATATGAATACCGAAAATTCGGTACTGGAAAATTTTCAATACCGAAATACCGATTTCTCAATACCGATTCGGTATTGGAAACCCTAATGTTAACCCATGATACAACCATACTAGCTAGATGCATTAGAACAACAAGCACAACAAACAACAACAAAAAATGTAATCGGCTACATTTGATACATAGCGAAAGCATACGAAAAAATCCCTGAACTGTCATAATAAAACCCTGAACTGTCAAACTCTCCCTAATGCATCTATCTAGTATGGTTGTATCATGATGTTAACCATAACAAAATGTATTTCAGAGACCCTTCTTTTGATTTTCATTGTTTGCTGATCGGATATGTACTTCCGAATTTATTTGAGTTTCCATTTTCACCTCTAAAGCTCCACCCACAGGAAAGAAGGTGTGGCCGATTGAAAATATCGTATTCTTTAAATAAGCTTAAAAAGTAAAATATTGGGGTAAAAAATTAGGGTCATCCCCGTAAACTCCACTTGCTCCCCAGAAATACTATTAATCACAATTTTCATATTAAAGTGGTTCGTCCAAAATAGACCTTGATCTTTGAAAATTAGTGTATTACGATAAATAGAAACTTTTCTGGTAAATTTTAATAATTTCGATATTTCAACCATTTCAATTTAGCTTTATTTAAAAACTTTTTGTTTATTTTTGTCGAGTTAAAAATATGCAGTAATTTTTATGATTCATTTAACATTCTGCTTATAAGCGCTCCAAATTTGGTGGTTTAGTTTACAAAAAATTTGTAAAATTAGCAAATTTTCTGTTAAAAATTAGCAACTAAAATTCAGCAAAATACTGTAAAGTTAGCAAATTTATTGTTAAAAATTAGTAACTAAATTCAGAAAAAAATAGCAAAAAAATTTGTTAGTTAGTAATGTGGAGGTAGCAAAAAAATTAACTAAAAATTTAATTTTAACTAAAAGCTAGTTAAAAATTGGTTAAGTTGAAGTACTAACAGTTTTACTAACTTTTCTACAAATTTTTTTCTATGAGTGTAATAAATTCGGTTAGCATAATCATATAGAAACGTTATTTCTGAATATTTTGGGTATTACAACTAAAATTCTGTTGAATTAACCGATGTTTGTTGTGGAAGCCAATATTCAGTTATACCAACCGATTTATTTATAAGAACCGAGTTTCAGTTAGAAATTGACAATATTTTTCTCATATTTTTCCGTTTTTATATTTTTGGTTTATAAATGTAAATTATTAATTTATAAATTACATTTATAAATTCCTGGTTTGGCATCTGCGCAGTTTGTAGCGGTAATTTTCGTATAATATAAATTGAACCAATAAAATTCCAAACTAATATAATAATAAATAGGATACGAGGCGGTATAATAAACATATTTATATTGTTCTTTTTGTTTTTATTGAAAACAGCAGGAGAAAAACAAAAATAAGCAAAGTTCAGCAAAAATATATTTTTAAAATAACAATGAACAAAAGGAAATAGATTTATTTATGTTGGTGTATAACAAATAAAAAGAGAGCCGCTCTAAATAAATGACTTATCGTGGAAATGTATGTAGGATAATGATTATTTTAAGGCATCAAAAATGTTTCTTTTTCTTTGAATTTTTGGGGAAGGAAGCACTGTGACACAATTAATTCATAAAATTGACAAAATAAATGAATATAAATAAACATAAAAAGATAAAAAAAGACGTCGATTTATTTTCTAACGATTGGAGCTTTTTGTTATTGTAATGGTATTGATGAATATTTTTAAAGCAGACATAAATAATTGTGTAAAGTGATAAGATGTTTGAAGAAAGATTTTATGGTGAAATTTTTCCATTTACTTCTGATTGCCTAAAAAAATCATTTTTTATATGCAAAAGACCTTTAAGATTATAGTTGTGATAGTAAAAGGGATTTCGAAGAAATTTACAGAGTATGAATGTAAAATGACAGAAAATATAAATTTACCTATGTATGTATATAATAATAAAAATGCAACAACCAATAGTTGTAGTTTGATTCTGACTTACTGAAGTCGTCTTTTATTAAATTTTATATGTATGTGTTACACTATTTAATGGCGCACACCTTAGATCGAAATTTTATAAGTACCCAGTCAGAAATCGCCAGTGGTACAAAAAATCAAGCACTGGCATACCACTGGGTAACCACGGTGTTAAAAATAAATGACTGGCAGAACACTCATTTGGGATTTTTTTTAATTTAAATTTTTTTTGTTTTATGAAATCAATTTTTTTGTTCGTGGGAATGCTCCCTTAAGACCAACTTTTTTTTACTATCCCAACGCTGGTATATTAGTTACAAAAAATTGTTTGCCAGTACTAGCATTTTAGCACAGCCAGTAGTTGTCCAGCTGTTATCACTCATTTATGTGTTTAGCCACCAAGTATTATATGTGTCGTTAGCTCAGTGGGTAGAGCAATCGTCTGCCAATCTGACGGCCTGGGTTCAAATCACGTCAGGACCAAAAAAAATACATATGAACTTTTTTTTAATTTTATTTTGTAAAATATATTTCCAGACCACCTATTTATTGGTTTTGTCAGCGTTTAGCCAACCTTCAAAAATTTTGTTTCTCCAGTGCTTTTCCGGTGCTTTTTGAACAGCCCGTCCTTTTGTCTAATGATGTTGTCATTTTGGGATTGGGAAAGCACTTTTTGCCAGTATTTGTACCACCTGTTAAAGTGCTTTGCCACGACTTTCCCGTTTGTATTTTTCAGACTGGGTAATTTCATTTGTATTTGCATTTTTGTATTTTATTTAAACTTTGCTTTTCTAATAAAACAAGAAACAATATCTTATAAATTAAAGAATTAGAATCAGACAAGTTAATTTATGATGATGAAATTATATATGCATAATGTTTTGTGATACGAAATTTAAAATTATTTTTACATGATGAGAATTTATTCGCAAAAAGAGAAATTTTTATACCCATATTTATTTTATTAAGGTTCCTAAATTTTTAAAAATGTAGACTTTCGCAACAGCCCTGACTTAAATATTATAAGGATTAATATACGTGAACCCTGTATATATTCCATTACACAACCACCACAAAATATAGATTTTTTGTGTTTTGCCATAAATAAATACGCTTAATCATGTTTTATATACCGGTAAATATGTCACACAAATACGTCTTGTTTGACACCAAATTTTCCTATAGTTACTTTGGAACAAATGTGAAAAAATCGAAAAAATAAAAATTGGGTCATATTTGAAACCATTTTTTTTATCCTTTACTATGAGATTGGGCAGCTAAAAAATGTCATTCAAATTTTTTCCTTCTACAATCTTTCTAAAGATCATTAAGATCTGCGGGTCCGCGTCGAAAGACCTCCCTTGTTAGGAATTTGGGCGCAATATACCGCAACTTAGAAAAATAATTTGAAATATTTTTAGTTGTACTTCCTCTTAAGTCTTTTTCTGAAACAAAAACAAAAAAAAAAATAATAAGTAAAGAAGGGATAATGTGTGTGTTTTTTTATTTTTGAATGGTATTAATTTTGAGTAAAGCACGTATCAAATAGGAAATGAACTACGGAAAATAAACCAGGATAATAATGTGACACATCAAAATATTAATAACAAGACAACAGCGGCAGCAGTTACAAAAAAAAGAACTCAAAAGAAATTATCTCCAAAAAAATATCTCCACATAGAACAGAATCATTGTGACAACCGAATTTTTTACCAATAATAGTGTATTTAGACTGGACAAAGAGTAGTAGTGCTGCCCATTTTTAGTTTTTGAGGAGAAAACTATAAATTTAATTTAGTTTTTCAATTAAAATTTCATACAAACTGAAAACCAGATTCTACCTGGCTTTTGTCAAAAACCAAGTACAAATATATGAAATAAATATTTATATATAATATATATACCCAGAAAAAAAGTGGGGCAGAAAAAGTGATGAAAACACATCAACTGTTCAATAGAAAGTTGTTATAATTTGGGGTTTTCACTGATGAATTTAACATTGGCTAGTCATAGGAAGGATGTATATTTGAACCAATGATACGGAAGTTCTTTTTCACTTCTTTTTATTTTAATTAAAAAAAAAACAAAATCACCATGCCGCGTGTGGGGTTTGAACTCACACTTGCTGGAATTCCAAACAGACGCTCTACCCCATGCGCTATCGCTTGCTATATATGATAATTGACTTTTAGCAGTCTTGTTCAGTAAAGCGTTTCTATCTTCATTTCTTTAATTTTTTATTAACAAAAAATAAACAACATATTGGAAAACTATATCGAGGTGTTTTTAATTAAAACAGTGTTATATTTTAATAAAAAATATTAATACACATATAGAAATGAAGCTGTAAATATAGCAGATAGAGTTACTAAAAATTTAAATTTGACCTTGCAAAAAAAAACTGCCAAAACTAGCAGATTTTTTTTTTGTTTTTTTTTGCAAAATTCTACTAAGATAAGAATAGAAAAAATAAAACTCTTAATTTTACAAAATTTTATTTACATTAGGGGTTACTTTTAGTTAATTAAATATAACAAATTAGGGTAAAGGGGGGATCCTTCGCCAGTGGGGCACATACACTAATC
Source organism: Leucophora obtusa (assembly GCA_949987735.1). Lineage (NCBI taxonomy): Eukaryota > Metazoa > Arthropoda > Insecta > Diptera > Anthomyiidae > Leucophora > Leucophora obtusa. The sequence goes on from OX465296.1 coordinate 138,918,342, forward strand.
CCATTTTTCTCCGCTATTAAGGGAGATAAAAAATTTGAAAAAATATATTTTGTGCATTTTTCAATTACCTTTCCTTGACATCTACTTTGATGAATTTATATCACATGTGGTCGCAGACAGACGTGTTTTTGTGTTTTTTGGGGTGCCAAAAAAATAATAGGAAGCAACTACATTTTGCAATAACTTCCTCAAATCGTGTGATAAGAAAACAATTTTTCATTATGTTAGACCTACGATCCTAAGGTTTCGAAAAATAATAATTTGATTTTAATAAATGCTTAAAAAGTGTGAAAAAATATTAAATTTATGTTAGTGCTTGTCTGTGGGGCACAATCACCAGATGACCCCTGGATCTACAAAGAGTTGGTGCATCGCTGCCTAAAATGCTCTATAAGACCTTTCTATATATTTCAAATATGTTTAATAGTAAATTACAACAATCGTGTTCATTCTTTAGTTTATATTAATTATTCAGTTTTTTTTAATTTTGTAGTGGAGATTTATTGATTAAAAAGAATCACATATCTTTAAGAACTTATAATCAATTATTTATTTCTGTCATTAAAAGATTGACTTTGCTGTTTTAACAAATTTTTTTGTTGAAATTGTATCTAGCTCTTTTGGCGAATTTACCCCAGGTTTGGGGCAGTTACAAGGAATTGAGTTACTTTGAAAATCATTAAAAAAATAATAGAAAATATGCAAATAATTAGAATAAAAATCATAGAAAATATAGCCAAGATATGCAGGTTTTCAATTTGAAAGTAATTTTTGAAAAATAATTTGGGGATAAGAAATGACTGTGCTTTGAAAAAAAAAAGTGGCGAAGGATCCCCCCTCTACCCTACCTTATTAAAATCTGCAACAAAAAAATTGTTGCATATTAGTAGACAAAAAATAGTTTTTTCTGCAAGGTAATATTTAACTAATTTATAGTAGTTCTGACTCAAATGTTTAAAGAGTTTTTCTTTTTTATTATTGTATTTTTTAAATACAAACATATGAATTAATATAAAAGTAAAAAAATAAAAATTTGCCTTCAAAACAAGAAAAAGTAAATCCCTACAGGATTTTAAACCGCAACCCTCTGCTTTTTGCGCCAGCACGTGTCCATGTAACCCCCATACAAAATATTAACTTCTTATTACTCATGGAAAAGAACTTATGACTAGCATATATTTATTGCAGCTTTGGATGTTGTTCAAAACGCCTTCCTAAAAGAGAATTTCTTGGGGATGTAATGAATGAAGTGATTCATTTAGAAAGTGTTCCATTTATTTTTGCTGGGTATTATCAATTTTCTTATTATGTTGCTTGGCCTAAAGTTCTGAGTGTAAACAAAACAAAGTTTCTTTACAAATTTTTCCGACACACCCTGTTACAACGAATAAAGACGTAGGTTAGGTTAGGTTGAATGGAGAGAAGTACCACGACTCGAAGAAATCTAAAACCATCCCGATCCCCTCAAAAAATTCGCAAGACCAGACAGGGAAACATCGCGTAGACTGTCCAGGTCGTCGAAGAACCTGCATCCCAGATATCTGAGTCGCCGCTCCTTCAGTCCCGGACATTCGCAAAGCAGATGATGCACTGTCTCCTCCTCCTCGTCCCCACAACCCCTGCAGTAGTCCGCCTGGGTGTAACCCCAATGCACAGCCATTCGGCCAATCGCGCAGTGTCCCGTTAGGACTCCTACCAGCATTCCGATCGTCCGCTTGCCGAAACCAAGAAGAATCTTTGTCCTCCCCGGATCAGGCAGTGGCCATAGGGTCCGAGATATCCTACAATTGGTCAAGGTTGTCCACCTTGCCCGCGTCTCCCTATCCGATATATCCCCTATCACACCGAATAGCTCCACCAGGACCTCCGTTTGTACAGGGTCCTCGACCGTCTCGGAGCCATTCCTCGCACACTCGTCAGCCAGCTCGTTCCCCGCAACCCCAGCGTGTCCAGGGACCCACGCTAGCCTTACCGAGTGTCGACGAATACGGTCGAGGGATTCAATACAGTGCCGCACACACCCCGATCTGACAGTATCGGATTCCAGGGCTTTCAAAGCAGCAAGACTGTCCGCAAAGATGCTAATGGCTGATGGATCCAAATCCCGTTCCATTATCATCCGTGCGGCCACGTCAATTGCATACACTTCCGCTTGGAACACGCTACAATCGCCCGAGAGTCGTATGGAGATTCGAAGGTCCAGTTCGCCGGAGTAAACTCCCGACCCTGTTCTCATGTCCGTCTTTGAACCGTCCGTGAACACTAAGATATCACCACTCCGAGTAACGGAGTCGGCTGCCCAGTCTTCCCTGGTCGGTACAATCACCTCAAAAGTCTGGAAATTCGTGACCGGTAGAATACAGTCCGGTTTACGATCCAGTAGTGCACCACCAATCCCATGCAGAATGGTACTGTGCCCCCAAGTGCGTTGCCTCAGCTCTTGCATCTCCCTGAGTCTGAGAGCTGCCTTTGCCGCCTTGCCCCTGATAAAAATATCCAGTGGTGGGATGCCAAGCATCACCTCCAAACTTGCCTGGGGTGTAGAACGAGCCGCCCCCGTAATACTCAGACAAGCCAGTCGTTGCACCTTTGCGAGAGTGCAGAGATATGAACCCGTGTCCACCGCCCTCCACCACACCAGTGCCCCGTAGGTCAAGATTGGTCTGATAGTCGCCGCATACATCCAGTGAATGATATACGGCTGTAGACCCCATCTCTTCCCAAAGGTCCTTCTGCAGGTGTAAAAAGCACATAAGGCTTTTCTCATTCTCTCCTCGGTATTCCTCTTCCAGCTAAGTTTAGGGTAAAGAATGACACCCAGATACTTTGCCTCCCCCGAGAGTTGAAGAGTAACTCCGTCCAATCTAGGAAGATTGATCAGGAATCCTGATCTCGAACATAAAAACCATACGGCAGTTTGGCAATATTTTCGAAAAAGAGACACGGAGGAGATTGGAAGATAAAAAAAATCTAAAACTAGAATGTTTATATGTGTCTGTGTTTGATCACTTCTGAGAAAAAAATTAACAGAAAGCTGAATAGGAAAGAAAACTATGAATTAGTTACATTGCATCCAAGGCCTTGCTTGGATGGTTCGATTCCTATAGCCGACGGGTTATTGAAAAATTATCATATAGAGAAAATTTGACAATAAAATATAAACAATACTACAATTTAATAGAAAATCGCTGATGAAGCCTGTCCATAGAAAAAGGGAGAAACTAGATCTAGTCTGATTTGTAAATTAATGTGTTTATAATTTTTAGAGAAAAAGGTTTATGCTTCTTCTTTAAATTTCTGTTTTAGTTTGAAATTATGTATTGTTATTCATTTTAAAATGTGTTAATAATTTTTATACCCTACACCACTATGTGGTCAGGGTATTATAAGTTTGTGCTGATGTTTGTAACACCAAAAAATATTGGTCGTAGACCCACCTTATAGTATACCGATCGGTTCAGAATTTTTTTTTATTTTTTCGATTTAACGATGTCCGTCTGTCCGTCCGTCTGTCTGTCTGTCCATGCAATCTTGTGCGCACTCTACAGGTCGCAACTATTAAGATATTTTGATGAAATTTGGTACGCAGAGCTATGTTGGCCCAAGGATGAACAAGTTTGATTTTGGTGAACATCGGTCCATGTTTAGACCTAGTGCCCATATAAGGGTCCTACCAAAATTATATTGTTTATATGCTGCAGGTCGTAAATATTAAGATATTTTGACGAAATTTGGTACACAGACCTATGCTAGCCCAATAACGCAGCCTATTGATTTTGGTGAACATCGGTCCATGTTTAGACCTAGTGCCCATATAAGGGTCCCACCAAAATTATACTGTTTATACGCTGCAGATCGTAAATATTAAGATATTTTGATGAAATTTGGTACACATACCTCTATTGGCCCAATAACGCAGCCTATTAATTTTGGTGAACATCGGTCCATGTTTAGACCTAGTGCCCATATAAGGGTCCTACCAAAATTATACTGTTTATACGCTGCAGGTCGTAAATATTAAGATATTTTGATGAAATTTGGTACACAGACCTACATTGGCCCAATAACGCAGCCTATTGATTTTGGTGAACATCGGTCCATGTTTAGACCTAGTGCCCATATAAGGGTCCTACCAAAATTATAATGTTTATACGCTGCAGGTCGCAAATATTAAGATATTTTGATTAAATTTGGTACACAGACCTACATTGGCCCAATAACGCAGCCTATTGATTTTGGTGAACATCGGTCCATGTTTAGACCTAGTGCCCATATAAGGGTCCTACCAAAATTATAATGTTTATACGCTGCAGGTCGCAAATATTAAGATATTTTGATGAAATTTGGTGCACAGACCTATATTGGCCAAATAACGCAGCCTATTGATTTTGGTGAACATCGGTCTATATTTAGACCTAGTGCCCATATAAGGGTCCTACCAAAATTATACTGTTTATACGCTGCAGGTCGCAAATATTAAGATATTTTGATGAAATTTAATACATAGACATATGTTGGCCCAAGGACGAAGCCTATTGATTTTGGTGAACATCGGTCCATGTTTAGAACTAGTGCCCATATAAGGGTCCCCCCAAAATTGGCTTGGTTACAAACTGCAGGTCGCAAATATTAAGATATTTTAATGAAATTTGGTGCGCTGACTTACATTATAGAAAATTTTGACATAAGCCCCATTTTAACCCATTCGAATTTCGGATCCAAACAATACACCAGACTGGTGTAGGGTATTGTATAGTCGGCATGCCCGACTTTAACCTTTTTACTCGTTTTATATTAAATTAACAATAAAAAAAGAAAAGTTTGTAATACAAAAGTGATGTGACAAAGAAAACGCAAATAACCAGTTTAAATGACTTGACTTTTGTAAATTAGTTTTGTATTGGGTGTTGTGAGGACCCAAATCTTTGGGTGACAATTTGGGCCCACAATTGAGTAAGTGAACATAATTAAGTTTAAGTTCAAATGGGTTATTCGGAGTGGGACGGATTTCCATCCATCACACTTGGGATGGATTTCCATCTATCACATTGGGGACGGATTTCCATACATCACACTGGGGACGGCTTTTCATCCATCACATGGGGGACGGATTTCCATTCATCACATTGGGGATGGATTTTCATCCATCACACAGGGGACGGATTTTCATCCGTCACGACGTTCCACAAGGAGCGGAGCCACTAATATAGAACCCATAGAAAAATTAAAAATAGGGACTACAAAGAGAGAAACTACAAAAGAGAAACTACAAAGAGAGAAACTACAAAAGACAAGCTACAAAGAGGGAAACTACAAAGAGATAAACTACAAAGAGATGAAATACAAAGCGAAACTACAAAAAAAGGAACTACAAAGAGAGAAACTACAAAGAGAGAACTACAAAGAGAATGAGTACGAGGAGAACAACCACGAAATTAAAACTTCACGCCACAAAATTACAAACACAACAATCGTGTGTAAAAACTGACGACAACTGGCAACAACAACCGTTACACATAATCATCAATATCTACTTTGAAAACAACCACAGCAGTGTTAGTGTGGCACAGTAAGAAGAACCGTTGGACCATCAATATTTTAGATAATGTGGTAACCACAAAACAACCCAACTGCAGCCGGACGACGGTATATAACCAGCAGTTTTGAAGGCAGAGACTCTCTTAGTTCGGCAGCCAGCAAGCAGACAACACCGGGAGTGGTAAGATATCGCAAGTGTGAAGGAGTTTGATTTACATCTAACAAGAGTAGTGAAGGATTACAGCTGTCAATCGCCGGATTCACATCCAGCTTAAAGTTAAGGAGTTTAGAGGCAGGGTATAGTGAAGATACTCATCCGACGCAGTTTTAGGGGCGGATTACCATCCACCACAGTTGGATTTCCATCTGACACTCGGATTACATCCGAATACATATATCAGGATAACAGCAAGAGACAGGAGTGTTAGGGTTTCACACGTTTCAGCCTGGAGGAGCAGCAAGGAGGCGCCACAGTCGAACTATCACCGGGAGAATGTTGAAGTTGAAATTAATTGTAAATAAAAAAAATAAGAGAAAGTGTTAAATAATAATAAAAACCCAGCGTGAATGCGAAAGTGAAATAAAGTGTTTTAGTTAAACTTCAGGCAACAAATAAAAATAGTGTGAGGACCCTGGACTAGCTGAGCTATCCCAGCTTCAAACCCGGAGTAACCGTAGGTTCCTTACAGTGTATAACTTAAAAATGCGGGATTCACAACAGATGGCGAATATCTTACATTACATTTTGTAATTAATTACACAAGCAGTTACACAATTACATGTAATTGTAATTGAAAAAACTCAAGACTATTTGTAATTGTAATTTAAAAAGGATAATTACACGTATTTTGAATTTAAAATTTTCAATTACACATTACATGTCAATTACAATAACATTTTATTGGGAAAAGAAACACTTTCAAAAGGCGCAAATTAGGCATCAACTCGAAGTATTTTTTATTCCTGGACATTTATTTGTAATTGTAATTGAAAATTTTCAATTAAAAATTACAAGTAATTGCAATAGAAATGTAATTGAAATCCTCCAGGTCTGATCTTTTACATATGGTTTTTGTCTTTAATATCTTATATGTAGGGTTTTTCTTTTCCCGGACTTTTTCATTTCCCGGGACAGCGGGATTTTTTTATGAATTTCCCGGGATCCCGGGAATTCCCGCTCATTCGAAAATAAAAAAATCTGACATATGTTGTATTGGAAAAACTCGTTTTCTATTACAACACCGTCCGACAAAGTTCATTTTTTGTTTGTACCTGTGAGAAAATCTACTAATATATTCTGAAAGCAGGGTTAAATATAAAATATCCATGTCTTCCACTTTTTCTAGATCAATTCGTCTAACAGTTTAAATCGCGAATTAATATTAAGGTAAAATATTTATATGGAAGGCCGTCTTAATTTTAAAAAACTCTTAGAAATAACTGAATATTAATTCGCGTTTTAAACGGTTAAATGAATTAATATAGACAAAGTGAAGGATTTTATTTTCATCCCTTCTTTTAGGAAATATTCGAATTGTTAATGGGTGCAAACTTGTATCGGAACAGTTTTATAGTCAGAACTAAGGTCGACTTTTTGCTAAACATTTCTTAAGTATGGAATCCAAAAATTTCTATTTCTAGATATTTTGTTTCTATGGAGTTTTTAGAAGAATTCGTCTAGAATTATTTTTATAAAAAAATAATTCTAAAAAGTTTAAAAGGTAGTATTTTTCACACAAATTTTGAGGCAAATTGGCTTAAATCTTTTTATAAAACTAGAAAATAAAATATTATTAAATAATCTTTTAACTTTAATTGGTATTTTTTGATTAGAAATTTTAAAAAATTAATTCCCAGCCAGCAATTTCGGAGCGCTCATAAATAAGATTCTTAATGGCTCATAGGAAAAAGTGGAAAAATGTTTGTTTTTGTAGTTGCATTTTAAATTAACATATAAAAAATTCAAAATAATTTGAAAAATCATCTAGTGCATTATTTGAAAAATAAATAGTTTTTAAAAAATACAATTAAAATAAAGGAGTAACAACTGAAATTTAAATGAAATTATTTGAAGTAAAAACACTCAAATTATTTATATCAGCTGAAAATATGAAAATATTACTAATTTTTTAAATTTTAATGCACAGGCTTTTTGGAGATATTTGGAACTGAAATAATGATGTTGAAATGTTGTATATATTGCTTTACTTGAACAAAGATCATCGTTATAAAGAAACCATTTTTTTCCCGAAGTACGAGTATTTTTATTGGTAACTAAACCAAATTCAGCTGACATTCAAAAACAATTTGGCCTAAATAATATTTTTTTTATATTGTACTAATTCAGTTTATTAAATTTTAAATCGTATTTTTTATTTTAAATATTTTTATTTAAATTGATTTCAAAAAAATCAATGCTTTAAATTTAAATAAAGCTTCCGAAATGGCAATATATACTAGCTAGAACTTCTATAAAAGAATACAAAAAAATCCCGGGAAATCCCGAATGAATTCCCGGGATTGCGGGATAGAAAAAAGGGCGGGATTCCCGGGAATCCCATCCCGGGAATTCCCGGGACATAAACTCTACTTATATGGCATTTTGGAGGGTTAATATCTGCCATTTATTCTCACTTAGTCATTGAACGAAATAGTGTAAACAACAAAGTTTTGTTTTGCTTCGAAAATCTCGAATCTTGTGCTAAAAAAGCAATACTTGAGGGAAGTTTTGCTTTACTTCTTCAATTTGGAAAAAGTGCAGCTGAAGCACATCGATTGCTCACCGTATCTTATCTTGAATATGTTTCCATCGATTTCAACGTGCGAGAGATGGTTTGTGCGGTTCAGAAGTGGTGGTTTTGAGTTAAAAAACAAAGTCCGCCCAGGTTAGCCATAAAATTTCGAAGTTGATGAAAATGAATTGGAGGCATTACTCGATGAAGATTGTTATTCAACTTAAGAAGAACTTGCAGAATCATTGGGAGTCAGTCAGGCATCAATTTAAAAAATTTTGAAATGGTTATGCTCTGTATTTTGTGGGACCAGAAAGTTTCCATCTGTTATGACCTGCTGAAATCGGACCAGATGATCACAGGGCACCTGCACCGAAACAACTGATTCGTTTGAAGCGAGCATTGACCGAAAAACGCCTGGAATATGCGACCAGACATGAAGCCGTTATTTTCTGTCATGACAACACTCGGACAAATGATGCAAGACCGGTTAAAAACTATTCAGCAAATAGTGCTTTGGAAGTTTTGCCTCACCCGCCACCTCCGATTACCATTTGTTTCGATCGGTGAAGAACGCTTTCACTTAAATACGTTTCATTTCAAAACAGGATATCCGAAATTGGCTTGATGGCCAATATATTGAATATTTTTATATAATAAATACCCAAAAATTACCAAAAATCCAGCATTTTTAAATTATACACCCAATATCTAAAAAAGTAAGGTACGCCATTGATCAGCATGTCCGAAGTATATAAAGTTAATAGACACAACCTTAATAATTTTTATGTTTCATCCCATGTGGTTAATTGTATCTTTTACCATTTATCTTTTTCATGTGCAGAATTCTTGCATTGTCCCATTTTATGAATTAAAACTATTTTTTATATGTTTTATGTTCTATATTCTATATATTGTACATTTATATTGTAGTGTATATGTTGTTGACATGCTTATTATCTTATCCCCTCCATACATTTTTTTATTTTCATTCAGTTTATTAATTTTCCCGGACATGTTTACAGTTAACGCAAAAATCAATACATGTAAATGAAAATCAATTTTCTTTCAAACTAAGTAAAAGAGTTTGGATATAGTCATATATTATTAAATAAAATTTCGTTTATTTCTATACTGGAAAATATATATTAATATGTATGAAAACAAAGTCAAGAAAGAAGCGAATATCATACGAGCTTTACCACTATTTTAGAAAAGAACACAAAAAAGGAAATTTGAGGGAGAAGTGAAAAAAAAACCAGAAAGAAAAAACAATTAGATATTCCCTAGTAAAAAGTTTTAATAAAATATTTTGTAATTTCATATAATTACATCTAATCAGCTGTCTCACAAAATTGTATAAAATTCCATCAACATAAGAAAAATTGTACAAGTTAGATCAAATACCATTAGGTGGATTTCCCTACAAAATAAGCGTACCCGTTTAAAAATGGTTTTAATATAATACTAATTATCAGGGACCGTCAATAACAGTTATCCAGAAAATTTTAACTCAAAAACTCTTCATGTTAGAGTCAACGGAGACCTATACTGTTATATACCAATATATTCGTATTAAAGAGCTCATTCAGAATCTATGGTGATCTTAAAAAAACAATCTCAACTCAACTTAAGAGTTATTTTTCAACGAAAAAATAAAATATCGGAGGAAACTGTTAAAAAGAGAGTTTTATTTCGCCGTCATAAAATAAAACTCTTTTGAGGAGTTTAATTTTTTCCGTCTAAAATAAAACTCTTTTGAGGAGTTTTATTTTAAAACTCTTTTTGGAGTTTTATTTTTTCCGTCTAAAATAAAACTCACCTTGTTTATTTTCTTATTTTTTGCACTCATAAAATAAACCGTCATAAAATAAAACCTTTTTGAGGAGTTGTATTCTTTCCGTCTAAAATAAAACTCATTTTGTTTATTTTATTAATTTTTGCAGTCTCTTTTTATTGATTAAAATTATGTGTGTAGTAATTTATTTGTTTAATTTAATAAACATAATTTCAAAGTAATTTGTTGCCATATTAAGTTTAACTTTTGATGAGGGTGTCAATTTACATGAAATGAGTTTTAAATTCCTGACGGGAAAAATAAAACTCCACAAATGAGTTTTATTTTATGACGGAAAAATGAAACTCTTCAAATGAGTCTTATTTTATGAGGGCAAAATAAAACTCTCTTTTTAAGAGTTTCATCCGACCTTCTATTTTTACGTTGCAAAATAACGGTTTAAGGTGTTTTTTTTTTTCTTTTTTAAGTCACAAAATAACTGTTATAAAGGAACTTTTTTGATATCACTTATAACCGTTACGTCCATGCTATATATTTGTTTGATTTCAATTTTTAAATTTAAAAATAATTTTATCGACCTTTAATTCTACAATGAAAAATTTATTTATAACTTTCGAGGCCAATTATTTCCTTATTATGAAAAAACATAATAAGTACTTTTTTCCGAAAACTGCCATTTTTATTCATCAGAGTTTTTGCTTTCAAAATATTCTACATCTTCAGGAATGAAAAAACGATCGTTTCACGTATTTTCCAGCTCCCCATCATCATTACATCAAATTTCATATTAAAACATAATTTACTAACAAACCATGTGAGAGCAGCAAAAAAATATGTAAATATGGTTTCAAAGGTTTTGCAAGCACAAAAAAAATTAAATTTTTGAAAAATATTAACCAAGCCAGCAATTTCGGAGTGGTCATAAATAGGATATTTAAATAAAAATCTAAAACGTACTATTGTTTTTTGAATTTACCCATTTTTTGGGTACCAAATATCAACCCTCAGAAAACAATCCAAAAAGCTCTCTAAACGATTTAAAATTTTTTCAAAATGAATGGTAAGTTTTCGGACTCATAAAAGATTGCAAAATTATTAAAATTTATCGGGAAAATTTCGATTTCATACGTAATAGTTTCTGAGTTTTTCTAACAAAAACCTATAATGAAGAAATTCACAGTACACTGAAAGAAATATCTGCACAATATTAATGAATGTTGTATTAAGGGAGGAATAGTTGATCTTTTAATTGGTAAATTAATGTTTTTTTTTTAGTTTTCAGATCATACAGAGAATAAAAATTTTAAAAATTCAATAAGACCAACATATAGAATACGTATCTTCGGGTCCCGCTACAGACCCATCTTCAGTATCCATGCCTTTGTGGATTAATAAAACTGTGCACGATTTGGAGACATTTTTCCGACAAGCGAGGCACCCAGTGTGTAAAACTAATTCGGGACGCTGAATCCAGTGGTGTTAGCAGTTTTTCTAGGTTGGCTCTTAAAAAAGATATTTGAATTTAAAAGTTATGGATCTATGGGCCCCTGACCACGCGATTTTTTAATTTTTATGATTAATTTTTAGTTAGGTTGTTTGTTACAACCTTCCCTAGTAAAAAAAATTATATGACTTGATATTATATATAATTATATCCGAAAAATGAGAACATCTAATTGTATTAAATTAGAACGTATTAGATCATTTTAGATCTAATTTGACACAATTAGATCTAATTTGATGGTATAAGATATGGTTTGATACAATTGTATCCGGATTTTGTCCTCATCCAAATTCATCCAGAATAATAAAGTAATACCAACTAGATATAATGGTATATAATTCGATACAATTGTAAATAATTATATGGGGCATATGTAACTATATATATAGGTCTATATGTAATTGGATATTGTAATATGTTGCAATATATATAGTGCTATATATAACAAGATATAGTTATATACTTAAGATATAATTTATTAAAATTTTATATAATTATATCTCGGTATATATGTTCTAATATATAATTATACAAAGTTTTATATGATAATATATGACTATATCAAAACCTTTTTACTTGGGTTGTGTTAAAATAATCAAAATCAGTCTGGCGGTTCAAAAGTTGTGACTGAAAATGTGAGGAAACCTTAAGAATCTCCATACAACAGCTAAAGTGCAACAAGCGGAAATTATTATGGCATCCTTAAAAAATAATTGCAGAAATGGCAAATGCCAAAAAATTTGTCCTGGTTATAATGTATACAATAGTTCTGCGACGGAATAAATCCATGAATAAGGAGCTGGGAGAAATTTTTTTTTTACTGTATGATTGGATTTTTGCGGTGACTGTATTTCTCTGTGAGAGTGTATAACAATCAAGAAGTTTGTTTTTGTATATGTTATTATGTATATGCACAAACTAATAACAAAACATAATTTCCTTTTGTTGTTGGTATTTATATAAGGATAGGCAGACATAAAAATACAAGGAAGACCTTTTTACTGTCATTAAAATACGATAATGAGCATTTATGTGAACTTTAACAATGCTCAGTGATTATTTACATATGGGATTTATTTTAGCAGTATGCGAAATAAACTATTTATTTATATATATCTGCTATATATGGGTCATTCTATAACAAATCACCAATATTTTGACAAGACCCTCATCGATTTCAAAGTAGGATATCAGTTAGTTCGTTTTTAAATGCCTGAGTAAAAAAAATTATATATAATCATATGTGGCATATATTAGAATATATAATTAGACATGTCGTAATGTATATCCATATATAATTATATATGACGCCTTTTTCCAAAATTGTTCCTTATATTATGCCATATATAATTTCATCTAATTAGATATCGGCCTTTATAATATTAGATATGGTATATATGATTATATATTACATAGCATAGCTGATCTTATTTTATATATATTTGTATATAGAGCTATATCTTAATATATATGGCGGCATTTTAGGAATATATAATTATATATGGTAGCATTTAAACAATATATAACTATATATGGTGCCAGTTAAACTATATATTATCATATATGGTGGCATTTAAACAATATATGGTCATATATGGTACCTCATGAACAAAATCTTTAATACAGATGCAGATATGATAATATATGCTACTAATAGTGCCATATATATTTATATATTGTATTATTTAAGCAATATATTAGCATATATGGTGCCATGTAAACCATATATTATTATATATGGTACCTTATGAACAACATTTTTAATACAGTTCCAGATATGATAATATATGCTACCATATATAGTACCACATACTTTGATATATCGTATCATTTAAACAACCCGAGTAAAAATAGTTACATATAGTCATATATGTGATTAAGTTATATCTGTATAAATATACAGTTTCAACCGAAGAATGGCCCGATATATTTTTATCAATTGTTTATCAATTTTTATCTAAATGTATCAGTTTAGATCTGACCTGATTAAATTATGTGTTAATCAGATGAAATTGTATCAAATTTTTGACCTGATACAATTTTATCGGTTTGATCGTAATTGGTTCAATTTTATATAAATAATATATAATTGTATCCGACATTTACCTTATACAATTGTATCAAAGTTTTAAAATGATATCAGGTCAAAATTGGGATATAACTATATAATTTTGTATACAAATATATCTATTTGGACCTAAACTGATACCATGTAATGTAAACCAATAAAATTGTATCAGGTGAAAAATCTGATACAATTTTATCTGACTAACACATAATTTAATCAGGTCAGATCTAAACTGATGCAATTAGATAAAAACTGATACAAATAAGAACTGATACAATTTTATCGGGCCATTTTTCGGATCAAGTGGTATATGGATGAATCTAAGTTACACTCTTATAAATTTTTGTTTAAATTTACCCTATTTATAGTAGGTAACTTTTTTACCTACTATAATATCAGTAAAATTACTCTATGTGCGTAAATATAGAGTAATTAATTATTAATTTACACACACAATGTGTGTAAAATTTGTACACACAATGTGTGTAAATTTATATTAAATTTGTCTATATAATGTTCAGATATTTTACTTAATTGTTAATCAAAAAATATTAACTGGTCATAACATGACCACCTAAAATATTTGTTTTCAAATTAAAAAATTTAAACTTATTTATGTTTCTAAATAGGATTTTTATTTGACAGAAATTTGGCGTTATAAATATATGTAAGTTAGTAAAAATACTTATAATTATTAAGGGTAATTCAATTAGCATGAAACGTGGCATAAATATTCTCCTAATTTTGAAAAAAATTATATTATTTAATTTACTAAAAACTTTTGAACCGCTAGGCTGATTTTGATTATTTTTATTATGAAGCTACTTGGGAAAGCGGCTAACAACCTAGCTGAAAATTTATGGTAAACAAATTAAAAGATTGCGTGATGTGGGGTCCTTGGGGCCATAATTTTCACATTCAAATATCTTTTTTTTAAGAGCTAACCTAGAAAAATGGCTAGCACCACTGGATTCAGCGTAGCCGAATTAGGTTTAAGCAATGGGTGCCCCGCTTGTCGGAAAAAATGTCTCCGATTCGAGCACAGTATTTTTATCAAATATTATTGGTATTTACTAAATCAGCATTAACTAATACCATATCCACGTAGTAACGTAGGATATAGAAAACTAACTAAACAATTGGGAAAATTGGAATCTGTAAGATTATGTTAACTAATATGTGTAAAAAGAAATGAGAACATGCTGAGATATTCAGGAACTAATTCGAGCATTCTAATTTCGCTTTTGAAACACGTGACCTGAACAGTGATTATTTCTTACTCTTTTCCTAAAAAATAACCAACTTTGAACATCGATAAAACGGGAACCGCAACAAAATTTTTAGAATTAAAGAATTTCAAAAAAATAGGAAAATACAAACCAAATTTTACACAAATCAAAAATGGTCGGTCAGATTAATATAAATATTAAATTTGGAAGCCACTGCATTGATCCTGGAATATCTTGGTAGTCTTCCGGTACCATTAGAGGCCCTCACACCACTACCTTCTGTACTGGCTTTGCATTTATCTAGTTTCTAGATCCAGCAACCATTAGGCATCAATATAAATAAATCCTGCAGAGTTTAAAAAATTAGATTTAGAAATTAGAATTGAGAAACATTTTAAAACAAGCTTGAATGAAGGTTTTCTTGTTTTAATTTGTATACTTTTTACAAACATACCTTTAATATTTTGTTACGGCACGGCAAGCGTTGTTTAGCTATTTAAAACTAATTTTGCAGCGATATGATTGAATTTTTCCTATTTTTAATGTCACAAAATATGTTAATTGTAATTTTTATTTTGTTACAAATTTTCAAATGACAAATCTATTATCACTTCTAAATGTTAGCATATTTACACACATTAAACTTTTTGAGCACAAAATTCTAATTGTAGACACAAAGTGTGTAATTATAAATGAAATGTGGATATTAATACCAAGTATTGTGTAAATTTGCTGACATAAGTGTGCATGTAAGATTTTTACACATTTGGTGTCAATATTTAGACATTTTGCGTTATTTTACATGAAAATTTACATACTTTATAATAGTGAATTTACAAGCATTTTTTAGAGTGTATATATTACCATATAAAGCTCCATATTGGTGCCATTTAAACAATATATTGTCATATATGGTGCCATCTAAACAATATATGGTCATATATGGTAACTCATCAGCAACTACAATATTAACTGTATTTCAGAAGCTATTAATTGTATTTCAGAAATTTTAAATGTATTTCAGAAATTATGGAATGTATTTCAGAAATTTATTAATTGTATTTGAGAAATAATCAAACCTATTTCAGAAATTTTTGATGGTTTATCATAGCTACCCAGTGTAGAAACGGTAATGACATATAATTACTTTTTGGACTACCAGTAATGACACCCACTTACCTTCTGCATTATTTTAAAATATATAATAATGAATTAATGATAATGGCTTATTTTTAACCTTATTTCAAATAGAAAATAATTTTCTAGATTTTTTTTTTAAATTTTTTGAAATCTATTTTTAGACTCAATATTTTTTAAACACTGGTAAAGATATTCATATGTAACCACATATTTTTTGATTTTTTGTATGTTGGCGAGTAAGCTTACTTGTGTGCAGCAGGTCAATTCTGTTTTTATCTATTAAATATTACATGTCGATATAGCTCAGATGGTAGAGCTGACTGGCAATCTGTAGACCCAGGTTCGATTCCCACACCAGCAAATTTTATTAAAAAAAAAAAAATACAATAAAAAATATTTGTTTTTTTAAATTTTTTTTTTAGAAAATCTACTTTTAGACTCATTATTAAGCACATAGGTAACGATATACTTTTTGATTTTTCGTATGCTGGTGTGTAACGACAACTCATTATTTTTCGCGACATCGCCATATAAAGGTAATAAGAAATGTAATAACAAAAGTAACTAGTTATCATTATGTAGTTACATAACCACATATCTGGTAATGATTTTCAACACTGGGTAATAGAGAAAAATTTCTAAATTACATTTCATAATTTCTGAAATACAGTTTGATAATTTCTGAAATACACTTGTGAATTTCGGAAATACAATTAATAATTTCTGAAATACAATTGATAAAACTGAAATTCAATTGACTAGTTCTGAAATACAATTCATAAATCTGAAAAATAATTGATAAGTTCTGAAATACAATTGATAAAACTGAAATTCAATTGATTATTTCTGAAATACAATTGATAAATCTTAAAAACAATTGATACAATTGAAATGGTGTAGAGCGTTAAAAAGATGTAAATAAAATTATTTTATTTTTTAAATTCAATTTAATAAAAAAAAAATATAATTTTATAAAAACATTTATAGAAAATAAAATTATAATTTTATAAAAAGAAATTCTTTTTATAAAAAAAATGCATAGTCCTAAACGGTATCGAACTCGAGACCTTCTGAGTTTAAACCTTATTTTAACAAAATATTGTAATTTTTATAAAATCAGTGCCCTGCCAGTGTATTATTTTTTGAACTGTTGTCAATATCTGTCTGGGATCTTATTTAATCCCAAATAAATGGAGATCTTACGTAGTTCCCAAATATAATGCGGGATCTAATTTTAGCTGTCATTTTTCTGGATAGTTTTAGATGTCAATCTCCAAATATATTGCTGTTTCTAATTCGATCTGCAATTTATGGGATAAATTAAGATCCTACCAAATATATCACTGGATTTAATTCGATCTGCTATTTATCGGGATTATATTACTGGATCTAATTTGATCAGTCATTTTTTGGAGAAATTTAGATCTTACTTAATCCCCAAATATATTGCTGGACCTAATTCGATCTTCCATTTTTCGGATCAAATTAGATCTAAGTTTATCCACAAATATATTGCTGGATCTAATTCCATCTGCCATTTTTCGGATCAATTTAGATCTAAGTTTATCCACAAATATATAACTGGATCTAATTCGATCCGCCATTTTTCGGATCAAATTAGATCTAGGTTTATCCCCAAAGATATCATTGGACCTCCCAATTTTGAGATATAACTTGATCTTAGTTTATCCCCATATATACAATGGGATCTAATACGATATCATTGGATACACCCAATTTTGAGATCTAATTGGATCAGCTAGATATTACAGCAGATCTTAAACAATATCAAATTGGATATGATTAGATATTCCGCGAGATCAATTTTTTTTACTCGGGTGTACATAGATTAAAAAAAATATTAAACATGTTCAAAAAAATTTCGAAAAATTCTGTTCTATTGAAATTTTTTTATGACACTTTTTATGTATTAATGTGTAGTGAAAAAAATTCGATTTCAATGTAGAAAATGTATTCCTAACTTAGCATATTACACTTGCAAAATTTTTTATCAATCAGATGAGATTTTCATTCACAAGCAACTCGTTGAAATTCGGGCAAAAAGTCAAACTAAATTTTCCGAAATTAACCAATTAAAAATAATTTCGTATTACATTTGAACTCAAATATTTAGATGTGAAATATAAAATTTTTAGGATATCGTTAACCTGTTCTAACGTAAGGCCAAAAAACACAAATATTTTGCATGTTTTTCAAACCTCTAATTTTAAATAATCAAAATATATAATTATTAGAATCGCAAAAAGCTGAATTTTTTACCTATATTTTAACAATTCTTAATAAGGAATAGAAAAAAATATAACTGTAACTTTTAGTATCTTAAATTTCAGCGATTTTCAAGGAAAATCGCGTTTTTAGAACAAGTTTGAGAAAAATAACATAATTTATATTTTTTTCTCTTTTTAATTATTAAGTTAACTTAATTATGATATACTATTACTTATTTTGTTCTTTTCACTGTGAGGAAACATCAAAATTTTTCAGTCAAATATACAATTCAGGTAAACAAAAAATATATTTAACTTTTCAAAATCTAGAAATCTTTAATATTTTACGAGTAAAATAAAATAAAACATAAACTGAAATAATATAAATTATGTTATTTTTCTCTAACTTGTAGAATGTATTAGCAAATTAAACAAAAAATGTTCTAAACACGCGATTTTCCTCGATAATCCCTGAATTCAAATCGCTTCACACGAGAATTTAGGAAACGAATATTTCCAATTATATATTTTTTTTATTCCTCATTAAGAATTAATAAAATCAAGTTAAAAAAATTCAGCTTTTTGCAATTTTAATAATTAAAAATTTTTTAATATTCAAAATAAACGGTTTGAAAAGCATGCAAAATATTTGTGTTCTTTAGCTTTACGTTAGAACAGCTTAACGATATCCTAAAAATTTTATATATCCCATATAAGTAACTGAGTTCAAATGTAATACGAAAATTATTTTTAATTGAATAATTTCGCAAAATTGAAAAATTTCTAAATTTAACACATTTTGAATTTTTGCCCAATTTTCCACGAGTTATTGGTGAATAAAGGTTTCATTTGATTCAAATGAAATTTTGCTTGAGTTAGGAAAAATTTTCGGCATTTTAACACGTTAATACATACAAAGTGTCATATAAAAAATTTCACTATTCGGGAAAAAAATCGAAAAAAATGCGATAACATCTCGAACTATGGCTTGAAAGTTGCGTAATATAGAATCGAAAGGGTCGGACTTTTTCAAAAAGTCGATTATAGTTTTTAAGCGTTTCTAACTAAGTGAGAATTAATTTGAAAACATTTTTTTAATGTCTTTTTTCTAGAACTACGTTTAAAGACGAACAAAATTATACCAGACTTTTTTAAGATATTGACATTTATCACTAGTCTATGTTAATTGTAAATTTTTTGCTCAAAAATTTAAAAATATTATTACTCAAAAACAGTTTGAAATAAAGGTAAAGTGGTTGTACACGTACCAAAACATATAAAAAAAATTAACGAAATCGATGAGGGTCGGGCCAAGAGCTCGGTGATTTGGCATGGAATGCCCCATATACATACATAAAAAAGAGTTACATTACCAACTGCTGACTCACTCATCATCGCCCAGCTAATACCGAAAATTTAAAATTTTTTGGTTTTTTTTTGCATGTTATTGCCTAAGTATACTTGTGCGCAGCAGGTCATGCTTTTATCTATAAACTACAACATTCAAGGGTAGAAACGGTAATGGCGTACCATTACTGTATGGACTCCCAATAATGACACAGACTTATTACACAGTAGAATTAAGGTCTACTGCATATAATTCGGTGTCAAACAACATCGTTTTTATAAGTAGTTGTCCATATTCGCTGCATAAAAAACACACAAAATTTGTACAGTCACTTATCTGCTGCATTACAAAAATATATAAAATAAGTATTTACCAAAATAAGTAGTTATGCGTGCTTTAATAAGCAGTTAAAAAATAAGTGCTGACAAGTTGTTAAATAATAAGGCTTACTCATATACTTATTAGTGGTTAAAAAATAAGTAGTCACCAATATCAAATTATCTATAACTAAATAAGTAATCGCGCGTAAGCTAGACTATTAATAAAAACGACTCGTCTAACAAAAATAACTAGTACTGATGCCGAATTATGTATAAAGCACCGTAAGTTGTTTCGATTTCACGTGAAACATCTGTTATACTCCATATAAAAAAAATTATTTTTCATGATAACGAGTTTCACGTGAAAATTGTGTAGGGTTTGTTTTCACGCAAATTTAATGTACAAGACTTAGGGTTTATGTCCCGGGAATTCCCGGGACGGGATTCCCGGGAATCCCGCCCTTTTTTCAATCCCGCAATCCCGGGAATTTAGTGCGGGATTTCCCGGGATTTTTTTTTATTCTTTACAGAAGTTTTAGCTAGCAAATTAAAATTTTGGAAGCTTTATTTCAATTAAAAACATTGATTGTTTTAAAAATAATTTAATTAAAAAAATTTTAAAATTAAAAAATGCGATTTAAAATTTAATAAAAAATATATAATATAAAAAAAATATTATTTAGGCCGAATTTTTTGGGTTTAGTTAAACCGAAAACAAATTTTATTAGACATTATCAAGTTTAAATACCAACAAAAATACTCGTACCTCGGAAATTTTATATTTTTTAATGATGTTCTTTGTTCAAATAAAGCAATATACATACACAACATTTCAACATCAGTATTTCAACTCCCAATATCTCCAAAAAAAATCGGTATTAAAAAAAATTATATTTTCGTATTTTTATTGAAGTAAGTGTTTTGAGTTTTTATTACCTACTTCAAATAATTTCATTTAAGTTTTAATTGCTATGCCTTTATTTCGGTTGTATTTTTCAAATTCTATGTTTTTGTTAGATTAAATATTGTTGACATTTGGCGTTGTTATCTATTTAGTATTGTTTGGCTTTCGGTCCAAAAATTTGTATTTTATTTTTCAATATTTTATTTTTTAATTTTCATCCGATATTTCGATTTGCATCGCAAATCATCCTCTGGGATATTTAATAAGTACAATATTTTAAAAAATATATTTTTGAACGGGACTGAGTTGAAAACTTCTCGCTGCACTTAAAGCTTACTATTATTTTTAAAATAATGCATCAGATGCTTTTTCAAATTGTTTTGGATTTTTTATATGTTAATTTAAAAAAAATGCAACAATGAAAATTAAATAATTTTTTTTAAGTAGTTCTGCCATAAAAAATTTCTATTCAAAAAATACCAATTAAAGTTATAAAACTATTTAATAATATTTTAGTGTCTTATTTTTATAAAAAGATTTAGACGATTTACCTAAAAATTTGTGTGAAAAATTCTCACTTTTAAACTTTTTAATTAAAATAGACGAATACTTCTGAAAATCTGCACAGAAGGAATTTACAAAATTTTAATTAAATTTTTAAACACCTTTCTCATACCAAATTTGTAAATACAAAAAAAAACTTTTTAAAAAGGCACCAACAAAGAAATTTGTAAATAAAAAAAAAATTATTTTTTTTTGTAACTTTGAATTTTTATTTTTAAACAAATTTTATATGAAAGATAACAATTTACAAACGAGTTACAAATATTTCAAACAAAAAAATTGTTGGGAATAAAATTTCAATTTAAAAGAAAATGTGATTGTTTTTTTCCGGCTACTGTTTTTCTGTGTGCTTAGAAACAAAATATCAAGAAATAGAAATTTTTGGATTCCATATTTAATCAAAAAATCGATCTTAGTTCTGATTCTAAAGCTGGTCCGATACAAATTTGCACCCATTAACAATTCCATTATATCCTGAAAGAACTTATGATTCAATTTGTTTAACCGTTTAAACCGCGAACTAGTATTTAATTAATCTATTTCTAAGAGTTGTTTTAAAATTAAGACGGCCTTCCATACAAATATATTACCTGCATATTAGTTCGCTGTTTAAACTGTTAAACGAATTGATCTCGAAAAAGTGGAAGATATGGATATTTTATATTTAGCCCTTATTTCAGAATATATTAAGTAGATTTTCTCATGACTGCAACCAAAAGATGAACTTTGTCGAAAGTTTTTTTAATAGATATCGAGTTTTTCAAGTAAACATACGCCGGATATATTCATTTTCTAACGAGCGGGAATTCCCGGGATCCCGGGAAATTCACAAAAAAATCTCGCTGTCCCGGGAAATGAAAAAGTCCGGGAAAAGAAAAACCCTAACAAGACTATTATTTTTCTTGGGAAAAAGGAATATTTTGTGTTTATTGTGATTGTGTCTTTGTTATAAAATTAAAAAAATTGTTAATTTTTATAAACTAAATTGCAATTTGAGGCCTTTAAAGTTCGTGTGAAATTTTTCCACGTGAAAAACAACTTACGGTGCTTAAATAAAAAAAATAACCACTTATTTGGTAATGACAGATTTTGCTGGGTTGTGTTCAACATATTATCAAATATAATATGTCGGGATGTCAGATGGCAATCTGGAGTCCCAGATTCAACTCCCGGCACTCGGAAATTTTATAAAAAAAATAAAATTTACAATAAAAAAATATTTTTTTCTATAAAACTTAATTTTTTGAAAATCATGATTTTTGTCAATACTGTTGAGAATATAGGTAAAGACAATTTTTTTGATTTTTCGTAGGCTAATGTATAAGCATAACTAATTACACAGTGCAACACTAAAAATGCACCGGGCATGCGACATATCAATTCTGATAGATTTCAGGATGTATATTACGAATGTGAACACCAAATTTTAAAATTAGCTCTACTTTTTGAAATATTCGCAAATTTAACTTTTAGCAAAAAGACAATTTTTTCATTAAAATTTTCTTATTCATTCATATACCTGACTAAACCAAGGATAATTTTTAATATGGTTTAAAAGTATAGACTTTGGACTTTCAGACCCATATCAACTTATTTTGATTAGGTAAAGGATCTCGGATATATTTTCAACTAAAATGAAAACTTCACATATTTTCCTATTTTGCAAATCTAGTAAAGTCCCTTAATCGGATTTGCAAAATCTTAACACGTGATAAAAATTCATATTCCACCAAATTTTTTTTATCAAAAGAATCACAACTTTTGCAGAAAATTCAATCTGAAATACAAATTTTATATCTTTTTTATTTCAAATTAAGTTTATATGAATTTACTATGGCAAAAGGAAATAAAGTACATTTTTGAACATACATATTTTAAAATCTTTAATTTTTAGGAATTTGCACTTCAATTATCTAAAACTTCGTTGAAATTGATTAGAAAATATATGTTTTACATTTCTGAGTGGTTTTAACTGGGTTTTATAATTTAAGACTTGTCACAGACTCCTTCATTTTTAGATATTAAAAAAGTCAATCTTTTCAGCTTTAGTCAATATTAACTTAAAATTAAAACTGAAAATGCGAAAATTTTTTGATAAATTAAGTAACAAGAGATGTTGAATAAAGGTACAAATTCAAATATTGGACATTCCTTTTATCGCAGACTATTTATTAACGAAATCGTGAAAAAAGAGAAATTTCAACTTTAAATGCATATATAGGGAATATTATCGCAGCTGTCATTTTAAAATGTTGCAAAAAATAGCGTTTAAATTTTTAATTTTTTTGCAAAATGTTTATTAAAAAATTCCATTTTCCTAGAAAAACGTTTTTGCAAATATTTCTTAAACTATAGCTAACTTTAAAATTTTATGGCTATATTAGTGATCTGCGTCCAAAAGTCTATTATAAATTATATGTCTCATTCCGATGCATCAAACTTTTATTATTTTGTTGTACTGTGTTATTTTAAGCAACATCGCCATACAAAATTAATAAAAAATTTAATAGGGAAAGTAACTATTTACCATTACCCCCCAATGTGGAAAATCATTACCAGATATATGGTCATGTAACTACCCTGTGGGAAAATAGGGGTCAATTGTGACGCGAGCACCTATCCCGTGACCGGTGAAAACGTGACCGGGCTGAAGGAACCTATCCTGTGACATGTCTTGTGACCGGTGAAAACAGGATCGGTTTGGAAGTTATTGGATTAATACTGAACGTGTTGAGTAGACGCTTAGTAACCAAATCTTTCACCAGATTGTTGTACAACTATTGCGGAACTCTTGTATTTACATTGGGGCGCACGGGTGAGAACATGTTAGTCTTTCAGGAAACTTAAGTACAGTAAAGATAAACTGTGAGCTAAATCCAAATCTGGCGTCTGTGAAAAAACATTTTTTTTATCGAAATATTCCGAATTGTATTTTCCTTTAATATGCTTTTTGAATTTTTTTAGAAAGGTTTTTTATGCTTGGAAATATCGTCCGTTTAAATTTCGTATTAAAGCATTTTTTTTTTTTCAAATTTTGCTTTTAAACTACCCAATAAACATCGAAAAAGTGAAAATTCAAGTGCTTTAAAAATTGCCTGAATTAAACTTCTTTAAAAGCCATTTGTTTCAGTTAAAAAAAAGTTCACAAATTGGCGTAACTTTTTGGAAATTCTGTTTTAATTTTTAGTCTGCAAAATAACCAAATATAAATAATTTTAAAACTTCATAAAAATCAGGCATTGAACTACAACAAATAAGATTTGTAGAATTTAATTCTTGTTAAAAAACTATTGGGAATAACAAAAATTTAAATTGGTACTTAATAGGGCAAGGAATTCCATGCAAATGCATTATTTTTTCAATAATTCTAAACTAATGTGGACTAAAAATTTATACGAATTGTCTAATTTAATACAAAACGAGTAAAAAGGTTAAAGTCGGGCATGCCGACTATACAATACCCTACACCAGTCTGGTGTATTGTTTGGATCCGAAATTCGAATGGGTTAAAATGGGGCTTATGTCAAAATTTTCTATAATGTGAGTCAGCGCACCAAATTTCATTAAAATATCTTAATATTTGCGACCTGCAGCGTATAAACAATATAATTTTGGGGAACCCTTATATGGGCACTAGTTCTAAACATGGACCGATGTTCGCCAAAATCAATAGGCTTCGTCCTTGGGCCAACATAGGTCTATGTACCAAATTTCATCAAAATATCTTAATATTTGCGACCTGCAGCGTATAAACAATATAATTTTGGGGGGACCCTTATATGGGCACTAGTTCTAAACATGGACCGATGTTCGCCAAAATCAATAGGCTTCGTCCTTGGGCCAACATAGGTCTATGTACCAAATTTCATCAAAATATCTTAATATTTGCGACCTGCAGCGTATAAAAATTATAATTTTGGTAGGACCCTTATATGGGCACTAGGTCTAAACATGGACCGATGTCCACCAAAATCAATAGGCTGCGTTATTGGGCCAATGTAGGTCCGTGTACCAAATTTCATCAAAATATCTTAATATTTACGACCTGAAGCGTATAAACAGTATAATTTTGGTAGGACCCTTCTATGGGCACTAGGTCTAAACATGGACCGATGTTCACCAAAATCAATAGGCTGTGTTATTGGGCCAACATAGGTCTGTGTACCAAATTTCGTCAAAATATCTTAATATTTACGACCTGCAGCGTATTACATACTTATTTGTTATTAGCAGGGCAGCGACTTTCATGGACTTAAAAATCGAAAATATGCAGTAAAATATGCACTGAAATGGAAATATGCACTAAAATCTAAAAATAAACGCTTAAAACCAAAAAAATGCACGTTATATTTATCAATTTTTAAAAACCATATTTATTATTCGAGCTTTTGGTTAAAAATTAATATAAATGTCTAAGTAGATGACAACTTGATGTTTTCCTTCTAGTCAAGTTAGGATTTTCAAATCCTTTGTTTTTCCATATTTATCATTAAATTTAACTCTTAGTTAAAAAAATATATATGAAGGAAATATGCAAATATGCAAATATTGTAAATATTAAATTTAATGAATAATATGCAAAACATCATAAAATATGCAAAAAATATGCACTTAACAGCAAAATATGAAAAAATGTGCATTTATAACAAAATATGCAACAACAAATCGATGCCATTTTGTTGCCAAATCTAGCATTTTTTCCTAAATAAGTTTTGGCAACACTGCATGCCACCCAAGTTTAAGCAATCACCTTTACTATAAAAAAGAAAAATCCTATTTTAAATCACAAAAGTCGACAATTATTTGAAATTTCTTACCATACAAAATAAAGGGTTCTTCAACAGGGACGCTACAAAAGTAGAAAGACAGGAACAGCAAACGACGCCATATTTCTTGCCGCTCTTTTGACATTTCTCTTCAGTAAGGTTTGCCATTTCATGATGGAAAGATATACGAGCCAACAGCGACTCGAAATTATTAAAATTTACTACCGAAAACGTTAAGGTGCTACGTCAAATCTATTGTCTATGCCAACAAGCCAGCGACGATTGATGAACTTCGTACGAATATCGGCCGATTTATGCTTGAAAACCGTCGAAAATTGGTTTCAGCGTCTGGACTTCTGCAAGCGTGCCCGTGGTGGCCATGCAAAAGAGATCGATTTCCATACATAATGGCATCGAACGTACTTTCACAGGAAAAAAGAATTTCATTGATATCCAAAACCCTTTATATAGAGATTAAAACCATATTTATTATTCGAGCGTTTGATTAAAAATTAATTTAAATGTCTAAGTAGATGACAACTTGATATTTTCCTTCTAGTCAAGTTAGGATTTGCAAATATTTTTTTCCTTATTTTTCATTAAATTTTACTCTTTGTTAAAAAAAAATATATGAAGGAAATATGCAATTTAATGAATAATATGCAAAAACATTATAAAATATGCAAAAAATATGCACTTAAAAGCAAAATATGCAAAAATGTGCATTTATAACAAAATATGCAACAACAAATCGATGCCATTTTGTTGCAAAATCTAGCATTTTTTCATAAATAAGTTTTGGCAACACTGCATACCAACCAAGTTTAAGAAATCACCTTTACTATAAAAAAGAAAAAGCCTGTTTTAAATCACAAAAGTCGACCATTATTTTAAATTTCTTACCATACAAAATATTTAGGCTCTAATGCATAAACTTTTCTTAATTTTGAGTTAATTAATACAATTGATAAAGTATTAATTTGCTTTATTAGGCGTTTATTAAAAAATGTTATGCATAATCGTTTGTTAATTTCCCGTTTTATTCTGGCAACACCCTTATAGAATGTGTCTCCACTTTCAAATAAATTGTTAGTGATTCATAAAGTTTGTAAACGATTTACTCGTTAATCATAGATGAATAATGTTGTTTTGAAGATTTTATCCATAACAATAATTTATAATAAATCGAAACATTATAGAAACAATTTGTATACATATCTTAGTTATGTAGTAGAGTAAAATAATATTTCAAAGATAGTTTAATACTACGAATACTGAAAGTATTCGAATGACGAATATGTTTTGATTACATCAACATCACTATTTTGTTTAATATTTTATTTTATTTTATTTGTAGACCAATTTCAGAAAGTTTTATGAAAAATGGTTTAAATTGTACAATTGTTGCATATTTTTTTAATTTGTTGGCTACAAAATGTTAAATGCTACACATTCTTGGGTGGACGACCCTTGAAAAAGTCACTAAATAAATGAAAACTCAATATTTTTGGTTACAACAAAGATTTTTTTTTCCAAACTTTATGAAATGCTCATTTTAGGCATGGCCCTTCTTTAACAGATTGTTAAATTGTTCGTTATTAAACGAATTATGCATACTGTTTTTGTTAAATTAGCTTAAAAACGTTTAATTAAACTGTTTGGAAACTTTATGCTTTCGGCTGTTAAAATGTACCTTAAAACTCTGTTTTAAGTTTGAAGTTTTCATTTGTTTTCATTTTATATTTACTTATTTTGTTTTTATTGTTTTCAAATTTTGTTTATATTTATTTACAAACTTCCTTTATATTTTTGAATATTTTGTTTTGATTTTCAATCAAAAATAAACAAAATTTTTGAATATATATGTTTGGCATTATTTTTATGGTACGGTAAAAACAAAACATTTGCTTTAAAATAAAGTCGACTTTAACAAAAATATACCACTGGAAAATCAGAGACTATTAATTATAGAGATAGGAAATCAAAACTTACACTACTCGCCGGTAGATGGCGCTGAAATTTAGTATAACCTGAGCAACTACTTAGTATCAGCTGAGCCTATATTTAAAAACTCGAAAACTGCTGAAAACTGCTTAAAAATCAGGAAAAACAAACGCGGAATGTATTCAAATAATAAAATTTGATATATCTGTTTATTGTTTTGCTTTCTTGTTTGTTATTATTTAAATTTAAATAAAAAAAGAAAATTGTCAATTTTTTAAGCAAAGTGCCACCTAGTGATAACGATGTCGTTATAACTTCTGTTTTTGGTGATGCCATACCCCTGCTGGAAAATATTGATAGTATGGCTGAATATTTTTAAAAGTCAAGAAGTAGGTAATCCCTTACTTTTATATTAAAAAACTGATTAATTTAACAAGGGCATGTCCACGGAGCTAACTCCTTACCTAAACTCTAATTAAATTCTGTTGAAGTTTAATCAACTAATAGTTGGACACTGACACCAAAAGGTGAGTAGAAATCCCCCAAAATTGCTTATATATTCACTACAGCATTATTTAAAGATAATCAACAATAAAACCCTTTTATTTTATAAAACTATCAATTAATTTTTAGTATATATTTTATTAATGTGTTATGTACTAAAATAAAAAAAAATTAAATGAAAATGATTTTAAATAATAATAATAATAACCCGAGTAAAAAAGTTTTGATATAATCACATATTATTTTATCTAATTGCATATAGTAACTTATAGTTACATATGGCCACATATGATTTTAAATTCAAGCATTTATACTTTTATATACACTCTAAAAAATGTTTGTAAATTTACTACTATAAAATGGGTAAAATTTTGTTTAATTTTATGAAAATTCGGTAAATATAAACAAAAAATGCGTAAACTCTTTTTGTACACACTTTCATACGCAATAATACGCACACAAAGTATTTTTAGACATTATGTGCTTATAAATAAACACATTGTGCCTAAAATTACTATTGTTTTGTTAAATAAAAATTTTACGCACAAAGTTGGTAAATATACTATCCAATAATAGTAATAAATACTCTGACATTTCAAATTGGAAAAAATTGAAAAAAAATTATAAATAACAAAAAGAAAAAGCGAAAACGGATTATTTTTTGTGAATTACAACATTTCCACAAACACATTAGAGTCTGGAAATAGCAACATAAGCATGAAATTGTTTTTGGTAATTATTGTTAACGCATGTGGTAGTCTAAACCTCATTTCAAAATTGAAAACGCCGTAAGAGAGACACGGCCTACGCAGGAACTACTGGGTGCAATAACTCCTGCTCAACAAAATGCCTTCTTTGCAAGGGAGGCAGTCAACCAACAACCGTCAACAATAACGGGAGAAAACGCCGTAAGAGAGATACGGCCTAGGTAAAACAACTGGGTGCGATGACTCCAGCTCAACAAAATGCCTTCTTTGAAAGGGAGGCAGTAACCGTCAACAATAACAGGAGAAAACGCCTTAAGAGAGATATGGCCTACGCAGGAACAACTGAGTGCAATGACTCCTGCTCAACAAAATACTTTCTTTGCAAGTTAGGCAGTACTCAATGAATACTGACTTTGTTGAGCAGGAGTCATTGCACTCAGTTGTTCCTGCGTAGGCCATATCTCTCTTAAGGCGTTTTCTCCCGTTATTGTTGACGGTTACTGCCTCCCTTTCAAAGAAGGCATTTTGTTGAGCAGGAGTCATCGCACCCATTCAATAGTTATAACAAATTTTTATATGAATTTTATACAAATGCCTTAAGATCCCAAAACGACTAATTTGGACATAAACGATTACGCGAGAATGACTCGGATATTACTATTAATAAAATACGTACTAAAAATGAATTTGTTATTTTATTTAAAAAATAGCACAACTGTTGTAAATGTACGCATTTTATGGGATTTTTACGCACTTTCTGTGGATTTTTGCGAATTTTTTGTGGATTTTTACGCATTTTATGCGTACATTTACACGTGAAATGTGCTTTTTTACACACAAATTTAGTAAATTGACACACTAATTTCAAAATTTCATTTAATTTTTACGCACTTTCAATGTAAAATTACAAATTATTTGTGCACCAACTTAAACACAATGTGCGTATTTTTTTTTCAATTACGCACATAGAGTAAATTTACCCAATTTATAGTAGGAGTTCAGTTTCCTACTATAAGTTGGGTAAATTTCAACAGAATTTAATTAGAGTGTAGTCATATATTAGATATTTTTTCCTCAAAGGTTTTAATATGGAGACATATGTGATTTTATATTATTACATACTGGCCTACATATATATGTATGTGCTATATGTAAGTACATAAAGTAACATATAAAAGATATAATTACATATACGTTTATATATAATTTAGTATGATACTATACATAATAATATAAAACTATGTGGATCCATATAAAAACTATTTTATAATTTGTGTTAGTTATGATTCTATATTGACGAATATGAACCCATATATAACTTATAACGTTCTTTATAAAATCATCTATAATTATATATCATCCCACATAGGCAATTTTTTCAAAGTGATTTTATATAAAAATATATAAGGTCCATATAAAACCGCATTGTATTATATTTGGTTCCATGTTATCAATGATTTTGAACTAGTTTGAGATTTAGTAATTACTAGGGATTGGCGCGTGACACGAAATGTTCGTGAGTCACGTTATTCACACGTGATCGTGAGTAATAATTACTATACTTAAGTGATTCGTGCGTGAGCGTGAGTAAGAATAATCCGTGCATGATTCGTGTGTGAGTTTATTTTTTGCATCATATGTTTTTAGTAATTTTTACTGTTTTGCGTGAGAATTTTCTGATTGTAAGTTTTTAATATACTCATGTGTGCTGAGTAAGAAACGAAATGCTCGTGCGTGAGTAATTTGTTTTTGTTTAGGAGCATGAGTCAAAAATGGCTTACGCACCCATAACATTAACAACACTGAAGCTCTAATACGAAATTCTCTATTCTATAACTTACACTTGACTGATTTTTTATATTATATCTTGGTTGTATATAGGGTTTTTCTTTTCCCGGGACAGCGGGATTTTTTTCTGAATTTCCAGGGATCCCGGGAATTCCCGCTCAATAGAAAATAAATAAATCCGACATATGTTGTACTTGAAAAACTCGATTTCTATTAAAACACCGTCCGACAAAGTTCATCTTTGGTTGTACAAATGACAAAATCTACTTAATATATTCTGAAAGAAGGGCTAAATATAAAACATCCATGACTTCCACTTTTTCTAGAACAGTTCGCTTAACAGTTTAAATCGCGAACTACTATCTAGGAAATATTTTCGTTGTCGTTCTCTGTGCTTTATAAGTTGTCGATCAGAGTTGAATTCCATAGGAATCAGCAAAAACTAAAACAAACTAACAGCAAAAACAGAAATAACAGAAGATAGAAATAGCATTGTTAGAATTTCATTGATGTTAGACTAATTGAGTTATTTTCTTTCAATTTGCTATTACATTTTGTAATTAATTACACATGCAATTACTCAATTACATGTAATTTAATTGAAAAAAAACTCAACTACAACTAATTGTAATTGCAATTCAGAAAAGAACAATTACAATTACAAGTAATTGAACATTTTTTTTTATTTAAAAAAATAATTTTTGTATATTGTTAGATATGGTCCTATATAATATGATAAAAAGTATAAGGTTAATATTTAGATATAATTGTATCAAACTATGTCCACTTTTATAACATTTTATATAATTTTATACAAAAAGATATAATTTGATGTAATTGGATGAGGACAAAATTCGGATACAATTGTATCGAATTGCATAAAATTGTATCAAATTGTACCAAATTGTATACAATTGTATACAATTCGATACAATATGATACAATAAGACGTTCTCATTTTTCGGATATAATTATATCTAATTACATAAAAGATTATATATAATTAAATATAACTTCATATGGCTCCATATCAATTTTTTTTACTTGGGAATGTAATTAATTTAAAAGTCTCAGAAAAATTAAATACATGAAAATTCAATTAAATAAAATGTTAATATCTTAGCCATTTTCGCATAATCGCTTTTGACGAAATTCGTCTTTTTGAGATTTTAAGGTTTTTATATAAAATTTTTATAATAAAGGTTTGCTATCACATGCGTCAACAATAATTACTAAAAACAATTTCATTATTATGTTGATATTTGCAGGTAAAAATGTGTTTATAGAAATGTAATTGTTTACAAAACAAAACAAAATCGTTTTAGTTTTTTTTTTTTTGTTTAATTTTTGAGGTAAAATGAATTGTAATACCCTCATGTTACTAAGGTTTTTCTGTGCTATTTCTTTCGTACGGAATACATGGTATTATTTTCATCACAAAAAGGTCGGTCAAAGTATTAAATCAGTAACATTTATTAGACGGATTTTAATGACCATAATACAAAAATATTATTTTTAATACATGGTGATATACTGGATATTGAATTTGGATATTTCGATTATGACGAAAAGGATATTTTTTTAAATTTTATGAATTTTATACTCAAGAAATTTAGTAATTTTCGTCAAAACATCAAGCGAATAATAAAGTCAAGCTATGCAGTCAGATGGTTAATAATCTTTTTCTTCTATTTTGTCATTCCTACGTTTTAAGTTTATGTTTTACAATATTGTATTATTTCAATTACTCCAAAATACATACCATTAAGCTTTAGTATTATACACTGCTCCATTCTTAATCTTCAAAAGGAAATTTAGTAACCAACATCTTAAACATAAGCTTAAGTATTTGGTAGTGATGTGCAGTATTTGGCTAATGGGTGCATTGTAGATAACAACATTCTCATTGAAAATCCTTGCTCGCTTTGTAAAGAGTTGGATGTATTCCAGATATATCTTAGGTTAAAAAATAAGTGGTTATATAATGAAACTTAATTTTTTTACTACTTATAATTTAGCGCCAGTATTACTTATTTCTATTAGACGTTTTTTACAATAATTACAAAAATAATGCGATATTCATAACCACTTACTTTTTAGCTACTAATAATTATATGAGTAAACCTTATTTAACAACTATTAAGCGCTTAATTTTTATAGTTTTGTAATGCAGTGGGTAAGTAGTTGCACAAAATTTGTGCTCTATTTCTTGAACCTAATATGGACAACTACTTACAAATACGATCTAGTCAAATAAAAATAATGAGTTTTTACACTGAATTATATGCTGTGGACACTAATTCTACACAGAGGAAACAGATTCTTAGTTACAAGCGAATTTTTTGCCAACCGAATTATTGTAGTTCCACAATAATTTTTATCATTTTTATTACTGTTGTAATTACCGAAATTTAGGTAATTCACAAGGGGTGTACTATATGTTGTATCGTTCTAACAAAAAACCGAGCTTTTAAAATTTTTATTTGACTTTAACAACGATTTTCTATTGGTTTTCCATCTGTTAGCATACTCAAACATAGGACACTAAACATACGTAAAAATGTTGTATCGTGATATTCTTAAATGTTGTATTTTTTCATTTTAAATTCTAACAACTCTGTTTTTTGTTAGGACGATAGAACGATACAACAAATACCACACCCCTTGTAAACAACCTTATTGACTTACAAATTTTGAATTTTTGTTGTATTAACTGATTGCTTTAATGTTTATGGATTATAAATTCTATAAATAGAAAAACACGTTTCACAAAATTTATTTAATAATTCAAATTTTTTTACGGCCCAAACTGGGATAAATCCGGCTATGTATGGGCGACGGTTGTCAAACGATTGCTTTTCCTCTAAACTTTTTGCTTTTAGTCAAATTTAAAATTTCAACTTTTTCTGATTGGGAATTTGAATATTTTGTTTACAAATAAAATTGCATCAACAACAGAAGATAAATTGTGTCTTTTAACTTACTACAAAAAAAAATGAATACGTTTTTTTTTTGATATTTTAACTCATATTCCCGGCAAACAAAATTGGAAGTAACGCTTTACAAACTACTTCTTTTACTGCTTCACAAGTATCTTTTAGAGTATTTTTACTGCTTTTTTAGAAGTTATTCTGAACAACTTCAAAAAATCACTTCTTTCATTGCTTGACAAGTATCCGTTAGTATATTTTTACAGCTTTTTTAGAATTACTTCCGAACAACATCCAAAAAATCACTTAAGTATTACTTCTAAAGAGTAACTGCTCTAAAAGTGATCGTAAAAAGTGATTTTGGTATCATTTGGCATTTCCAAACAGAGGGTCGCGGGTTCGATTCCCGGCGGGACCAATATTTTTTTTATTCTATTAATTTTTTTTTTTAATAATTATAATTAATTTGTTTAAATTCAATATTTTTTAATTTTTAAAAATATTTATATATCAAAAAAAAAAATATGGTGATAAATCGCTTTTTAAGCACCTGTAAAAATAGTACTGAAAATAATATTAAATTGGAGTGGACCTTTTACACTTGTTTAATAAGTACTTTTATTGAAGAGAATAAGGAACAATATCTCGTGTTTTATGCCACTCAACTTCCATATCAAAGAATACGTCAGTGGTAGTGCGCTAGACTAGCAATCGTGAGGTCCCAAGTTCAATACCCGGTGCCGGTAATAAAAAAACTTTTGTAAAATATAAAAAATATAATTTTTTTTGCGAAGAATTTTTTTTTAACTTTTAATTGGTGAAAAAGAACTTCTTTTGCAATCGTTCAGAAAGTACTGAAAAAATGTTGATATGGGAGTACCTACTCCTCTCCTGTGACAACTCTACCCAGTGTAGAAAATCATTACCAGATATGTGGTTATGTAACTACATACTTGGTAATGGTAACTAGTTACTTTTGTTATTACATTTCTTATGACCTTTATATGGCGATGTCGCGAAAAATAATGAGTCGTTACACACCAGCATACGAAAAATCAAAAAATATATCGTTACCTATGTGCTTACCAGTACTGACAAAAATAATGAGTCTAAAAATAGATTTTCTAAAAAATAAATTATATAAAAAAAAAAATATTTTTTATTGTATTTTTTTTTAAATAAAATTTGCTGGTGCGGGAATTGAACCTGGGTCTACAGATTGCCAGTCAACAGCTCTACCATCTGAGCTATATCGACATGTAATATTTAATAGATAAAAACACAATTGACCTGCTGCACACAAGTAAGCTTACTCGCCAACATACAAAAAATCAAAAAATATGTGGTTACATATATCCTTACCAGTGTTTAAAAAATATTGAGTCTAAAAATAGATTTCAAAAAATTTTTAAAAAAAATCTAAAAAATTATTTTCTATTTGAAATAATGATAAAAATAAGTAATTATCAGTAACTCATTATTATATGTTTTAAAATAATACAGAAGGTAAGTGGGTGTCATTACTGGTAGTCCAAAAAATAATGATATGTCATTACCGTTTCTACACTGGGATATCATTAGTGCTTATGCTAAAAAAGATGTACATCTAGATCATCAATTGTAATGCTTTTTCTACTGTTTGTCATCTCTTTTTTTGCTGGGTTACTAAGACTATCAGGCTGTATCTCTACCGCAGATGTTGTCTAACTTTTAATATAAGTACACTCATAGAAAAAAATCTGTAGAAATAGCAGAAAAAGCTCCCAAAAATTAGTTAAAAATTATGCTACAGAAAAAGCTTTTAAGTTAGCAGATTTTTTGCTAAAAAAAAATCAGAACATTTATATTAACAGTTAACTTTTGGTTAATTGAAAATGACAAACTGTAGTGTAAAATCTGGCAAAAAATTTTGCTTAACACTAGTAGACTAAAAATAACAAAAACAAACTGTTATATCTACAAAATTTTTGTTATTTTTAAGCTAAATTTAGTTGAATGCAAATAGCAGTCTATCCTATAAATTATCAGAAATATTTGCTTAAAAAAATTGTAAACTGCTGTTTTGAAAAGGGCCGATTATTATTTGCATTAAAAAATCTAAAAAAACTTCGAAAATTTTAAATGTTTTCGTAAATTTTTGGGGCTACTAATAATTTAGCAAAATTTTCTGCTGAGTTTAGCGGACTAATTTTTTATTTTCTATTTACAAAACTTTAACTCAAATATTACTAAAGTTCTGTATATTTAACAGTTTTATTTTTGCTATTCCTATATCTCTATATATAAAAGAATAACGTGACTGACTGACTGACTGACTGACTGACTCAACATCGCCCAGCCCAAACCGCTGAAGCTAGGAAGTTGAAATTTGTATTATGTAGGTTCCTCTTTCGGGGTAGACGTCCACTAAGACGGGATTTTTGGAAATTCCTACCGGAACGGGCAAAAAGGGGGAAAGTGTCCCCCTTGACGGCCTGCCAAAACCCCTTTGGCTAGAAAGCTGAAATTTAAGATATGTGTTCCTTGGAGTAGGGGCTAACTTTTCTGGAAAGTACTTTCTAGAATTTTGGACAGGGACGTTGTAAAAATGGGGGTTAAAAAGGGGAAAAAGGCCCCCCTTGACGGCCTGCCCAAACCGCTGGAGGTAAGAAGTTGAAATTTGGTATAAAGGTTCCTCCACTATCGTAGACATCCACCAAGACGGGAGTTTTGGAAATTTTTACCGGGACGGGCAAAACGGGGAAAAAGTCTCCCCCTTGACGGCCTGCTCAAACTGCTGGAGCTATGAAGTTGAAATTTGGTATGTAGGTTCCTCGACCGGTGTAGACGTCCGTTGAGACGGCATTTTTGGAAATTCTTATCGGGAGGGGCAAAAAGGGGACAAAAAAAGTACCTTTTTCCAAAAAAGTACCTTTTCCCAAAAAAAGTACCTTTTTCCAAAAAAAGTACCTTTTTCCAAAAAAAGTACCTTTTTCCAAAAAAAGTACCTTTTTCCAAAAAAAAAGTACCTTTTTCCAAAAAAAGTACCTTTTTCCAAAAAAAGTACCTTTTTCCAAAAAAAGTACCTTTTTCCAAAAAAAGTACCTTTTTCCAAAAAAAGTACCTTTTTCCAAAAAAAGTACCTTTTTCCAAAAAAAGTACCTTTTTCCAAAAAAAGTACCTTTTTCCAAAAAAAGTACCCTTTTCCAAAAAAAAGTACCTTTTTCCAAAAAAAGTACCTTTTTCCAAAAAAAGTACCTTTTTCCAAAAAAAGTACCTTTTTCCAAAAAAAGTACCTTTTTCCAAAAAAAGTACCTTTTTCCAAAAAAAGTACCTTTTTTCAAAAGAAGTACCTTTTTCCAAAAAAAGTACCTTTTTCCAAAAAAAAGTACCTTTTCCCGAAAAAAGTACCTTTTTCCAAAAAAGTACCTTTTTCCGAAAAAAGTACCTTTTTCCGAAAAAAGTACCTTTTTCCAAAAAAAGTACCTTTTTCCGAAAAAAGTACCTTTTTCCAAAAAAAGGACCTTTTTCCAAAAAAAGGACCTTTTTCCAAAAAAAATTCCTTTTTCCAAAAAAAGTACCTTTTTCCAAAAAAAGTACCTTTTTTAAAAAAAGTACCTTTTTTAAAAAAAGTACCTTTTTCCAAAAAATGTACCTTTTTCTAAAAAAATGTACCTTTTCCAAAAAAAAAAGTACCTTTTCCCAAAAAACATACATTTTTCCAAAAAAATAACTTATTCAAAAAAAGTACCTTTTCCAAAAAAGAGTACCTTTTCCCAAAAAAAGTAGCTTTTTCTAAAAAAAGTACCTTTTTCTAAAAAAAAGTACCTTTTTCCAAAAAAAGTACCTTTTTCCAAAAAAAATACCCTTTTCCAAAAAAAGTACCTTTTCCCAAAAAAAGTACCTTTTTTCAAAAAAAGTACGTTTTTCCAAAAAAAGTACCTTTTTCCAAAAAAAGTACCTTTTTCTAAAAAAGTACCTTTTTCTAAAAAAAGTACCTTTTTCAAAAAAAAGTACATTTTCCAAAAAAAAGTACCTTTTCCCAAAAAAAGTACCTTTTTCTAAAAAAATTTTCCTTTTCCCAAAAAACATACATTTTTTCAAAAAAATACCTTTTTCAAAAAAAGTACCTTTTTCCAAAAAAGTACCTTTTTCCAAAAAAGTACCTTTTCCAAAAAAAGTACCTTTTCCCAAAAAAAAGTACCTTTTTCTAAAAAATGTTCCTTTTCCAAAAGAAGAACCTTTTCCAAAAAAAGTACCTTTTTCCAAAAAACATACATTTTTCCAAAAAAAACACTTTATTAAAAAAAATACCTTTTCCAAAAAAAGTACCTTTTCCCGAATTTTCTAAAAAAATTTTCCTTTTCCAAAAGAAGTACCTTTTCCAAAAAAAGTACCTTTTTCCAAAACACATACATTTTTCCAAAAAAAACACCTTATTAAAAAAAAATACCTTTTCCAAAAAAAGTACAAATAAAGTACTTTGTAAAAACAAAGTATCTTTTTCCAAAAAATTTCGTTTTTCCAAAAAGTACCATTTAAAATAATATATAATTTCAAAAAAACTACTTTTTTCCCTCCCCCACGGATATCTCCACTAAAACAAGGTTTCTTGATATTCGGCATAGACGTGCGCTAAGACGGGATTTTTGGAAATTCCTACCGGAACGGGCAAAAGGGGAAACGTCTCCACATAAACAGTCTCACAAATTGGAAAAGTGCCTGCCCAAACCACTGGAGGTAAGAAGTTGAAATTTGGTATAAAGGTTCCTCCACTGTAGTAGACATCGACTAAGTTTGTATTTTTGGAATTCCCTACAGGATATCCCAAAAGGAAACTCGGTATGTGAGTTCCTCCTTCTGTGTAGGCGTCCGCTTAGACGAAATTTTTGAAATTCCTATCGGGAGGGGAAATAAGGTAAAAGTCTCCTCCTGACGGCTTGCCCAATCCCTTTTGGCCAACCTAAAATTTTAAATATGTATTCCTTGGAGTAGGACTAACTCACCGGCAACATAATTTTTCTATTTTGGAACAGCAACATAGTAAAAATGGTGGTTGAAAGGGAAAAATGTCCCCAATTACGGCCTGCCCAAACCGCTTAGGCAATGCAGTTGAAATTTGGTATGAATGTTCCTCATCCATCGCAGATAGCCGCGAAGATGGAATTTTTGTAAATTCCTAAAGGGAGGGGCAAAAAGAAGAAAAGCCTCACCTTGGGGGCCGGTAAAAACCCCTTCGGCTAGAAACCTGAAGATTAAAATGTGGGTCCCTGGAGTAAGGGCTAACTTATTAGAAAGATACTTTTTTGAATTTTGGACAGGGTCGTTATAAAATGGGGGCTCGAAAAGGGAAAGTTGCCCCTTAACGACCTGTCCAAACTGCTGCAACTAGGAAGCTGAAATTCGGTACTTAGGTTCCTCTTCCAGCCTAATTCCAACCGGGAGGGACAAAAAAAGAAAAAGTGTCCCCCTTGACAGCCTGCTCAAACTGCTGGAACTAGGAAGCTGAAATTCCCTGTCGATGGATTTTCGGAAATTCCTACCGAGAGGGGCACAAATAGTAAAAGTTGGCTAGAAACCTGAAATGTAAAACATATGTTACTTGGAGTATGGGCTCACTTACCGGGAAGGTGCTTTTTGGACAGGGACATTGCAAAAATGGGGATTAATGAAGCGAAAAGTGCCGCTTAAAGGCCTGCCCAAACCGCTGGAGGTAGGAAGTTGAAATTTGGTATTAAAGTTCCCCCTCCATTGTAGACATCCGCTAAGATGAGATTTTTGGAAATTTCTACAGGTAGGGTCAAAAACAGGAAAAGTCTCCCCCTTAACGGCCTGGCCAAACTGCTGGAACAAGGGATCTTAAATTCGGTATTTGGGTTCCTTCTCCAACGTTGACGTCCCCTAAGATGGTATTTTTGGAAATTCATACCGGGAGGGGTAAAAAGGGAAAAAACTTCCCCCTTGACGGCCTGGCCAAACTGCTGGATATAGAGACCTAAAATTATGTATGTAGTAGGGTCGTCCTCCAACGCAGACGTCCTCTAATACGGAATTTTTGGAAATTCCTACCGGGAGGGGTAAAAACGGAATAATTCTCCCCCTTGATGGCCTAACCGAACCCTTCGGCTAGTAACCTGTAATATATAATATGTTTTCCTTGGAGTATGGGCTAACTTATCGACAAGGCATTTCTAGGACTTTGGACAGGAACGTGGTAAAAATCGTGGTTCAAAAGGGGAAAATTACCCCCCCCCCCCCCCCCCCTTAACGTCTGCGTCTTTAGCTAGAAACCTAAAACTTAAAGAACAAGTGTATATGAAACACTAAAATTAAGAAACTAAATAGGAAACGAGTGGAATGAAACACTACACAAGTGGAATGAAATGGATATAAACGTTGAACGAGTAGAATTGAAATTATAGAGAATGCAAATGGATTGGAAGAGGGAATTACCTGTTCAAACACTATCCACGGAATATGAAACTTATGTAGTGTTGAAACTTACTCTCCAAAAAGTTAAACAAATTTTCTAAAAGAGAAAAAACCTTAGAAAAGGAATGGAACTTATATATTCCGATATTTAAACTTCATGTAACGAAGCACCGGTGGAAGAAACCGACGCAGTAAATTTTCCAACTGAATTTGTGAATTTACTTGAATTGCCAGGTCTACCTTTACATAAACTGGAATTAAAAAAAAAAACTTTAAGACCCGCTATTTTTAATATTATAAAATGCTTTCCAACCCTGCTTTACGTTATTTATTTTCATTCAAAACACAAATGAACAAAACTACTTACGGGTCTATCTACCTAAGTTCGCACTTTACCAAATTATCTTAACCTACACACGTATATTGCAATTTATTATGGATTCATTACTAACAATCCACTTTCATGAGAAAAAGTGATCAAATATTTATTTATTTTAAACCCATTGTTGTGCAGAATTATTTATTTGTGGTGGCTGGGTGAAGGCTTTAAATAAAAAAACTTTAAATAAAAAAACGAATTTAATAAAAATTTGGGGGGCGCAGCCCCCCGGGGGAGGGCACAGCCCCCCCCCTTGACCTTTAAGGCACGCTAACAATGTAGCGGGCTGCGCCCGCTAGTTATTAATATATAGCAAAAATAATCTGCTAATTTAGCAGTTTTTTTGTAGCATTATTTTTAACAAATTATTTAGTAGTTTTAACTAAATTTTTACAGACTTTTTTCAATCAGTGTATGAAGATGTATGAAACTCAAAAATGTAACACATTCCAAAATTTCGTTTTGAGTAATAATTTGAATATCTGTTACCGATCTCAATATGTTATATAATTACCTAAATAATGCAAATTAATGGTGGAATGGACTGAGGTTGACAAAAAAATTTAAATGAATGAAAAAATTGTTGCTCTGGATAGAGTGATAGATTTTGTTGAGACAAAATTGACATTGTATATTTTTGCTGCCGGTATTTTATTCAAATTAAAAAATCTCCGATAAATCAGAAACTGTTGGCATTGAATGTAATGTGGGAGTTAGTATTTTTTCAATATTGGTTAGAAAAACCAATATTTTGTATAATGTGAGAGTGTTTGGGTTGGTCTTATATATTTTTTGTTCATAATTAAATTTGACTTTTCTGGTGATGAATTTTAAGTAATTGCAATAAAAATTATTAAATTACGTTGATTTCCATAGAACTCCAACCAATTTATTTTCTATGTTTACTTCTTATTGTTTAGATATTAGTAATATGCACCCACTACTAAGATTTTGCTGGGATGTATCTCATATTCTCATCTAGAAATCCATTAAAGTACACGCAAAGAAAAACTTAGGTAGTGTGTGATTGAGATTTGTTTACTGGCCTCAAAATAATTTGACAGTTACTACATGACGGTTGTTTGAGTAGTAATCAGTAGTTGTTGTGTTTAATTACAAGTGGTATATTTCTATGAAAAAAATACTGAACCACTGTCAAACAAAAATAACTAAATAAGAGTACTGCATTACGTAGCTGTTGCTTAAAGCAATTATTTTGAGTATTATACTGAATTTAGACTGAGCAACAAACAGCTGGTTTTTGTACAAAACTAAATTGAAAAAGCCAAGTCATTAACACTGCACTGAGAGAATTGTTCTCACTTCAGTAATGAATTTCTTCATAGTTTCAATGAAAATTGTCACTAACACTCGTCGATTGAAACTTTTCATAGAAGTCAATGTTTATGAAAAGTTCATAAAATTAATGAAACTCTTCATAAAATTAATAGGCCACTCCTCCAATGAATAAATCATTCAGCAAATGAAGAGGTCCATAAAAACTGTGAAGCTATTTCAATTTACTATTATTTATTATGTCGTTGCTAAGCTGTAGTGGATAAAATATACAAAATATATCTAGTGAAAGAATTCATTAAATATCTAATGAAAGAATTCATAAAATTTTATAATAAGCTTAATTCAATTAATGAAATTCCTTATTGATCTTTCGAAAAAATATGATTTATAAAAAATTTCATAGTCCAAAATTAATAATATAAAATTAATTAACAAAAATAAAAATTTAAAAAAAATAATTCTCTCAGTATGGAAATTAATGCACATCACTAAAACTCAGCTTTGTGGTTACATAAAACAATTGTATTTGAGAATTAAATGTTTAATATAAAATTCTTATTGAATAAAAAATTTTAAAAATTAATGAAATGACGATATTTAATAAGAAAATTTAGAAAAAGTAAATACTATTGAACAATTTCATATATATAAAGAACATTTTCATTAAATATATGATGGTCTAATTTATGAAATTCTATGAATTTTTTTTAACGAAATTATGAAATTTTATAAAGGAATTTCATAATATTAATAAAATATTATATATAATGAAATTCTTCATTGATTCTATGAAAAAAATTCTATGAAATTATGTCATTAATATCATGAAGGATAATTCTTTCAGTGTGGTTATTTAGTTTTTCTTTGTCGCAACAGTTGATATTCATTGTTGGTATATATATTATAAGATTCTAAATAAAAATGAGAAAATCTGATTGTATTTTAATTCAAAAAACATTATTACGGGGGAAATGTTTGGATTATTTTAAATTTATTTTTATCGGAATAATCATTAATTAAATTAAAGCAGTGAAATGTGTTAAAATCCCAAAAATTATTTAAATTGTGAAAAATAGTCCGTTGAAGGCATGTCCCTATCCGGATTTCACTCAGCTGTAGCAACCAAATTCGATTTACATTCGGTCATGAGAAGCGGATTACGACGTTGCAGCAACCGAATTACTTCGGTTGGAAAAAATTCGGTTGTCACAATGGAATTGCTTTTAGTGTGCACTTTTAACTTACAAGGTTATCGGTAGTTTTAAAACTTTTGTGGCAACTATTTGTCAGTAATTTCGACGGCATTGTAAGATATTTTTAACGCAATCGTTAGTTATTATTTGTTAGTTTAAATTAAAAACTCAATAAGAGTCTCTTGTTTTCATTTAGGAGTGTTATTTAATATTTAAAATATCAAAGAAAACCCAAAAAGAGCAACCAAATGTTTTAAATTTTTTAGTCTCTACATTGTTGGATCTGTTAAAAAAACGGAGTAGTGTTTTG
Source organism: Leucophora obtusa (assembly GCA_949987735.1). Lineage (NCBI taxonomy): Eukaryota > Metazoa > Arthropoda > Insecta > Diptera > Anthomyiidae > Leucophora > Leucophora obtusa. The sequence goes on from OX465296.1 coordinate 138,961,946, forward strand.
GAATATGACAAAGCAAATTGTGTTAAAATTTTGTTGTTTTTTTTTTTTAGTTTCTTTAAAGCTGGCCATACACTATGCAATAAACTTGTGTAACTTTTGGTATTGTGGACAAAATTGCCAGTATGTTTGTCATATTTCAAAGTTGTAAAATGGGGTGGAATCTATTTTTCAACTTGGGATTTAAGGCCGTCATAAAAATCCAATATCGGTTGGAAAATATTTAAGTAATTTAAGCCCAGACCATTGTAGGCTTAAAATTATATAAATTACGAAAGTCGCAAAAAAAATAAAATATTTTATTCAAATACTTTCAATATTGTACTCTAGTTTCATTTCGAAGATCTACATATGTATATTCAGACATCATTTTTTGTCCCTTTTAGATTATGCTAACCTAGTTCCAAGTATGGCCAAAGATAAGGTTTTTTTTTCTAAATTTGCAAAACTCTAAGTCTGAGTTATGAACATTTTAAAAATCCCTCTGTTAACTTAGCAGTGGTGGCTTTTAAATTTGAAAATTTTAGAGAAAACGTGTGGGTCTAAAAGACCTTTATTTGCATTTCAGTGTTAATTCAAGTGTTAAAAAGAAAATTTTAGAAGTTGCATCATATGAAAAATTTAAGATAATTTATTTTATTTTTCTAACCATTTTAACAAAAATTAAAATTTCAAACTTAAACATTTTTCTAAATACGCATATAAATAAAAATTCCACTCTTCAAAACAATGATTTACGTGTAGTATTTTTTTGTAAAAACTCGTACATAGCAATATATAAAAAATAAACCATTGCTACCCCAATAAACATTGGGGCAAGCGTTAGAAAACTTGACAAATTTCTATTTGATATCAAATATATTTCAAGTATTTCTCTACAATAATACTAGGAAATTTGCTTACTTTTCAGTACTCGATACTACCAATGGCCTTGGAACTCTCTCAATATTTTTTATGTGAAAAAATATTATGCGGCTCCGACTTGTTAATCAAAAATGGAAAAGGCTCACTTAGTCGGGCTCTTATACCAAAAAATGTAAGCTCGCTCTTACATATGTAAAAATGTAAGTAGCTAAAAAATAGCTTCCTTTTTGGCTCGTTAAAAAAAATAGTCAGAAACTTAAATACAGCATTTCCAATAGCATTTCATAAATTATTAAAAAAAATTTAACTACACAAGGGTAGTTAAAATCTGTCCTTTTTTATGACGTTTCACACGTTCCCAGAAGTTTACCAGTTTTTCCTCGAAAGACTATTCCATTTTTTTTTTGGCCCAAAACTGTAAGTACCAACACATATGTCAAATTTTGTAAAAATCTTTTTGGGAAATTTTTTGCACGAAAACAATTTTGAAAATTATAACTTATGGCCCTTCTTATGACGTTTCACATGCTCCCATAAGTTTTACACTTATTCCTAGAAAGCCTATTCCACATTTTCTTTTTTTTTTTGGGCCAAAATTATAAGTACCAACACATATGTCAAGTTTCGGAAAAATCTGGTCGGGAAATTTTTCGCACGAAAACAGTTTTGGACTTCTAACTTATGGCCCTTCTTATGGTTTCCCATGCTCTCATATCCGAGAAAGACTATTCCAAATTTTTTTTTGTCCCAAAACTGTAAGTATCAACATATATGTCAAATTTTGGAAAAATCTGGCCGGGAAATATTTTGCACGAAAACTGTTTTGGAAACTAGAGTCCATAACCTTTCCTATGACGTATCATATGTTCCCAGAAATTGCCCACTTTTTCGTAGAAAGCCTATTAAAAAAAATTGTTTTTGGGCCAAAATTGTAAGTACCACCGACTGTCGCATGTTCCTTATATTGTTTAAGCCGCCTTAATTGTAAATTTTGCTATAGTAGTAGTATTAATTTAAGCCGAAAATTGCATCCAAAAATTTCGTGTAAGGAATTGACATTTTTTCTGAAACTCCGAAAAAAATTTCCCCTGTCCCCAAAATAATTCCCAAAAAACTCTTATAATAGAAAATTAGGAGGTTACGCACCTTAATTTCTTCTTAAAAAAACTCATTACCGGGTAATAATAGAAGGTTTTATTGAGATTTGTATATTTGGATCGGAAAGAACCCATCCAGATAGTTTAATCGTTAGTTGTATATTTTTACTTTAAAGGTTTTGTTTCCAAATTTTTCGTGTTGAAAACCTTTCAAATTTTAGGTCATTCTTTTTGTAAATTATCTTTTTTACTCAAAACTTTTAATAACTACAGTGGTAATAATGCCAGTTTCATAGTCAGAACAAAGGTTGATTTTTTTTATATATTTTTAAATAAGAAATTTTGTTTTTCTTAAATATTTCTTAATAAGAAATTTTAAAGATGCTAGTTCTGACTATAAAACTGCCCGTTAGGCACTTCTTCTATATTAAACTTATTAAATTAGAAAACATTGTTGTATTCGAAAAACTCTTTGACACTAGAACATTTTTTATATTCTAGATTTGATGTGAAACTTGTAGAAAATTGGGAGTAATTTTTCTTATAAAAGAATCACAGACACTGCAAAAATTTTTACAATTTACGGCATATTCTTAATTATCACATTCTGAAATTTTTTTTTAGTATCATAATCTCTATTGTGTTTCCTATGAAAATAATATTTAATTTTTAAATGATTTTTACACGTATTAATTTTGCGATTTTAGAAATATTTTCTCTTAAAAATAACTCTGATTCTGTACTGCGATTTCTTATCTTATTTATGACAAAATTCGATAGTTAAGGAAAGAAATTGTTGAATATATAAAAATATATCGTTAACTTATTACAATAGCAAATTTTTTTAAGTTTATGCTAACCTTTTTTTTTTGTTAAATCTTACATTTTCAAAACAACTAAAACTCAAATTAATTTTGTTGATTCTTATAAAAAATTACAGAATAAGCTTTACTTTGACTCAACCGACAATCGCCGGTTCTATCCCGGTTCGCGACATAATTTTTTTTTTATTTAAATTAAAAGACAATTTATTTTCTGTTGTTGATATAATTTTATTTATAGACAAAATATTCAAACTTCAAATTTGAAATTTGACTGAAAAAATTAAATAGGGCTTAGCTTAAAGGAAAAGCAATGGGCTGATAAGCGGAAGATCGCCGGTTCTATCCCAGTTAGCGACATAACAAATTTTAATTTTTAAATAAATTTTGTGGAACGTGTTATTCTATTTATAGAATTTATAATCCACAAATATTAAAATAATCTATTAACACAACAAAAGTTCAAAAATTGTAAATAAATTTCGGTAAATACAACGGTATTAAAAATAAATAAAAGTGATTATACCAGAAACTACAAAAATTCGGTTGCCGAAATATTTTCTTGGAACTACGAAGCTGTTTTCTGTGTGTAGATATTTTATGAACTAGAAGTAGACGTTTTAATACATCCCAGTGTAGAAACGGTAATGACATATCATTATTTTTTGGACTATATTTGTAATGACACCCACTTACCTTCTGTATTATTTTAAAACATATAATAATGAGTTACTGATTATCATTATTTCAAATGGAAAATAATTGTCTAGATTTTTTTTTTTAATTTTTTGAAATCTATTTTTAGACCCAATATTATTTAAAGACTGGTAAGGATATATGTATGTAACCACATATTTTTTGATTTTTTGTATGTTGGCGAGTAAGCTTACTTGTGTGCAGCAGGTCAATTATGTTTTTATCTATTAAATATTACATGTCTATATAGCTCAGATGGTAGATCTATTGACTGGCAATTTGTAGACCCAGGTTCGATTCCCGAACCAGCAAATTAAAAAAAAAAAAAAAAAATACAATAAAAAATATTTTTTTTTTATATAATTTATTTTTTTGAAAATCTTTTTTAGACCCATTATTTTTGTCAGTACTGGTAAGCACATAGATAACGATATATTTTTTGATTTTTCGTAATCTGATGTGTAACCATAACTCATTATTTTGCGCGACATCGCCATATAAAGGTAATAAGAAATGCAATAACAAAAGTAAGTAGTTGCCATTACCAAGTATGTAGTTACATAACCACATATCTGGTAATGATTTTCTACACTGGGATGTTTTAGCAATATTGATAAAATCGTTAACGAAGATAGATGATCAGATTAATGAATTTATTGACAAAAAACTGAACATTCAAAAATTGTCGAAAACGGGTTAAACCTTGTTTGGTACTTTTAGGGGCCACTTGGCAAACCAATGCTAATACATGTATTAAAACTTCTACTTCTAGTTCATAAAATATCTATAGATATGAGTACCATATAAGATATAAAAAAATGTTTAACAAATTGTGAAATATAATCCGTTGTAGGCATGTCCCTATCCGGATTTCATTCTTGCCTAAGGAAATCGTCAGGGGACGACGGACAGTGCTTTGTCCCATAGGCAAAATTAAAAAAAAATTTATGCGGAACGTTAGTGACTTATACATTATTGAAGAGGTGAAATAATACCATAAATAAATATGGAAGAGGAATTCAGTATCTCCTCTTTTTGTTAACAACAGAGGGCGCTAAAGTCAAAAAAATTTTGAGCTAAAATAGTTAAACGAAAATCGAATTTTAACTGCTTTACAAAAAAAAATTGGCAAAAATAAATATGTAAAGATAATTCTTTAAAACAAGGTGGTTTTGTTACTCACTATATTTGCAATAAACAGAAATTATTATAAATGAAAATTTTTTATAGAATAATATTTGGTGGCATCGAAAACTTTAGATATTTTTTGACTGGAAATCCCAAACTTGCTTAAGTTTGGTAGAGTAAAAAAAAAATATGGAAGAACGTCTTTGTCTTATTTATGATTTTAGGACATCCTGAAGCTCTTTAATAGAATTTGAAAAATAAATTGTTTTTTTAACCGCAAATTTAAAACTTTTATATATTTTCCAAACCCTTTTACCTGAGTTTTAACAAAGTTAGAAAGAGCTAAATTTTAAGGTACCACCAAAAATTAAAATAATAACGTGTTTTTTTTCAAGAACTTGAAAATTGAAACACAAGCTTCGTTTTTATGTGGTGTAAAAATAAAAAAAAAATCAAGAAACTTAAAAAAAAATTATAAGTAATAACATTTTTTTTTTGCGGAAAACCTAAAATTTAATAAAGTTTAGTGAAATTTAAAAATGATATAAAAAAACGTCTATTTTTTACGATTTAGGTAGTCCATTAGGATGTATAATTTTCTGTAAAAAAAAATTTAAAATTTTGAACCGCAAATTTAAAATTTTTAACTTTTTCTACATGTCCCAATTTTTCAATTTTATGTATGTATATGTCGATTTTCATTCATTACACAGCCAAGTTTTCATCTAGTAGGTTCAAAATTGAAGAATTTAATTTTTTTTAGAAAACTTTAACCCGTGCTGAATTGCGGCCGAAAATGGCCCATTTTTGAAAAAAAAATTAGCATATCAATTAAAAATTCACAAAATTCGAATTTTTTGCAAACACTAGTTTTTTATTTAACTTGTTCATTAAATATACTTAAAATTATTCAGATACGGAATTTTGGTTTCGCTGGACATCAATAACCCACTTTAACCTACAACCGAAATGCCCATAAATTTAATAGAAATGCAAAAACGGCTTTTTTTCTTTATTTGTCAAATTTTTTTTAAAAAACATAATTTGGAAATGTCAAAAGCTATTTTTGTAATATAATAGTTATTTTAAAGGAAAATAATAAATTGAAAAAAAGATAATTCGGGTTTTGTGTGGGGAGCGACTCCTTTGAAAAATTGTTTTCACTAAATTTTAGCAAGTTACCAATATTTTTGACCATGTGTGTGTCATATTGAAGGTTTTGCTAAAATAAAATAACATTGCACCATAAAAATTGAGCAATAATACTGCTCGTCTGTGGCGCCCTTAAAATTGATAATGAATGAGAAAAAGGGTATATGGGAGATAGTCATATCCTTACACCGAATGAAACAAAATTTGCCAAAGAGCTAAAAACTATTATTTTACAAACTATTATAAGTTTTTAGTGCATTCTGATCATAAATTGTAGCCAAAATATTGTTTTTTAGAAAAAGGATATATGGGAGGTAGTCATGTCCTTTTCCCGAGTGAAACAAAATTAACCACTTAGTTAAAGGACATAATTTGACCGGCAGTAACCAATTTTCGCTTTATTCTATTTATAACTGTAGCTAAAATTAAAAATTTTAGATTAAGGATGTATGGGAGGTAGTCATGTCCTTGCACCGATTTTGCTGAAACTTTGAATTTTTCTTAATTTACATGTTCTGAACCAGCACACCGAGTTTCATTCTTCTACGATAACTCCTCTAATTTTACCGATTTGCTATATGGGGACTGTGCGACGTTTGTAGAATTTCTGGAAATATTTGTTAACCCAAGTAAAAAAAATGATATGGAGCCATATGAAGTTATATTTAATTATATATAATATTTTATGTAACTAGATATAATTATATCCGAAAAATGAGAACGTCTTATTGTATCATATTGTATCGAATTGTATACAATTGTATATAATTTCGTACAATTTGATACAATTTTATACAATTCGATACAATTGTATCCGAATTTTGTCCTCATCCAATTACATCAAATTATATCTTTTTGTATAAAATTATATAAAATGTTATAAAAGTGGACATAGTTTGATACAATTATATCTAAATATTGACCTTATATTTTTTATCATATTATATATGACCATATCTAACAATATAAAAAATTATTTTTTTAAATAAAAAAATATATACAATATCTGGAGATCAGACCTGAGGGATTTCAATTACAATTATTGTAATTTGTAATTGAAAATTTTCAATTACAATTACAAATAAATGTAATTGAAATTAAAAAAAAAAAATCAATTACATTTCATGTAACTGTAATTGAAAATTTTCAAGCACGAACCACTTGAGTATAGTAATTATTACTCACGATCACGTGTGAATAACGTGAGTCACGAACATTTCTAGTCACGCGCCAATCCCTAGTAATTATTAAATCTAAAACTAGTAGTATCGGTCAAAGTAGTTCGGCCAAAAAGTGACATTTAGTCGATTTTCTGTTATTTGAAAGCATTGTGGAGAAATTTTCATACTGCTAAATTGTTTGTTGAGCGGATTTAATTCGATTTTCAGTGTCAAATTTAAGGAAAACTCCGTAGTTTAGCTGTAAAGCTAACTGTTCGGCCGCCGCACTTTTATCAATTTGGCCGAACTTTCGGTGGCCGAACAGTGAATTTGTTGCTTAACTTCGGAATTTTCCTTAAGTTTGACCCTCAAAATGCATTCTAATCGGACCAACAAATATTGTTTCATAAGCAAAATTTGTCCATAAGGCTTGAAAATACCAAATACCGACAAAATATATTTTCCAGCTGAACTGTTCCGTCGGACACTAAAAACTAGTTCAAAGTCATTGTTAACATGGAACCACATATAATATAATACGGTTTTATATGGACCTTGTATATTTTTATATAAAATCACTTTGAAAAAATTGCTTATGTGGGATGATATATAATTACAGATGATTTTATAAAGAACGTTACATTGTTATATATTAAAGAAATCATGAAATATTGTATGTATGGAACCATATTGTATATTCCCGAGTAAAAAAGTGTATATAAAATTATATGTGAATGGATATATTTGCAATATGTAACTGGATATAATTTCATCCGAAAAATGGTTATATTAAATTGTATCATATTGGATATAATTGTATTTACAAGGATACAAAGTTATATCAAATGATAAACTTATATCCGAATTTTGTCCCGATCAAATTGGATATAAGTTAATACAATACGATATGATTAAATTTAAATGATAAAAAAAACTTTGAATTAGAGGGCAGCAGGATTTCGGGTCCTACACACTCAGGGGTGTGATGAAAATCGAAAACGAACAGTTTTTCAAACTAGAATAATTTGTTTCGCGAAAATCAAATTGGCTTAAAATTATTATTTATCGTTTTATTTGACGCCGGACATGTAAATTAGGAAATAAAATATAATTGGTATTGTACAGATCCTAAAATATTTACCATTGAAAATCAGATCGTTTTCGATATTCATCACATGCCTGACTGTCAGCCGAGGGCTACTGTTGATAATGAGTAACTATTAAAGACGTTAATGTATAAATCTGTTATTCTTTAAAGACTAGATCATTTTTTATCAAATATGGGAATTTTCTTTGGACTTAGAAATTTTTTTTAAGTATGTTAAGCTTTTTTTATTTTAAGTAAAATTTTAAGTAAATGAATGTTATTTTAGTTTGACTCAAGATCATAAATTAATATCACTTTCTGTTTAAATTATTTTCAAATCAAAGAAAGATGATACAATTTTTACAAGTAAATTACAAAGAATAAAAATTATTGAAAAAATTCGATAAGACCAGCAAGGCAGAATGCGCATTTTCGGCTTTCGCTACAAAGCCATCATCAGTGCCTTTCGCCTTTGAGTGGGTTAATATTTTGATATTCGTTTACTTATATGACTGTTGAAAGCAAATCGAGTTTGTTATCAACAACTCAACTTAGACTAACATCAACGAAATTTAACAATGCTATTTTTATCCTTTTGTTATTATTACTCTTTTTTGCTTTGAACCTTAATTCTTAAGATATCTCAGCTGATTCTATTCAACTCTGTGTATGATAAACACAGATGTTTGAATTACAACGAACCGTTAAATTTAAATGTATGTTATTAAATTAAAAACATTTCCCCCATTCATCTAAAATTTTAATGGTTAGCCCGGCAATGCACTTCTTTTTTGTTGGAGGCTCATAGTTCCCGATTTATGGAGCTGAAGATGATCTACAACAATATTCAATGGCTTATTTCTTATTTCTCCACTCGAAACTTATCGGACAAGAACAAAATATATATATCGTTGGGAAGGTACTTGAAATACCTTTTCAATGATATGCAACATGCCTAGACTTATTAACCCATTACGAGCCGGGCCATGATTTTAAATGTTAATTTTTTTAAATTGGATTTTTTAAATAAAAAAAAAAAACTTTTAGAAGTAAAAAAGTTCAGAAAATATTAATTTAATGAAAAAATTGAGTAAAGCATATAAAAAATTGTTTTTGATCAAATATTACATTAATCTCGAATATATTAGTTCATCTGTAACTTGGGTCTGATATTAACTAATATATCGTCGGCTTGCCTGCAAGAAGTGCTATGTTTTTGGTTTTATCAGGTTTTCAGGAGAGCGAAAAAACTGATTTATATTATCCTTTTAAGACATTTTATTGACATCATATGCCCTAATGATTCACGACCTTATTTATTATAATCATTATTAAGGCATATGATGTCAATAAAATATATTAAAAGGATAATATAAACCAGTTTTTTTGCCCTCCTGAAAACCTGTTAAAGAACACATAACACTACTTGCAGGCAAGCCGACGATATTGTTATATATAAAAAATAAAATTAAAAATATTTTTGTATCTATTTATATATACAATTTTGAACGGTTTTATCAATAATATATTCCTATATATACAATTTTCAATAAAGCAAATACTGATATATGATTTAATATGATTACATATGAGAAAATTTTTAAAAAAATTTCGAATATATCACCATATAAAAATATATAAGGTCGCACACAATATTTTATATTATCATATATTTTAATATTAAAAAATATATGTTATATATACTCTTTTTTACTCGGGTTGTATATATGGGTTCATTTTCGTCAATATATAATCATAACTAACACAAATTATAAAATATTTCTTATATGGCTCCACATATAGTTTTATATTATTATGTATAGCGCCATACTAAATTATATATAAACGCATATGTAATTATATCTTTTATATGTTAATTTATGTACTTATATATAGCACATACAATTATATGTAGGCCAGTATGTAATAATATAAAATAACATATGTCTCCATATTAAAACCTTTGAGGAAAAAATATCTAATATATGACTATATAAAAGTATATATGCTTGAATTTAAAAGCATATGTGGCCATATGTAACTATAAGTTAATATATGCAATTAGATAAAATAATATATGATTATATCAGAACTTTTTTACTCGGGAAGTTAAATTACAAACTCAATAAGGATTTCTTGTTCTCGTCTAGGAACGTTATTAAAAATTTAAAATATTAAAGAAAAATCAAAAACAACAACAATAAATTTTCCACAATTTGCTTTGTCATCTTCCAATATCCTACTCTGTTGTTTTGAAGAAAAACAACTTATTTGGAAAAAAGAAATTTCCCAGTCAGAAAAATACAAACGGGAAAGCGGTGGCAAAGCACTTTAACAGGTGGTACAAGTACTGGCAAAAAGTTGTTTCGCATTCCCAAAATGATAACATCATTAGACAAAAGGACCGGCTGTTCAAAAAGCCCCGGAAAAGCACTGGAGAAACAAAATTTTTAAACGTTGGCAAAACGCTGGCAAAACCAATAAATAGGTGGTCTGGAAATATATTTTCCAAAATAAAATTTAAAAAAAGTTCATATGTTTTTTTTTTGGTTCTGCCGTGATTTGAACCCAGGCCGTCAGATTGACAGACGATTGCTAACGAGACATATAATATTTAATGGCTAAACATATAAATGAGTGATAACAGCTGGACAACTACTGGCTGTGCCAAAATGCTAGTACTGGCAAACAATTTTATGTAACTAGTATGCCAGTGTTGGGAGGGCAAAAAAAAAGTTGGTCTTGAAAGAGCTTTCCCACAAACAAAAAAATTTATTTTATAAAACAAAAAAAATTTTAAATTAAAAAAAATCCAAAAAAAATTTTTTGCTTGCAACCGGATTTGAACTCGGAACCTTCCGACTACAACCATTTTTTAACGAAGCGTCAGCATTTTTATAAAATCATTGGTCTACCAGTGAATTGATTTTTGTACGCCTGGTAGCATTGGCTAGGTAGCACTGGATAACCACTGGTTGCCAATTCTTTGCCAGTGGTTTTTTTTATAAACCACCGAAATTTTTGTAAAACAAATACTGGTAAAACGCTTTTCGCAAACGCTGGCAAAGCGTCCCAATTGAGTGTTCTGCCAGTCATTTATTTTTAATACCGTGGTCACCCAGTGGTATGCCAGTGCTTGATTTTTTGTACCACTGGCGATTTCTGACTGGGTTCTTTTGTTTTATGCAAAAGTTCATTAATATCATGCAGATAAGTCTCTCAATGAATGATTAAAAATATTAGTTTTAAAACCGATCTGCCTAAGTGATTAATATTCCCGGATGGCTTACTAGAACTAGTTTCGAGCGTGACAATTTCATAAAAAAATGGCGGATTGAAAAATAGGTTCTAGAACCATTCCGTAGAACTAGTAACAGTTCCTCAAACGATTCCCTGGAACTAGTTGTATGTGTGACAATTTCAAATAAAAACCATGGGTAAGAGTGCCAAAGTAGAACTAGTACTGGTTCAAAAAACTAGTTGTAGAACTAGTTCTGTTTTTCAGACTAGCAAACTGCTGATTTCAGAAGGCCAGACTTTTATTTGTATCAAAAAAGAAATCGAAAAAAACTTTGAAAAATTAAAATTATTCTGAAATTTTTTGGTCTACTAAGTATTTGTTATTTCCTATTAACTGAAATTTAATGCAAATATAACTAAAGTTCTGTATATTTAACAGTTCCTATGGTACCACAATTTGTTTTAACTAAAATTTTTACAGACTTTTTTCTATTAGTAGAACAATACTTTAAATATAAATTTGATATCAAATAGAAACTCGGAAGTTTCTTTAAGGCGTATTCTACTGTATATTGGGAGTATCTTAAATTTATGTACACAATAAAAAGATATATTGCATTCATTTCAAATTGAATGAAATAAAAGTGACTGTAAGCGAAAAAAACATAAATGAAAAACGTTCATATTTTACTGCAGCACTCAACTCAACTTCATTCATTGTAAGAACATTTTTTCTGCATCATTTTGTAGCAACAATAAGAAAATAATATTTGTGTTTTTTTTGTTTATTAAGTTAACTAAAAAAACAAGAACATAAATGAAAAAAAGCAGCAAATAACAGCAAAAATTTTTTATAGTTATAGAACATATCGTCGTTGCTCCTAAGAAATAAGCTATTGTTAGAAAAAAGTTTTTATGAGGAGAACTATAGCTTTATTTCAGCATTTCGCCACACTTTTTTAATTAAAATTAATAAATATTAATTTCGCAATTGATTAATTATTAATACTTCGGAAAAAAACTTAATGTTAATTTCCCAGCAAAAAAAGAGATGCGGAAGCAGTAGAAAAAGCACTACAATTGATGATCTAGATGTACTTCTTTTTTAACATAAACACTAATGATTTTAACATTGTGTTGTCATAGGAGAGGAGTACTCCGACTTTAACATTTTTTCAATACTTTTTGAACGAGTGCAAAGGAAGCTCTTTTTCACCAATTAAAAGTTTAAAAAAATTCTTCACAAAAAAAAATTATATTTTTTTTATTTTACAAAAGTTTTTTTATTGCCGCTACCGGGTATCGAACTTGCGACCTCACGATTGCTAGTCGCTGAGCTCTACCGCTGAGCTATTCTTTGATATAAAAGTTGACTGGCATAAAAACACCACTTTGTTAATGCGAGATATTGTCCCTCATTCTCTTCAATAAAAGTACTTATTAAACAAATGCCAAATGATACCAAAATCACAAAAGGTGCACCTCAATTCAATATTGGTTTCAGTACAATTTTACAGGTACATGAAAATCAATTTCTCACCATTTTTATACCCTACACTCTAATTAGATTCTGTTGAAATTTACCCAACTTATAGTAGGAAACTGAACTCCTACTATAAATTGGGTAAATTTACTCTATGTGCGTAATTGAAAAAAAAATACGCACATTGTGTTTAAGTTGGTGCACAAATAATTTGTAATTTTACATTGAAAATGCGTAAAAATTAATTGAAATTTTGAAATTAGTGTGTTAATTTACTAAATTTGTGTGTAAAAAAGCACGTTTCACGTGTAAATGTACACATAATATGCGTAAAAATCCACAAAAAATGCACAAAAATCCACAGAAAGTGCGTAAAAAAAATATAATGCGTACATTTACAACAGGTGTGCTAACTTTAAGCACCACCCAACAATTTTTTTAAATAAAATAACAAATTAATTTTTAGTACGTATTTTATTAATAATAATATCCGAGTCATTCTCTCATAATCGTTTATGTCCAAATTAGTCGTTTTGGGATCTTAAGGCATTTGTATAAAATGCATATAAAAATTTGTTATAACTATTGAATGGGTGCGATGATTCCTGCTCAACAAAATGCCTTCTTTGAAAGGGGGGCACTCAATGAATACTGACTTTGTTGAGCAGGAGTCATTGCACTCAGTTGTTCCTGCGTAGGCCATATCTCTCTTACGGCGTTTTCAATTTTGAAATGAGGTTTAGACTACCACATGCGTTAACAATAATTACCAAAAACAATTTCATGCTTATGTTGCTATTTCCAGACTCTAATGTGTTTGTGGAAATGTTGTAATTCACAAAAAATAATCCGTTTTCGCTTTTTCTTTTTATTATTTATGATTTTTTTTCAATTTTTTCCAATTTGAAATGTCATAGTATTTATTACTATTATTGGATAGTATATTTACCAACTTTGTGCGTAAAAATTTTATTTAACAAAACAATAGTAATTTTAGGCACAATGTGTTTATTTATAAGCGCATAATGCCTAAAAATACTTTGTGTGTGTAGTATTGCGTATGAAAGTGTGTACAAAAAAAGTTTACGCATTTTATGTTTATATTTACCGAAACTTCATAAAATTAAACAAAATTTTACCCATTTTATAGTAGTAAATTTACAAACATTTTTTAGAGTGTACACCACTACGTGGTCAGGGTATTATAAGTTCGTGCTGATGTTTGTAACACCAAAAAATATTGGTCCTAGACCCACCTTATAGTATACCGATCGGCTCAGAATTTATTTCGATTTAACGATGTCCGTCCGTCCGTCCGTCCCTCCGCACAGTGGGTTGAATCATAGAGAAAGTGACGATTAATTCAGAGGGATCGTAGTTTTAAAAAATTATAATTTTTTATTTATGAATATACATAAATACATATATAAAAATACAGCATTTTAGAAAAAAAATTTGAAAAAAAAAAATTTTAACCCGTTAGGTGCATTTTTGTTTTTTGGGGAATATGAAATTGATTCACAATTTTCTCTGTAACTTTGGAACGAAAAGTAATAAATTTATGAATAAAGTGTCAAATTGGAACATGCTTTATGCACTTTTAAAAAATTTAAACAATATATATTTAAAGTTTACTTATACTATTATAAAGTTAATTTAAAACCGAATTTTTGTATTTCACCAAATTCTATAATTGTACAAAATTAACTCCAAAAAGTCAGTGAAGTAAATATTATTATTTTTTGTTAATGAAAACTCATTCAAAAATATAAGTCCATTATTTTAGAAAAACAAAATTTGGAAATTACTTTTTTATAAACCTGTTAGGTGCTTTTTTCTTTTTCTGGAATAAAGAACTTGATTCACAATTTTCGATGTAACTTTGAAATAAAAAGCAACAAATTAATAAACTAAATTGTAAATTAGAGTATACATAATGCTATTTTAAAAATATTTAAACAACATGTATTTAATATGAACTTATATTAGAACAAATTTAAATTAAACCTCAGGTTTTCACTAAAATCCATAATTGTACAAATTTACTGCCTGTTTATCTATTACGAACGAAAAGAAATTTTCGTCGAAATAACGAACGATAAACTTTATTGGTTTATATAAAACGAGTTACATATTTTACCGAAAGATAACGTAACCAAATAAAGTTTTCCTTTTATTTTTGGTTCATCTATAACGAAAGAAATTGTCAGTTAAGTCAAAATCAGACGATAGACAATGTGCTTTCGTTTTAAATAAAATGATGAACAATGAATAAAATTATTTGCTTTTTCTTAACATTATGCAATGCATTTGAAAAAAAACTTACCTAAAGATATTAATATCAACAATTTTTGTAACAATCTTATATTTTACAAACAAAACAAAAGACACACATTTTATATTGTTTGAACACCAATCTCCAATTTGACCATTTTGTTCATTAGAACTGATTGGACACGTTAATTTGCTAATAACTTGTAGACGTACATAGAAATAGTGAGCAAATAACTTTTAATTCTTTTTCTACAACATTTCAATATTTTTTTCGAAAAAAAGTATATTAGAAAAATCTTATTTCTTTTTGTTTATTTATGTATTACAAAAATATGTTTGTCAAAAATATAAGAAGGGTGACCATCGATTAATATTTTAACCAAAAATGTTAAGAAAACTTTTAATATTCTCAAAAATATTTTATGGCAATCCTTTTACTTAAAAAAAGCAAATGACAAATAACGTAACATACGTAAGTATATACGAAAATAAATAAATCGTGATACATAAACCAAATTTCTTACGTGATCGTTCGTTTCCCTATCGTTCGCATAGCTTTCGTTTCTTTTTAGATAAACAGGCTGTTAATACAAAAAAGTCAGGGAAAAAATATTATTATTTCTTACTGATGAATGATCATGAATACTTAAAAAAACTGTATACATTTACAGGTCTTTGGATCATGTCTTCTATATTATTAAAGTCCTTACTAGTAGCTCCACATAAGTATCACTTTTGTGTTGATGTGGTTTCTGTTAAGGCATTGCAAACCTTCCCATCTGGCATTGCCAAAATTAATTTGTGGACGACATTTAGAATTTGCTCACCAATCGTGACAGTTGAACAGGTTAAATTCTGTATTTCTTTTTCAACTGTGGTTTTTTTTCACTAATTGACACATTTGGGATTTCTTTTGTAAATGCAATTTTCAAGGGTCTGCAAAATCTAGTGGAAGACGGCCCTGGATTTTGCCAAATTACCTTCTTCTCCAACAAAAGCCTAAGTGGCACAATTGTGGGTAAAAAAATGATGAATCACTAGCCTCAATGCCATGAAACGCTTGTTTGTATGAGCTATGGCCAAAGCTTTCATCAAAGCCCCATTTTGAATATAATACTAGATCGATTTCCTATTGCCTAATGAGTCAATAACAGTTTCTTGAAGTTCTATTAGTCGCTCCGCTGTGTGATTAAGAAGAGCTTGTAAAGTTACTTCAACGGAGGTCTCGCTTATTTTAAAGCTTTTCGGTTCTGGGTAACTTTTTTTTAGTTTGAATTAGGGATACCGATCCCGAAAATCCCGCGATTTTCGGGATTTAGAAATCCCGAAATCCCGGGATTGGTCTTGAAAAAATCCCGGGATTTCCGATTTCATTATTTGCCATATTTTATCACTTTTTGTATTTTTTTTTTTATTGTTATATTCGACCTAAATCACATAAATGTTATTAAAGAACTAATTTTTCCCATTCATAAATGAATGCTTCACTTGCCAAATCGATTAACTCCACTTACTGAACTTTATAAAATTTTAATTTCAAACCCCTTTATTAACTGTGAAATATTCAAAACAAATTTCTCTGATAAGAAATATTAACACTACTGAATTACAAAGTCTATAATTTAACGGGAATTTTAAAAAACAGTATATAATATTTTTTAATTTTTCTCACTAATACTCAATTATTTTTCTATATGGAGTTAATCGATTTGGCAATTCAATCATTCAAATAATAGATTACAGATTAAATAAATCTGAATAAAAACATTAATAATTTAAAAACTTTTATTCAGCTGTGAAACTTTTGAAAATCATAATTCAGGTTTATTTAATCTCTTAACGGACATGTTTTTATTTATTTTATTGATGATTTGCTAAAATCATAACTTCATGCAAAATAATTTTGCCCACTAAAAACAGCGAATTCTTGTTAAATTAGAAAAATCTAACAATCTGCCTTTCTGAAATGAGCAGAGGTATGTGCTTAATATTTTATGTTAGTTGATTTAAAAAAATCTAATAGTCACTAAATATTTCTGATGATTTCAGCAGAGTAGTTTGTATTTGCATTCAATTAATTTTAGCCAAATATAACTAAAAATTTGCAGTGTTTTATTAAAAACTTTTAGTTTTAAAGTTTCTTCAGAGGTAAATTGTAATTTGCAATTTGCTTAAATTTAACTCATAAGAATATTTTTAATCGCGGAACTTTTTTGCTTATTTTTAGTAGCTTTTTCTGCCATTTTTACATACTTATTTCTATGAGTGTAGTTTCTGTTTAAAGCCAGATTCACAATGCTGTAGTACTCCACTCTGAGTGGATTTTGTTCCTTTCTTTTTTGCACTTACATATTTTTTATCTCTATTTTACACACTGCACTCTGCAGCGTGGAGTACTCTGATTATGGAGTAATTTGATTATTTCTTCATACTACAAAAAATAATAAGTACATTTTAAATTATTTTAATTTGTAGTATTTATTTCAGCTATTTATTTTTAAAATTAAAAATATGATGAAACAAAAAAATCCCGAAACCCCGAAAAATCCCGGGATCCCGAAAAATCCCGGGATCCCGGGATTTTAATTTTCAAAATCCCGAATCCCGGGATTTGTAAAAACCAGTCCCGTTCGGCATCCCTAGTTTGAATATTGTTGTAGGCGGGAAATATTTGAAGGGCAGATGGTCTAACGACATTGTATTAATGTCGAGTTCTACCAAAACAGACAATGCTTTTCTATTCGACATTTTCACGGAGGGCAGCGGTTTTTTTAATTTTTTTGTTAATTTATGCATATGCAACAATTTTTATATATCTCTTGCAATACTTTTGATTCCTCTACATAACCTAAGGTTTTCAATTTAACCTGTGTAGCATAAAGTAACTTTGGCAATGATATGGTGTCCCTTAAAACCTTTGTTTGTTATATTTACTCCAATCACTTGATTCTGTAAAACTAATTTCTTTTGGATCACGTTTTACAGTCTGGGCACGAGTGAAACCAATAGAGGATTCTAACCAGGTTCTATTTAGAGTGATAATATGCGCTCTAGTCCATCTAGATTTGAATTCATAAAAGAAAGCATTAATTCCCCAGTGTAGAAACGGTAATGACATATCATTATTTTTTGGACTACCAGTAATGACACCCACTTACCTTCTGTATTATTTTAAAACATATAATAATGAGTTACTGATAATTACTTATTTTTATCATTATTTCAAATAGAAAATAATTTTTTAAATTTTTTTGAAAATTTTTTGAAATCTATTTTTAGACACAATATTTTTTAAACACTGGTAAGGATATATGTAACCACCCGTGTAAAAATGTTTAGATCTATTTAGATCTAATTATATATAAATAGATCTAATTATATCTGCTGCCAGATCAAATTATATATAGCGAGATATGTAATATATGGGACTATATATAACGAGATCTAGTATAAGATATGATTATATCTAGTATCATATCTTGTTAGATCAGCCATATATAATGATCTATGATCAGATCCGGTATGAGAAACTTTCAATAAAAGTACTTTTTATAAAAATTGGTTGTACGTGAAAAATTTTGATTTTTTGCATTTGCATATAAATTAATTTCAAATAAAAGTGTTTTTTAAATAAGTCCAAGTAAACATTTACAAGATTGAATGGGATCGCGTAAATAAAAATTAAGAAAAATTTATCTGGTATATTTTACTACCCAGCAAAATATTGGTAACGACACCTCATTACTATCTGCATTACCAAAAATGATATATCATTACCTTTTGCATTATTTTATAATATAAAATAATGACTTCCTAATAACGGCCTATTGTATTCATTGTTTCTAAATATAAAATAATGACTTACTCGTATTAGTTTAAATAAGTACTTTTTACACAGTTAAATTTTTTTATTATATGTAAATATGTTTTATGTTTAAATTTTTATGGCGAGTCCTAAAATTACACACTAGAGAAAACTTAAATTTTTCTGAATGTATTTCGTAAGGCTAATAGTATTTGCCTAACTCCTTATTTTTAAGAATCAAGTAAGCAATCGGATAACCACTTATAATTAAACTTTTTGTAAGCATGTGTGTAACCACTTATTATTCAAAATCTTATAACTACTTATTTATCATTTTTTCGTAAGCGAGCGGGTAAGCGTGGCTACTTATAAAAACGACCACGCCAAACAAAAATAATGAGTTTAGACGCCAAAAAATAAGTTGTGCGGAGCTATGAATTTCTATTATATAACCACTTATTTGGTAATGAAAGATTTTGCTGGGTAAATACAAACGCGATATATCGAAATCATGGGTTACCTGTATCCATAAATTACCAGATAATAGATTCTGAATATTAATTAAGTTTTGACATCCACTTTAGCGAAAAAAATCTGATGATTTTTTTGTTATTGCTTGTTTTTATACCCTCAATATTTTATATTTTGTTTTATTCAAAAACTTTCAGTTTGAAACTTTGAAAAATATTTCAACAAAAATAAAAATTAAAACATAAAAATACCAAAATTGAAATTTTGCAATAATAACAAATCAAATCAGGATTAAATGAATAAGAAGAAATGGTATAAATTGTAAAAACAAATTCGAAAACCAAAATATATCTTTTTCATTTCAGCACGTGTAAATTTTTATTCGCTGAATTGTGCATGCGGCTCTTAAGCATACTTTGTTGTGAATAGTACAAGAATATCTCCCCATATCCAGCAATTTTCTTATCTTACGATGTTAATTACCTGTACCATGTGTATAGAATTTAAAAAAATCAAGAATTACTCCATATTCTAACATACTAATGTGGAATTGTTTTAAGTAATGCTAAACAGCATGCTGCAGGAGGCGGAGAATTTAATTTTGGACTCATTATTAAACTCTATTTCTTCAGCTTAGTTAAAGATACATTTTTAATTAATTTAGGAACAGCTAAATTTACGATAGTTTTATTTAAATAATTTGTAATTATTTTAAAGCACCCAGAAAACAGATTCGGTACTGGCAACCCAATTTGTTGCCAATCTAATGGTTCAGTTCCATCAAATTAATTTTTCGGTTGCGACTACCGAATTATACTGGATACAACTGAAATTCCGTTGTTACAGTCAAATTAATCCTATCTCAATTGGTTTCTTCTGTCACTACTAAAAAACACGGCTACCACCGGTCAGCACCGAATCTGTTTGTGAAGTTTTTTGCTATTTTTGCTATAACTATATGAATGTATTGTGTATTTTGTTAATTAAAAAAATAAAAGTAAACAATATTTAATAAAAAATAACCTAGGGTTTAAAAAATCTAATTGAAAAAGATTCAAAAAGATTTGGGACGGAATATCGTGGCATATATTGGATCAAATCTGATCTCAATGGATCCGATCATATATGGGACAAATTTCGGATCAGATTGTATCTAATTGTATCAGATTAGATCAGATCTGATACAAACTGATCCAATTAGATCCATCCATTTCTCGGATCAAACTAGATCTAGTTATATATTGTTCCAGATCTAATTATATCTGATACCATATCAATTTTTTTACACGGGCACATATTTTTTGATTTTTTGTATGTTGGCGAGTAAGCTTACTTGTGTGCAGCAGGTCAATTGTGTTTTTATCTATTAAATATTACATGTCGATATAGCTCAGATGGTAGAGCTGTTGACAGGCAATTGTAGACCCAGGTTCGATTCCTGCACCAGCAAATTTTATTAAAAAAAAAAATACAATAAAAAATATTTTTTTTTATATAATTTATTTTTTAGAAAATCTATTTTTAGACTCATTATTTTTGTCAGTACTGGTAAGCACATAGGTAACGACATATTTTTTGATTTTTCGTATGCTGGTGTGTAACGACAACTCATTATTTTTCGCGACATCGCCATATAAAGGTAATAAGAAATGTAATAACAAAAGTAACTAGCTGCCATTACCAAGTATGTAGTTACATAACCACATATCTGGTAATGATTTTCTACAATGGGTCGTTTATTAAAATCGCACATATTATCCTCTGAGCAGTTCATGGGTTTTTTTATTTCTTCTTTGAAAAATATTCCATCTTTACATTCATTGTTTGAACGCTTGAATTCTTTATAATATCAAATAAGCTTCGACGAGTATAAAAAACAACGTTCAAAATTGTTTCTGTAAAATAAAAAAAAAATACTAATACAAAAAAATAACCTTTTAAAAATTCCTTTTACCCGATTACTTGTAGCTGCAGAATACGGTCACTGTTTGTTTAAACAAAGAATATTATTAAAAGATACAAAAACAACATCAATTAACAACATCAAGAAAAATTTCACTAAATTTTGACTTAAAAAACCTTTTATTTCAAAATACCTTTTACCCGATTACTTGCAACTGCACAACACTATCAGTGTTTGTTAAAACAAAGAATATTATTAAAAAAAAGTCTGATTTGCAAATTTAATGTGTTTATAACTTTTAAGGAAGGTTTATTCTTCTTCTTAACCTCAAACCTACTAAATTAGAATTAATGACAATATTAATTGTATTTGGTCTATACGACGCGTTTGAAAAAACAACACTTTACTAAAAAACAATATTATTAATATACTGAAACATAATATAAACTGAAACACATTAAAAACAACAAAATATAAACAACAGCAGCAGCCGCGAGATCAATGTGATTTCTTGGTAATTTGATTTCTATAAAAAAATGCATAGCTTCTAAAAGGCACAAAAGGGCAGCGTAAAATTTTGCAATATAATAGTGATCTTTAAAATAAGGTAAAAATTACTAAACGAATGCACACGAATGATATCTATATATCCACTTAAAGTATAAAAATTCGAAATTTTTCTGCTCATCCAATATAAATAACAAAAAACACAACACTTTCACACACAATTTGTTACACCAATGTTAACGAAATATTTGCAAAATATAGGAAAGTTTTTTAATTTTGAAATACTTTTTCAAATAAATAATATTTTACAACGTGAAATTTTTCATTTTTTTTAGCCTTTTCGCACAAAAATTTCAATAAAGTTTGACTTTCAAGTTTCATCACAAAAACACCAGAACACTTATGACATTAATTTTAACGACAAGTGATGTAGAATTTTATATACTTTAACCGGGTACAAACAGTTTTGACGAAACTTCAAACAATTTTTTTAAATTAATCCAAGAAAACAGGCATTTCTAACCCTTTGTGCTCCGTCTGTCTGTCTGTCCATGTATTCTTGTGCGCACTCTACAGTTCGTAAATATTAAGATATTTTAATGAAACTTGGTACACCGAGTTATGTCAGCCCAAGGACGGAGCCTATTGATTTTGGTTAAAATCGGCCCATGTTTAGACCTAGTGCCCATATAAGGGTCCCACCAAAATTATATTGTTCATACGCTGCAGGTCGGAAATATTAAGATATTTTGATGAAATTTGATACACAGACCTATGTTGGCCCAAGGACGAAGCCTATTGATTTTGGTGAACATCGGTCAATGCTTAGAGCTAGTGCCCATATAATGGTCCTACCAAAATTATATTGTTTATACGCTGCAGGTCGCAAATGGCTTTTCGTAATACTGTTTTACAAAATACTGTATAACACAATACTGTTTTGCAAAATTCTGATTTACTGGGCGGCGAAAATTTTTGTAAAAATAAAGCAAAAGCGCGCGCTTTTTTGATTTATTTTTACAAAAATTATAATATGAAGATGAAGATTTGCTTAAACTGTGCGAGTGGTTTGAAAAAAACTACGTCAAGGGCTCATATCATCCAAAGTATCCTGGAACCTTTTGGTCGGTTTACGATGACAGTAAGAAATCTTACCCAAGAACTCAAAATAGTGTGGAAGCTTGGCACAGAAGACTGAAAGCTGTTGTTGGGCGTAGAAAGTCTACATACATTATCTACTACATTATCAGGCAGTTGGGTAATGAGGTCGGTTGTAGCTTAAAATACCATTTCAAAGACGTTACATAAATTTAAAGAAAAGAAAAGCATACACAAACATTAAAAGAGTTATTAGAAAAAGGTGTGAATTAAGTCATACAGGTTACGTAAAGCGAATTGCAAAAAATCTTGTACTAATTTAAGTTTATAAAATGCATTGAAATTAATTTTTTGTTAAATGTTTTTGTTAATTTTTGAAAATTATATGCTTTTGTTGAAGTTATTTTTAATAAAATAAATTATGTAAACCAGCATTTTTACTTCACAGAATTTTCAAAACAGTATTGTGAAATCCAGAATTTTGCAAAACAGTATTATGAAAAGCAGGATTTTTAAAAATTTTTTGACCAGTATTTTGACGAAGAATTTTATATAACAGTATTATCTACGTTTTCCATTAAAATATTTTGATGAAATTTGGTACACCGACCTATGACAGCCCAAGGACGAAGCCTATTGATTTTGGTTAACACCGATCCATGTTTAGACCTAGTGCACATATAAGGGTCCCCCTAAAATTGGCTTGGTTACAAACTGCAGGTCGCAAATATTAAGATATTTTAATGAAATTTGGTTCGCTGACGCAAATTATAGAAAATTTTGACACAAGTCCCATTTTAACCCATTCGAATTTCGGATTCAAACATTAGTTGTCTTTTAACCAGACTGGTGTAGGGTATTGTCTAGTCGGCGTGCCCGACTTTAACCTTTTTACTCGTTTTATATATACATATTTTTAAAAATTAAAAAATATTGAATTTAAACAAGTTAATTATATAATTAAAAAAAATTAAAAAAAATAAAAAAAATATTGGTCGCGCCGGGAATCGAACCCGGGACCCTCTGTTTGAAAATGCCAAAGGATACCAAAATCACTTTTTACGATCATTTTTAGAGCAATTAATCTTTAGAAGCAATACTTCAGGGATTTTTTGGGTGTGGTTCAGAACTAATTCTAAAAAAGCTGTAAGAATGTAATAACGGGTACTTGGGAAGCAATGAAAGAAGTGATTTTTTGAAGTCGTTCAGAAGTAATTCTAAAAAGCTTTAAAAATGTAATGCCGGATTCTTGGGAAGCAATGAAAGAAGTGATTTAGAAGTTGTTCAGAATAACTTCTAAAAAAGCAGTAAAAATACACTAACGGATACTTGTGAAGATTTAAAAGAAGTAGTTTGTAAAGCACTACTTGAAATTTTTTTTGCTGGGTTATTAATATTTCCGCCTACATACAACAAATCGCTTTCATATTCTAGCAAGAGTAAAGGCTTCATTAGTCTAATCGTAAAGTAAAAAAACGTATCTGTAGCCAATTCAATGTGTTAAAATAATATAGAAATATATTTTTATCTTTTTTCTATGCATTGAAACTGTTGTCAAGTAAAATCGTAAAAAAGTTCTGTTGAAAATAGAAATTTTCTATTTTATTACTTGACATTTAATTCTATGCACAGGAAAAAGATAAAAAATACAATATTTTTATTTTTCATACTCTTTTTATTCATTATGTGAATGATACGTTACTTTTTTTACGATACTTCCAAACTAATTTGGGCTTAATGCCTCGACAACCACACTACTTTATTTTTTACACATTTAATACTTTTTTTTTTAATTGCAGAAAAATTATATCAACTTAACAAAAATTTATCAAAACAACAATTGTTTCGTAGAGTATGTGTATATAAGTATATGCGTGCATTTAAAAAACAATAGTTGATTTCAAAAAAATTCACATCAATTTGAATAAAACAGATGTTCGCTTTCACTGTAAAAAAGAAAAGTTAATTTTAAATCACAAAAGTCGACTATTATTTTAAATTTAGTACCATACAAAATATTTAAAATGTACCTTAAAATTTTGCTTTAAATTGGAAATTTTCATTAGTTTTTGTTTTATTTTTTATATTTATTTATTTTGTTTTTATTCTTTTAAAATTTTGTTTACATTTATTTTCAAATTTCCTTTTTATTTTTGAATATTGTTTTTTTTTTTTTTTTTGGTTTTCAATAAAAATAAACAAAATTTTTGAATATATAGCCTAAAACACATAAACGCAGTGTCGACCGCAGATCGACGTTTTGTCCATAAAGCAGTTTTTTACAAGGACCGGAAACTTTTTATTTTTTGGTTTTTATCAAATATAATTATCGTAAAAGTATTGAAATAAAAATTCAAACGTACAAAAAAATATAAAGAAAAAAATATTTATTTAAAAATACCCCTCATGATGAAAATAAAAAACTTTTTCTGTTTTAATTTTCTTTCAAAAAAAAAAAAAAAAATAAATAGATGGAAAAAAAGAAACTTTTTTTGTGTTGTTATAAAAAAAAATAAAAATGGTTTCAACAATTTCAAAAAAAATATATGGGTGATTTCAAAAAATGTGATAAAAACCGTGTAAACACCTAATTTCTAATACATGGATTACATTTGAGTTATATATTTCGATATATATCACTTGTTTTTCAATATTTATATATGTGGCCAATTTTATAGGCCAAATGTAAACTCCGTAACCAGTAACTCATAAGGTTTTTTAATTTTAATAGCTTATATTTTAATAACCAATGAAACTAAACACTAACTGTAAGCATTTTTATGAAGAGTAAAAGTAGCGCTTTTAGTAAAAATTAATAAATTTTACAAACTTTTCCGTATGTCTATGGTTACACGACTTCAACTCTGTAACGATTTTTCGTCATAATTTTTGATAAAAATGCATACACACGAATTTTAGAGTTATCTATTAATTATATTGCGAAAAGTATAACGCTATTTATACTGTAAATAATCATCTAGTGTAACAGACTTGAAGTTTTTATGCAGCATGTAACACTCTGGAGATGAAAAAGGATGTATTTAATAAGATTTGAAAAAATATTGTAAACTCCGTTCCTAATTTTTACACCAAACTATTTAACGAGTCAAAAAAGCGATGGCATATTTGGATTCACCTTGTAGGCATCATATGATTTTGTTTCGGAAAGAAAATTCGGACAAAGCGTTACTGAAAGAAAACGAAAAAAGTAACCAAATGTAAACTCCGTAACTGTAAAATCCGTAACCAAAATTGTTTGCATCAGATTGCGTTCAAAAAAATGTCAAATCAAAAAAAGTTATCAGTTTTTTACCCTAAACTGCTGTAGCGAAAAACGATTGATTTTGCATTTTATTGGTTTCGAATCGATATTTCGAACCATTATTGACATTAGTTTGACAAATCAAATTTGTTTCACACAATTTAAGAATTTTTTGATCGTGAAATGTTATGTTTTTAATATATTGTTTTGTAACTTCGCAACCGCTGATTGGATTTTAAAAAATTTTATATTTTTGTAAAGCATTTAAAAGGAACAAAAATACAAAATTAAAAAAAAATAAAAAATTTTTTCGCGGAATAATTTGTATTTTTATTCGCGAAACCGCCATTTTGATAATCACAAATTGTATATTAATGAAAAGCATGTTGAAAACCCAAACACGAAAAACTAATAAATTGAAAAAAATTCGTACGCAATTTTTTTGGTTATATCTTTTGCTTGTGAAAATGTAAACTCCGTTACCACAAAAAAAAATTAAAATTCTGCAAAAAAAAGTTATTGCGACAACTTGTTGAAGAGATTTTTTGCAATTAGGTTTATAACGACTAAACTTACTGATTCCATTATGAAAAAACCGAAATATTAACACTTTTTGTTTCTCACAAATTCGGCCCAAAAACTTATCACATTTTTTGATTTCACCCATATACAATCCTTTTTTATTTCTTGATGAAAACTTAAAAATAAGGTTTTTTGTTTGTAAAATCCGGTGCCTGGTTTTTTGTATCTTCTCTATTTGTCACTCCCGAGAAATTAAAAAGTTTGTAAATAAACAAGAGCTGTTTCTAAACAAAACGCAATAAGAATTTTTGAAAAATATTGAATCGTTTTTCGCGAAATTCAAGAACAAAATTTGACAGCACTGCCACTGTCCGCTGGCACTTCGACTATGTGGTTTAGGCTTATGTATATTAGACTGGTCAAAAAAACAAAAAAAATGGAATTCCCACGCTCCACAATCCTAAAAATATGCCACTATGAAAATAAATATGGTCTGGTAAAATAAAATCACCAAAAAAGTTTTGTTTAGAGGTTGCACATCGCAATTGAAATTTCGAGGTTGTACTTTAGAGTGGGCCGAACTTTACCGAATTGCGAATTTCAAAACCGGGGGGGGGGGGGCGGAAAAGTTGCGTATGCGTCCAGTAAACAATAAAAAATAAAAATTTTGAAAATCGGTTCACGTTCAAGGTCCCCGCAAAGTGGTTGAAATTTCGAAATTTCGGAAAGTTTAAAAAAAAATCCTTAAATTTTGTTAAAAAATATTTGTTGTTGTGATATATTATCTCTAATAAATTATAGTTCGCTGAATCCAAAAAAATAAAAATTTTTTAATCAACCGAAGGGGTTCAAAATATTGCTACTTTAATTTTGCTGAAAAACACGTTTTTTCATTTTCCAGTCGAGCCTTCAAAAAGTTGGTCTAAAAATATTTTTAATTTTTTTCATTTTTAAATCTACTATCTATATAAAATTATCTTTCATTTGAGTATAAAAAAGTTGAAAAATGTTGAAGGGTATTGCAAGGACGCTGCGACAAAAGTTGTACAAATTTTCACAGTTAAAAGTGATTGTTTTTTGTGTTCACTATTTTTTTATTAAGTGATCAGAGATTTTACCCATTTATTGTTTTGGATAAACATAAAATAACATTTTTATAACTGGTCCATCTTTTTTAATAATTCTGGGTATTTTGATAATAAATATAAAACAGCGTGATCGGATCTCGAGATTTGGGACACAATGCTCGAAAAGTATCCTCTTTTTTGTCCACACAATGTTCGAAAAGTTTCCTACTTTATATTTTTTGTTGTATTAAAAGAATATTTTAGCATAAAATTAAATACCTAAAAGTTTTTTTGTAAAAGTTTTAAAAAATATTTTATACACTGTACCACAAAAGTATTTATAAAAAAATGTAATTGGATAGAACTTAATACATTAGTGTTCAGCAAATATTAAAAAAATTAAATTGCGTGCTAAGATTTAAAATTTTGTAACACAATGTTCGAAAAGTATACCCTGTTTTGTCCACTTAGTATTCGAAAAATATTCTACTTTATATTTTTTGTTGTAGTAAGAAAATATTTTATAATAAAATTAAACACTTAATAGTTTCTTTGTAAAAGTTTTCAAAAATAGTTTATACACTGTGCAACAAAAGTATAAGTAAAACACATTTCGAATATCGTGTAAATAAAAAATAGGATACTTTACGAACATTGATTTACAAAATTTTGAATCCAAGCACGCAATTTAATTTTTATGATAATTACTAAAAACTAATATATTAAGTTATAAACGATTACATTTTTCTATATATGCTTTTGTGGCATAGTGTATAAAATATTTTTCAAAACTTTTACAAAGAAACTATTAGGTATTTAATTTTATTCTAAAATATTCTTTTAATACAACAAAAAATATAAAGTAGGATACTTTTCGAACATTGTGTGGATAACAAAGAGGATACTTTTCGAGCATTGTGTCCCAAATCTCGAGATCCGATCACGATATTTTATATTTATTATCAAAATACCCAAAATTATTAAAAAAAAGATGGACCAGTCATAAAAATGTTATTTTATGTTAATCCAAAACAATAAATAGGTAAAATCTCTGATCACTTCCCAGCAAAAAAAGAAATGTCGAAGCTGTATAAAAAGCACTACAATTGATGATCTAGATGTACTTCTTTTTTAACATAAACACTAATGATATTAACATTGAGTTGTCATATAAGAGGAGTACAGGAAAGGAAGCTCTTTTTCACCAATTAAAAGTTAAAAAGAAATTCTTTACAAAAAAAATTATACTTTTTTTATTTTACAATTGTTTTTTTTATTGCCGCCACCGGGGATCGAACTTGCGACCTCACGGTTGGTAGTCTAACGCTCCACCGCTGAGCAATTCTTTGATATGAAAGTTGACTGGCATAAAAACACCACTTTGTTAATGCGAGATATTGTTCCTTATTCTCTTCAATAAAAGTACTTATTAAACAAGTGTAAAAGGTGCACTCCAATTCAATATTGGTTTCGGTACTATTTTTGCAGGTACATAAAAATCAATTTCTCACCATTTTTTTATATATACATATTTTTAAAAATTAAAAAAATATTGAATTTAAACAAATTAATTATTAATATTAAAAAAAAATTAATAGAATAAAAAATCGAACATGGGTCCCTCTGTTTGGAAATGCCAAATGATACCAAAATCACTTTTTACGATCACTTTTAGAGCAATTACTCTTTAAGTGATTTTTTGTACATGGTTCAGAAGTAATTCTAAAAAAGCTAAAAAAATGTAATAACTGTACTTGGGAAGCAGTGAAAGAAGTGATTTTTGGAAGTTGTTCAGAATAACTTCTAAAAAAGCAGTAAAAATACACTAACGGATACTTGTGAATCATTGAAAGAAGTAGTTTGTAAAGCACTACTTGCAATTTTTTTTGCTGGCTTAATAAAAAAACAGTGATCACAAAAAACAATCACTTTTAACTGTGAAAATTTTTATAACTTTTGTCGCAGCGTCCTTGCAATACCCTTCAACATTTTTCAACTTTTTTATACTCAAATGAAAGATAATTTTATATAGATAGTAGATTTAAAAATGAAAAAAATTAAAAGCATTTTTAGACTAACTTTTTGAAGGCTCGACTGGAAAATGAAAAAACGTGTTTTTCAGCAAAATTCTAGTAGCAATATTTCTGAACCCCTTCGACCGATTAAAATTTTTTTATTTTTTTTGGATTTAGCGAACTATAATTTATTAGAAATAATAAATCACAACAACAAATATTTTTTATTCAAATTTCAACCGCTTTGCGGGGACCTCGAACGTGGAAAAAATTAGAAAAATTAAATATATTTATTATGATCGCGATATATCAAATCTAATATATTTTTAGGTGTACATTACAAATATGAAATCGAAATTAAAATCGGAGTCGCGGATTTCGCGAAATTTTAAAATTTTATACAAAAAACCCTTGGTTTTACTTAGACACCTAAAGTAATAAATTGTTAATATTTTAATACATCAATACTTATGTGGGGGTATGAAATAAAGAGTTACCGATAAAGATATATATCACTACTTATTTAGAGGCTTTAAAATAATATATTACTGATTACACTATGGAACATTTTTGGGATTATTGTCTGGGGGGTGAGAAATTCCAAGTCAGGGTGATGGTACTAGGTCAGTATAGTAAAA
Organism: Leucophora obtusa; assembly: GCA_949987735.1. Classification (NCBI taxonomy): domain Eukaryota; kingdom Metazoa; phylum Arthropoda; class Insecta; order Diptera; family Anthomyiidae; genus Leucophora; species Leucophora obtusa. Next base: position 138,992,233 of record OX465296.1, read on the forward strand.
CCCTCAAAGCGTTTGGCGTTCGTATGTGTTTTTATGACCTTTTAAATTTTTTCCTTATCTTGATGTTTTTTCGCTTAGTTGTAACATTTTGGCAAAAACGTAGTTTAACATAACTCGAGAACCACTTGTCCGATTTTGATGAAACAAATTTAGAAAAATTTAGAATTACAATTTCTCTAATCTGTTTCTATACCGTTTTCCTATATGTGCAACACTTTCGAAGTTAAAAATGAATGTATGAAGGGAAAAAAGTATTTTTTACCTAAAAATTTAAATATTTTTTTTTAAAAATTCATAAAAAATCCAAAATGGAAAAAAGTGCCAAAACTAATTACTTTCGCGTTAAGTCACATAACTCATGAGCAAAAAAAGGCATAGATCATGAAAATCGATGCACGCGTTTCTCATTTATTCACAATTAGGTAAATGTATGAATTTCAAAAATTTGCTCCAGATATGCACAACATTATTTGGAGAAAACATTGACACTCACAAGCCGAACTCTCTCATATTTTTCTACTGTACTAAAAGAGAAATATTGATGTGGCAACACTGGTTCTGTAATGTTCACATAAAACATGCATTGTCATTATACTTCTTCTCTTTCTCACACTGGTTCTGTGATTTTTGTCATTCAACAAGTGCCGACGAACGCGAACAGTAAAAGTGATTTTTCTCCAGTTTTTTAAAAGTGAACAAAAGAGAACAGAATATGGAACTGTGCCAGCCAGATATAAATAGCTTTTGCTACTGCTGTGGTCAATATGTCTCAACACATAAAAAAAGGGGAAATTTCAGTACTGATTTTGTTCAAACATACTTCAACCAAAATGTTATAGTGAACGAAAATTGGGTACCAAATATAGTGTGTAAAAGCTGCTACAACCGTCTAATGGATTGGAAAAATAGAAGACGTGAAAGTATGCCATTCGGTATCCCAATGACTTAGACTAATCCTGGCGAAGGTCACAATCCATTGAATTGCTATGCATGTGCGAATAAAGGAGCCGCAAAAAGGATAAGAAAATCGTATAATTACGTTGGTGTTGCAAGTGCCGCAACACCATTGCCTCATTCGGACCACATTCCTGTGCCAAAAGCTTCTAGCCCAGATATTTTCTCTTCTACGACTGCTCCGACATATCATGCACGTGATGATTCCCCATATGAGCCATCAGTATCCAATGAGCCAATTTTAATAAATCAAAATAAGCTTGATTCAATTGTTGCCAAGTTGGAATTAACACAGCATAAATCGGAAGAGCTGGCTTCCATTTTGAAATCAAACAATTTGTTGGCACCCGGTGTGAAAGTCACAGCTTATCGAAGTCGTCAGGCAACACTCCAAAGTTTATTCCTTGTGAATGATGAAAAAACTTCTGCATATTGCCCGGATGTAGGAAAATTGATGGACGCAATGGAAATAAAATATGAAGCAGATGACTGGAGATTATTTATTGACAGTTCAAAACTCAGCTTGAAGGCGGTTTTACTGCATAAGACCAATAAAAAACCTTCAGTTCCAATCGCCTACAGTACAGAAACGAAAGAAACATATGATGCACTGGAAAATATTTTAAAAATGGTTAACTACGCCAAACATATGTGGCGCATATGCTGCGATTTAAAAGTTGTAGCAATGCTTTGCGGTCTTCAAAGCGGCTATATAAAATATATGTGCTTTTTGTGCGATTGGGACACACGATTTTCCGGTGACCAATATGCATGCCACGGATGGAAACTCAGAGAGCACAGCAGGTTACAAACGGCCAATATTATTCGTGAGCCTCTAGTGCCGAAGGAGAAGATATTGCTGCCTCCACTCCATATTAAACCTGGAATTGTTAAGAATTTTATCAAAACTGTCGCCAAAAGAGATGAAGTTTTCTTGTGTTTGAAACTAATTTACCCGAGACTCAGCGAAAGTAAAATTAAAGAAGGTAAGTTATAATAGCACATTCATTTCCCATGATTTTCCATCTTAACAAATTAATTTTTTCCAATCAGGCGTACTAAATGGTCCAGATATACGAAAGCTGATTAAAAGTGACGCATTCAACAATATTTTGATTGACGCTGAATTGAATGCATGGCAGGCAATCAAAGAAGTAATAGAAGGCTTGTTGGGAAAGCATCGTTCTAACAACTACGATGTTTCTGTCGCAAGGATGTTAAGAGCATTCTCGGAAATTGGTGTCCACATGTCCTTGAAAATCCATTATTTACATCATCATCTGGACTACTTCAGCAAACAATTGGCTACCGAATCTGATGAACAAGGTGAACGCTATCATCAAGTTGCTATGCCATTTGAAATGAGGTAATACTGATTTTTTATTTTTTCAAACTCATTTTAATAAAACAAAAACTTACAGATATAGAGGCAAAAAGTCGCCGAGTGCAATAATTGCGGATGCCACTAGTCCCGAACAACCACCATCGAAAAAGTCTAGGCAATATTTATTAAAATAAATAAAAATAAATAAATAAAATAAAAATAAAAAATTATAAAAATGTTTACTTAATTTTTTTAGTAGTTTATGGCCAGAAGTCTGGAGTTATTGGGGAAAATTTATGAAAAAGGCGATAAATGACACTTTTTTGAATAAAAACAAATATCAATATTCTTGTCAAAATGGGATACCTTCACTTAATTGTAAATAAAAGCAGAACGCGTTAAATTTTGTTTATAGGTTATGTGACTTTACATGAAATTAATAACACTTGATCCTTTTTTCCGTTTTGGATTTTTTATGAATTTAAAAAAAAAAAATTTTAATTTTTAGGCAAAAAAATATTTTTTTTTCTCCACAAATTTATTTTTACCGGCAAAACTGTTGATTATAAAGAAAAACGTTATATGAACGGATTAAAGAAATTGTAAATTTGTTTCATCAAAATCGGACAAGTGGTTCTCGAGTTATGTTAAACTACGTTTTTGCCAAAATGTTACAACTAAGCGAAAAAACATCAAGATAAGGAAAAAATTTAAAAGGTCATAAAAAAAATGACACATACGAACGCCAAACCCTTTGAGGGTTTTACTATACTGACCTAGTACCATCACCCTGACTTGGAATTTCTCACCCCCCAGATTGGCTGTTGTACTGTGTTATTAATAAGGGTAAAAACAATAAGTTCTTGGTATTGCATTATATAACTACTTATTATTCGAAAGTACGATTAATTATAAATTTATAATCTAATTACATTGCTCGGATCGGTGTACTTTTAAACAAAGTCATTACTGTTAACATCTTATTTTATTCCCTATATGTAACCAATGAAATATGTACTAATGTGTAACAACTTATTTCACAACACTTTCACTTATTTTAGCATATACCGGTACGATTTAGGCAGCCAATTACCTCCAATTCCCTTCCAACCCCGTAACCCGCTTTGAAAAATTTTAAAAATCTCAAACATTTTTAGGGCCACAAATGTTCATACTCTACTTTAAGAGTTGCAAAAAAAAAAAGTTTTTGTTGAAACACAACGTAAAATCAACGACCTTTGCAATGAAACTACAGGTTACAATAATAAACACAATAAGACGAATTAAGAGTATATATGATCTTAAATTTATCGAACTTAAATAGTATTCAGTATAAAATTTTTAAATAATTTTTACCAACTTGAAATGTTGAACTAGCTGGCAGACCAATTTTTTCATACATAATCTGGCCAAATGTTTTCATATAGCTGTCTTTTGTTCTGTTTACTTGTTTTTACGATATATGTATTTCTACCGACGATATACGTATTTAATTAACAATTGAAATAAATTGAAAATAAATTACATCATGCTAATTTCATATACATTCATGTTGATTGTGTAAATATATAATTTCCATAGCTTTGAAAACTAAAGCCACATATATTTGCAATATGTGGCATAATTGCGGAGCCTTATATGTATGTAAAACCTAAAAAATATATAATTATATATTTACACAAATTACACACTCAAAGCAATATGTCCATAAAAATACGGAAACAAAAAAAATTGTTGTTAGCATAAGCGAATTTGGCCCCGACCGTAAACTAATAGAAAAAGTCTTTAAAAATTTTAGTTAGAACTAAAAAAAACTGCTGAAATCAGCAGATTAGTTTTGCTAAATATTAGTAGGATAAATATTAGTAAGACAGCAAAAATAAAACTGCTAAATATACAGAATTTTGATTTATTTTTAAATAAATATACAGATATAAATAATTTTAAATAAAAGTAAAGAACTTTAAATAGGTCGAAAAAGCAATTTTTGGTAAAGTGTTGTTTTTCCAAGCGCGTCGTATAGACCAAATACAATTAATATTGTAATTAATATGTATTTTTATTAATTCTAATTTAGTAGGTTTAAGGTTAAGAAGAAGAATGAACATAAATAAAAATTGAAAACCAACAAAAGTTAATAACTAACCTGCGAAAAGGTAAAAATAAATATCAAAAATGGATTACTCGATCCCAAAAATAGTAAGATACCACAACTTTCCTGGATAACAAAAATTAATAAGCATTATTTTATAAAATTTTTGATGATTTTTTCTTGTTAGACAGCGTTCCAAAATGACCAACTTCAAAAGCGTGTAAAAAAAAATCTCGTACTAAACTAAAAAAAAAACCTTAAGGATTTTGTTATGGAAAATGTCAACTTTCATTTGCTTTTGGTTTCATCCCATTCCGATTCGGAAAGTTCGATTATGTATCACTGTGATATTAGTGGACTAAAAATAGCAACAAAAAAAACTGTTATACCTAAAAAATTTTTGTTATTTTTCTATCTTCTGTCTACCTATCTATCATGCTAAAACCAGCAGAACTATTTGCTAAAAATATTGTAAACGCTTTTTATTTGCATTTAAAAAAACCGAAAAAAACTTCGAAAATTAAAATTTTTTTTTTGTGATTTCTAAGGCTTCTAATTATTTAGCAATATTTTTTGCTGAGGCTAAATATAACTAAAGTTCTGTACATTTAACAGTTTAATTTTTGCTTTTCCTATCTTACAAATATATAGCAAAAATAATCTGCTAATTTTAGCAACTTTTTCTGCAACGTAAGTTTTAACTTATTTTTTAGTAGTTTTAACTAAATTATTTACAGACTTTTTTCTATTAGTGTACGCATGAATACAATGAGTGTATAACATATTTGTAGCCATGCAAACAATTTTAAAATCACACTTTATTATGTTTTCCACCCAAGGTCATAATTCCTGCAAAACATTGAATTTCATTATAATAGTTACGTATTGCTAGAGCAAGGAATTCCATGCAAATGCATATTTTTTTCGACAGTCCAAAACTAATTTCCGAACTATTATCCGAATCAATTGAATTATAACAAAATGGCATCGATTTGTAGTTGCATATTTTTGCATATTTTGACAAAAATGCATGTCTATGCATATTTACTGCACTTTTAGCGTTAATTATGCATATAACACATGCTGAAAAATATTTAGTTTTGGTGCATATATATTGCTTCTAATGCATATTTGTCTTTTATAGCCGCATGTTGTAGGTGTATGTTTTCGGTTTTTAGGTACATGACATTCTTTACCCTAGTTGTTACCATATCAATGGAGAAGTGTGAAATATGCCGAATTATGGTCCTTTTTTAAATACCATGCAACATACATACCACTATAGGGAGAACATTCGTTTAGGGGCAAAAAAAATGGCGACTTGACACGCCCACCCCCCACTAAAAATGTTCGTTTGGCTATAAAAATGCATCATGCAAAGGGTTAAGGTGTTCATATAACACGCACATGTGCCGCATCGGCCCTGAAGTTTGAAATACAATTTTTTGGATTTTTTATAAATGCTTGTACTTATACAACAGTGTTTCTGGAAAATGTCAATAGAATCGTAATCTAGGCTGGCACCTTTCTGACAAGGTATAAAGAAAAATCGGTTGCAAAATATACAAGTAGTTGCAATCCGCCCACACCATTGTAGGGTTAAAATGGGACAAATTAAGAAAATCGCAAAAACATTAAATATTTTTTCAAAAACTTACAATGCAGTTTCATTTCTAAGACCTATAAATATTCAGATTTTTTTATACATACATTTTTTGAATTATACTAACCTGGCAAATATGGGTTTTTTTTTTTTTTTTTTTTTTTTTTTGTAAATTTGCAAAACTCTAATTTTGAGTTTTTAAAATTATCTTCAACAAAACGTAAAAAAAAGGTGTCAACGCATAGAGTGATTTCAATTACACCTCAGAGAATTTCTCTACGGAAAATTACACACATCCCTCTCTTAACTTAAGCACAGTAAGTTGTTTTTCACGTGAAAAATTTCACTCGAACTTTAAATGCCTCAAATTGCAATTTAAGTTATAAGAGTAATAACTGCCAGTTTGGTCCTTTTTGGTAAAAAACTTAAAATCAAGGTATTTTAGGTGTGATTTGTGTTAAATTGGTTCTTGAAAATATTATTGTTTTAAATACATCTATCAATCTCAGTCATTTCGATAAATTACACTGTGAGACAAATGGTAGGGGTCAGTGATCGGGAAGGGTTGAAACTACCGGGGAAAGTTATATCGGTAAAAAAGAAGTTATATGTGTCCCGGCGTTTCGCTGGGTCTGCCCTAGGAATCGAGATATATCGATTTGACCTTTGGTGGTCTTTTTTTTGACATAACTCGAGAACCACTAGTCCGATTTTGCTCAAACAATTTTAAAATTAAAAATTACAATTCCTTTAATCTGTTCATATAACGTTTTTCTATATACTCAACAGTTTTGCCGGTAAAAATAAATGTGTGAAGAAAAAGATATTTTTTTCCTAAAATATTAAAAAAAAGTAATAAACAAAAGGTTATTGATTTTTATGGTAGCGGTAACAAACATTTATTTATTACCGGCAAAACTGTTGAGTATATAGAAAAACGTTATATGAAATTTTTAATTTTTTTAAAATTGTTTGAGCAAAATCGGACTAGTGGTTCTCGAGTTATGTCAAAAAAAGATATATCTCGATTCCTAGAGGTGACCCAGCGAAACGCCGGGACACGTATAACTTGTTTTTGACCGATATAACATTTCCCGTTGGTTTCATCCCATCCCGATTTTGACTTTCGCATAGTGTTATTAATAAATTTTTGTTTAGATAATTGTGGAAATATTTTACATTTTTTTTTTTAAATTGGCCAAGAATATGAGTTTTTTTAATAGATGTATATTTTTAAAATATTTCTATGTACAATTAAGTAGAAACTGTTACACAATCTTAAAATATGGTGTTTCGGCTTGCATAATAATAAAAAAAAACAACTTGCCCGTTTTTACCCCTCTTTAAAATAATTGAGTCTTTTTGAAAAAACTCCATGTGAAAAAAAAAAACTTAAAAAATAGTAGCAAATAAAACGATTGACGTGTGAATCATGCATGATGAATAGTAACAAATACTATACTCACGTGACTCACGCAAAAGCGTGAGTGAGATAATTTTTTTCGTGCGTGAGTTTATTTATTTCGTCATAGATTTCTGGTAATTTTTTCTGTGTTTCGAAATAATTATATAATTTAGAGTAATTTTTTTAATTTGATTACGTAAGTCGTGAGAAATAAGTTTTCTGGCTTTATTTTTTTTTTGTTCGTGAATTATTATTTATTCAAGAGCCTGAAGTAGTAATTTCTAGCAAGAATAAAAAGTATGTTAGAAAACTAAATAATTTATCACAAATGGCAGATTTACTTATCCTGGTGATGATTACTATTTAGGTGATGACAATTATGATAAGAAGATGATTTCTAATTATAATATTTTATTACACAACCCAGTGTAGGAACGGTAATGACATATCATTATTTTTTGTACTACCAGTAATGACACCAACTTACCTTCTGCATTATTTTAAAACTAATAATGAGTTACTGATAACGACTTATTTTTATCATTATTTCAAATAGAATATAATTTTCTAGATTATTTTGAAAATTTTTTGAAATCTATTTTTAGACTTAATATTTTTTAAATATGTAGCCACATATTTTTTGACTTTTTGTATGTTAGCGAGTAAGCTTATTTGTGTGCAGCAGGTCAAGTATGTTTTTATCTATTAAATATTACATGTCGATATAGCTCAGATGGTAGAGCTATTGATTGGCAATCTGTAGACCCAGGTTCGATTGCCGCACCAGCAAATTTTATTAAAAAAAAAAAAAATACAATAAAAAATATTTTTTTTATATAATCTATTTTTTTGAAAATCTATTTTTAGACTTATTATTTTTGTCAGTAGTGGTAAGCACATAGGTAACGATATATTTTTTGATTTTTCGTATGCTGGTGTGTAACCATAACTCATTATTTTTCGCGACATCGCCATATAAAGTTAATAAGAAATGTAATAACAAAAACAACTAGTTACCATTACCAAGTATGTAGTTACATAACCACATATCTGGTAATGATTTTCTACACTGGGGTTGTGAACTTTTAATAAAAATATAAGTTTTCTAAAAGGAAATTTTTAGGATTATTTAAAAAAACAAAGAATATTTATAGTGTATTTAGACTGAACAAAAACTAGCACACAAAAAAAAATTGCCAACCGAATTGCTAAGCTTATTTTGGTTGCTACAACCAATAAGTTCGGTTGGTGAAACCATATTGGAATGCGATTTCTAAATAAATTCCTAAAATTCAGTTATAAGTATAAACCGAATTTTGCTGTAATAACCAATTTCAGTTGTATATGTATGTAACCGAATTTCAGTTGGAAAATGGCAAATTTTTTCTCTGTGTGTACTTTTTAGCCATTTTTAGTTTCTGAGCCGAAAACTACAAAATTAGTTTAGTTTTTCCATACAAGTTTCATACAAACTGAAAACCACATTCTACCTGGTTTTTGCCACTCTTAAAATAATGCGTCAGTAGAAAAATCTGTTAAACCGATTTCAAATCGTTTTGTCTGATTTTGAACAAATTTTTAGTTGAAACACTGATTTAAGCAAAGATTTTAGTTATTATCATTTAACACAATACTAAAAATCCTCAACTAATTTTTGAGAAATCATTCGTTAAATTTTACAAAATTTATTGTTAAAGCACCGTTAGTTGTTTCGCTTTCACGTAAAACAACTGTTATACTCCTTATAAAAAAATTATTTTTCACGATAATCTATTTCCGTTTCACATCCGAATTATTTTTTTCGTTTTATTTCGTGCAGAAAAAGCTTGATGAAAGGGAAACGAATATATATTTTTTAACAACAATTATTATATAATAATTTATTTTAAAATTAGTCTAATTGGTAGAAACAGCAAATTTTCGAAATTTTTAATTCCGTGTGATTTTACAAATTCACTCTAATTAAAAAGTTTCGGAACTCAGAACAGGGGTGAATCTCTGGCTTTTTCAATAGGAAAAAGTAGTGAGAAACAAGCGAATTCTCTATGGGATTTAGAAAAAGAAATCCTTAAAAAATTACACGAATTTTGAAGAGCTTTCCGTAAAGTAAAACTATTGGAATCTGGGAACTTTTTATAAACAAAAAGCTTAAGATTGTGATGACTTTTTCCTAGAAGGAAAGGAAACCTGAGGAATTCTTCCTATAAATTCTCAGATCCTAAGAACTTTTTCCTCGGCTTCTTCCAGAGATGCTGATGTTTTTTCCTGTAGAAAACTGCTAAAATTTAAAGACTTTTTCCAAATAAAATCTTCAGATGCCAACAAGATTTTCTAAAGTAAAATCCCCAGATGTGGATGATTTCTGTTGTAAATACTATCTGGTTCTGAGGACGCTAACCAACGAAAACCCCTCAGATTACTGGGAATTCTATTAAAAATCGCTTTGACTCAAAGGAATTTCTGCTATGTAAATCCTCTCTGATTCTTAGGAGCTTTTAATATAGAAAAATCCTCCACTTTTTTTAATGGAAAAACCCTTAGATTTTGAGGACTTCCTATAGAGAAAATCTCAGTTTTCTAAAACTTTATCCTATAAATACCTTCCGATTTTGAGGACTTACTCCCACAGAAAATTTGTCAGCTTCTAAGGAATTTTTTTTATAGAAAAAGTTCGCCAAATCTGCTATCTGAGGACGTTTGAAGAGGAAAACCTATTTGAATCGAATGCGTTTTCAATAGGAAAAGTGATACAGAATCTAAGGCATTTCCTATAGAAAGGCCGTTTTTTTCTAAGGAAAAAGTGCCCAGAATAAGAAAAAGTACTGAGGCTTTTAATGTAAGAAAAAGCGTTCACATTCCGAGGTTTTTCCATGGTGAAGTTTGCCCAGAATCTAATGTTAAGGTCAGGCTTAAATATTTTATTATTAAAATATTTTGAAAATGATTTTTGTTTTTTCTCTTTCACATTTTATTTTAATTTAGTTTGGTCAATTTTTCTCACAAAAATGGTAAAATTGCTTATCATTTCTGAAAATATTTTAAGCATTTTCAATGTAAATTTACAAATTCTGTGTGTAGTGAACTTGCGTATAATATGTGTAATTTTTTCATTTACACATTGGGATTAAATTTACCATATTTATGTTAGGAGTTCAGTGTCCTACAATAAGTTGGGTAAATTTAAACAAAAATTAATTAGGCCATAAGGAAAAAATCAGAAAGCAATAATTCAGGCATTTTCAGAACATAAACCTATTTTTATTATTATAATTTATAATAATAAATAAATAAATAAAAGGGATTTCATGCTACTCGACTCGATGTTTTTTTTTTCAAAAATAACTCGGTACAGTCCTTATGAGTGCTGTTTTAAATTGCTATAAAATAGTACATATTGTAAACAATTAAACCAAATTGCAAATTATGCTTCATTTAGTTGAGTCTTCATTTTTACTGTCGTCGTTATTATTGCCGCTGGATGAATAATGACTGGCAATGAGTAGTTAAATTGGGGGAATCTATATGAACAATGTATTGTGGCAGGGTTTTTAGGGTTGTATAATTGCGACATAAAGATGCCTATCGTCGCTGCGCCTCAGAAGCTAGCTATTTGTTTTCAAAAATTATTGGCTATGTGTTTTTGAAGTAATTGTTTTATAGGATTTTTTAATAGGAAATTTTGGAGTTTTGTTTATATATGTTTACACAAATAATTTCTAAAAAGTTCCGCGAAAGGCTGAAATAAAGCGGTTTTGTAGGTCCCCAGCAAAAACATGGTAATGACAGGTCATTACCATACGGATTACCAAGTAGTGATAGGTCATTACCTTTTGCATTACTTTAAAATACAAAATAATGACTTACCGATAATAAGTTATAGAAGTACTTATATATTCGTGCAAAGTAATCACTTACTGGTGATTGATTAAATAAGTACTGATTAAGTATTTTTTTATATTTAAATTTTATTTATAAATTTGTTTTGAACTAAATAGGAAATTTTCCAAGGTAAAAAGTTTTTTTTCCAATATGACCAACTATTTTACAATGTAGGGTAACCACTTATTTCCTAACTTCTCAGTAGCCACTTATTCTATCTTTGTAAGTAACTACTTATTCTTTCACTATGAGTAACTCATTATACGGACTTTTTTTGCAAGCGAGAGGGTAATGACCACCCATGAATTTTTGGACATCGCGAACAAAAGTAATGTTGCGAGTAAATAGCCTGGTAAGTAGTGAAACCCTTTGTGTGCTACTTACTCGCTTAATTACTCGGTAATTTTCTTTTTTGCTGGGTCTCCTCACAAAAAAAGTTTTTCGACAAATACCTATTTTCGTAGGCGCAGCGACCATATGTTTAAAAAATCTTTATGTCAGTTGTTCAATAGACAAATCGAATTCTTTAAGCATTTAGTATTGCTAGTTATAAGTAGATTTTAGTTTTACGATTCAAATTTCTTTACTGTTTTTACAATACAACAATGGAAATTAAGAAAAATATTGTAGCAATTTCCAAAAAAAAAAAACTATTTTGTAAATTTAAGTATCTAAAAAGATAATTTTTTACAATTTGTCAAATAAATTTTGGGATTTTAGCACATTTAATTTCTTTAATATAATAAAGTCGTAAATGTCGAACAAAATTCTCATATTTTCTTTTAAATATTCGTATATATCGCGGCCCTATGCTCCTTGCAGGAGTAAAAGGAACAAATATATATATCTCTGTGTTCAAATTTATCAACAAAAAAAAATGAATAAAAACAATAATGTCAGTCTTAATTGATTGAAACTACCCGCTATCCAATGTTGTCATTGTGCACTAGGCCAAATAAAAAACAAAACTCACAGTGTGTTCACTGTAGTGTAGCTTGTTGTTTGGGTTGTAGGGTCGAATGGTTGATTTTTGTTGTTTCCATAATGTTTTGCTAGGTCGCTGATTTGTAAATTTGTTTGCCTGACATGACTTTAAGTGGCTAAAGGAAATTGCTTATTTGCATTTGAAATGAATTTATTTTGTACACGATTTATTTAAAAAATCCTAAGAGCTTATGCCTAAATATCCATACTTATAGTAAGAGCAATTGGCTAGTCTTTTCAACAAATTTTATGTATATTTATTTTAAATATGTATCTAAATATGTTTGGTCTTTAAAAGAGGAGTGCAAACAGTTTACTTCAACTTCATTTATTATTTCTTAAATTTATACGCTCACAAATATATCTCCTTAAAATCTACTTAATATGCAACAATTTAAAATAAGTTAAAAAATACATATTGTGTCATTTATTTCCAATTTTTATAAATAAGTATTGTCCGACCGAACAGTTCGGCTAAAAAGCGACATTTGTTCGGTTTTTGGCATCTCGCGGAAATAAAGTTATCTGTAAAGTTACCTATTCGGCGGCAAACCATGCAGATAATGTTTCAAAATAGCAAATACCTACAAAATTCATTTTCTGGCCAAACTGTTCGATCGAAAAAATCAATAAAGATTTTGCCTCCTTTTAATCATTAATATACTTTACTCGACTCGTAGGAATGAACTTTACCTAAATGGTACGATAATAAAGAACTGTTTTTCTTGACTATGTATTTGGGATGTCTCAAAACAATATTGAGATAAAAATCAAAATGTTCAATAGAGCCATTTTTGAAAAACCTTTTTTGAAATGAAAAAAAATTTAAATTGTTCAATTTTTATTCTAAGTTTTAAAAATAAAAATAGTTTTCTGGACCTTTAATTCTACAATGAAAAAAATTATTTATTCTTGTTCGATGCCAATTATTTCCTTATTATGAAATAATATAATAAATACTTTTTTCCAAATCTTCCACCTGAACACCTGAAGAAAGATACAGATGTACTTGCAATTTTATTTTATCATTATTACCCAGTGTAGAAAATCATTACCAGATATGTGGTTATGTAACTACATACTTGGTAATGGTAACTAGTTACTTTTTTTATTACATTTCTTATTACCTTTATATGGCGATGTCGCGAAAAATAATGAGTTGTCGTTACACACCAGCATACGAAAAATCAAAAAATATATCGTTACCTATGTGCTTACCAGTACTGACAAAAATAATGAGTCTAAAAATAGATTCTCTAAAAAATAAATTATATAAAAAAAAATATTTTTTATTGTATTTTTTTTTTTTTTAATATAATTTGCTGGTGCGGGAATCGAACCTGGGTCTACAGACGGTACAGTCAACAGCTCTACCATCTGAGCTATATCGACATGTAATATTTAATAGATAAAAACACAATTGACCTGCTGCACACAAGTAAGCTTACTCGCCAACATACAAAAAATCAAAAAATATGTGGTTACATATATCCTTACCAGTGTTTAAAAAATATTGAGTCTAAAAATAGATTTCAAAAAATTTTCAAAAAAATCTAAAAAATTATTTTCTATTTGAAATAATGATAAAAATAAGTAATTATCAGTAACTCATTATTATATGTTTTAAAATAATACAGAAGGTAAGTAGGTGTCATTACTGGTAGTCCAAAAAAAAAAAAATGATATGTCATTACCGTTTCTACACTGGGTATATTTGCCTGCAAACATATATATTTTTGTCGACAAGATGCATTTCATATGATCCAAATATGTAAACTACTGCTCAAAATTATAGCCCACTTACTAGTAGTATTTTGCTGTTTGAATATCTTGGCAACGACTCAACAGAAAATCATAATTTTTTGGATTTGTTAACATAATTTGATTTACAATTTAAAAATACAGATACTTATTTCCCTAATCTTGGAGAAAAAAAATTGGCAGTAAGGCTACCTAAGCTCCAAACGAGTGGTTCAAAATTATGGAGCACTTAGAGCAGTGTTGCCACCAGTACAACAAAAAAATACACAGCTGTAGGTCCAAAATTATCCAAAATAGTATGAAATTACACAAAAAATGTATATTTTTTTCGTGGTTTAAAGTAGTCGCTACGTTTATAAAAATAATTCAAGCACATATGTGGCCCTTTAGACTCTTCGGCGCACAGTGCGCGAGAATCGAAATAATTTGGAAATAATTCAGTCACTTACTTGCATTGAGTTGAGGGCCGAACCTACGGATCTATCAGAAGCTGTGACATTCGACTCGACAGAAAGGTACCTCTAGAGTGTGAAAGTTTTTGAAGTTTTTCGATTTATCAACAGATTTTAAAAACATAACAAATAATCATTGAAGTTTTTTTACGAATAAATATCGGAAAATTTTCATCTCATTCGGTAGAAAGTTGGTTAATATCTGCTAAATTTGGAGAAAATCGGTAAATATTTAGACACAGTTTACCTACAGTCATGTAAATAGCCTATTATGGAGTGTCATTTATAGTAAAGAGGGCCTTTGAATATTAACTAAGACTGAATTAATAAATCATTTAAACCCTGTTTTGATCTGACCCAATGTGATGCTATAAGAAATTTTTTTTCTAATGAAAGCCAAGTAACTCTTATAAGAACTTTGAAAATTACTATTTTTTTCAGTAATGAGAAAGTCACCGAAATTCTTTCGCTTCATTTCTAAATGGCCAATACAAAAATATTTACTTTTTATGCAGTTTGAGAAATACTTTCTACAGTTTGAGAAATATTTTCTCAAAAAATACGGGGTTTTTGTAGAAATTAAATATAAAATAATATTTTTGACCAATATATTAATTTCGTTTCGAACAAATTTGCAAAAATAATTCACCAGAAACTGGAAATTTGTGATAGATTTTACACAAACAAACTCATTTTATCTGCTGTGGGACTTGAAAGCATAGAATTTGTAAAATTTTTCAGTAAAAAGCGAAATTACACAAAAACTACACAAAAATGTCATTATTCAAAAATTATCCAAAACATGCATAAACAGTCCCGATTTTGAATAATTATTCAAAAAGTGGCAACACTGACTTAGAGAGAATAAAAAAAAAAGACTTCATATGTTGCGAAATATTTCAGTATTTTGATTTGATTTAAATTTATTATTAAGCTTGTTTTTTAAGACGTTAGCTACTTTTTACCAAAAATTTCACAAATTTGCCTTAAAAATTTGAGAAAATACAAATATGTTCTTAATTTCCAAATAAAAAAGTACCCAGCTAAAAATCGACATATATGCATCCATGCAGGTTAAATGTATGTTCATGCATGGCCATAAACATGCATTCATGACCACACAGGTTACATAAATCTCCAGGGCTTGAATATGAATTGCAGATGACGTTACAATTGTATTTCGGTTTTTTTAAATAAAATTGGAATACCAGAGATTAATTATAACCCAATTCTAAATATTTTTTTTCTATTTTAGATGACGATTTTGAATAAAATATGACGAGAGTATTCCGAAGCCAAAACTTAACTATGAAATTCCATATTTTAAGCCCGATATATCACGATAATTTGCTGAAATTTAAAACTAAATCTAGTAGATGAACAGTGAAGACCATAGAATATGAAATTAAAAAAAACCAATTTACAAAATTATTTCAAATATTCAATTTAGCAAAAAGCTTATTATTCTATTTGAAAATTGAGAACAGTTTGGTATTTTCCCAAAATTGAAACACAAATTTGTGAGATTTTCTTAGAAAACAAGCTTACTAATAAATTTAAATCAAAATACTGAAATATTTCGCAATATACCCAGCAAAAATGTGGAGGCAGAAAAAACGATTACTGCTTCCTTACTGCTACTTTTACCGCTTCTAAAAATGTATAGCTTCGTAAACATCACTAATGAAAGGCCTAAGTTGATTAATTGTTTTCATCGCTTTTTGCTGCGCTTTTCAAAAAGGCATGAAATGAGCAATACATTTTGATTGCTTAAATATTTTTGCGGTTCTTATATCAAAATTTTTTAAAATGCGTAAAAAAATTATTTTAATGAAAATAAGAAGTTTTACTGAAAATAAGAGGCATTTTCTCTTCATGGAAAAATATGCAGGCATATTGTGCTTTTGAGAAGGCATGATTTAAATAGTTGAAAAGCTTTATAATATGCACTTCCGAGAAGGCACGAATTATCGACATTTTAAAAGAAAAACAGAAGCTCTAATTAAAAGCGGTGAATTCATGTTTTTCGGATCTCGAAACAAGTGCTTTCACGCGAGCTATCTCGAACAAAAATCAGGCATGATATCATCAATAATGCAATCGCTTCACTGCTCAACTTTCCCTGACAAAATTGCTTCCAAGCAAGCAGTAATTTCTGCTGGGATATAAAGTATTTTTTTTAATATTCTCTGTAAATACACTAGAATTTTGAACCACTCGTTTTGGAGATTCCATAGCCTTATTGCCAATTTTTTTCGTCAAACTTAGATAAATAAGGAAGTATCTGTATTTTTAAATTGCCAATAAAATTATGTTAATGAATTCAAAAATTTATAATTTTCTATTGAACCGTTGGCGAGGTATTCAAGTATAAAAATATAGTTAGTAAGTGCGCTATAATTTTGAGCAGTGCCTTATTGGTATTATATTTGCAAGCATATATATTATGGGTTTTCATATAAACTCGTATTCTACCCGTTAACGCTGTAAACCTGGTATGTTTATGAGTTTAATGTCAAACTCCATACACAAAAAATATGGTTTGTATTTTTACAAAGAATTTACGAGTTTATATATAAATCCCTATTATTTTTATTTATATATTGTTTTCGCAAACATATTTATATATTACCAACAATTATGTTTAGAGTAGAACGATTTTTTTAAGCATTTAGTGAAACAAAATTAGTTGTTTCTCATTAATTTGAGTAACTTAGGCTTAAAAATTTAGTTGCCACAAACTCAAAACAGAAAAATCCTTCTCAATTTTTTTTTTATATAGAAATGAAAATCTCATTTCGCATCCTTGTAACTAACTAAATAATATTCTTCCCTTATCTTATTATTTTTTTATTTCCAAAACAAAGTTATTAATAATAAAATAATAATAATCAAATTACTTTTTATTTTCAACTACTAGCTTTTATTGCTACGCTAAAGTTAAATAAATATACATTATCCTTGTGCTCTGTTTATAAGTCTAGCACGTAATATACATACGTGAATATCAAACTGGCAAGGAAAGTACCCCATCCGAAACTTTCCAGTTTTATTGAAATTGGGATATGTGGTAGAGAAATAAAATTTAAGATTGACCTTTTTCGGCTTTTGGGCCACCTCACAGTTTTAAGGGGTCAAAAAGAGTACCTGTTTTCGTTTTTTTTTACTTCTTAACGCATTTCTACCAAAAAACACTATAAACAATAGTGGTATCGTTGGAAAGATATTTTGGGCACCCGTTCTTTTGAATTTTCATAGAAATCGGAATAAAATCCTTAAAAAAGTACCAAAAAAGTGTTTGGGGAAAAATCTTGCAAATCCGAAATAGCAGAAATATTGAAAAACACAAAAATATGTATCCGCATAAATTTAATAAGGAATAAAATATGGAAATTTGGAAGCCATATCGGCATACTTCTCCATATAATGTACCAAAATTTGCTGAAATTTTTACAATAGTAAATTTAGAAACGCAAAAATATATAAAAAAGGTACCAGCACAAAGTAACAAAATCCCCTTTCCAACGATTCCGCACATGCATACAGAGCTTTGAAGAATTAATTCTTTAATTCCGTTTTTGAATTCTGATTTAAAAACTTAATGAATTAATTCACAAAAGACTATATATTGCATGGAATTAATTCATATTTGTTTTCGTTCGATTTCTTTTATTATGAATTAATTAAATTGCTATAGTTCTTTATATTAAAGGCTGAGTTACCCAACCGTAAACGTATCTATAACGAATCAGCTGTTCCGATACCACAAGAAGAAATGTATACGAATGGTTACTAACACGTAAATGTAAACGAACTTGCCGGATCATTCTGTTGAAATCAGAATTTTCTATCCGGCATCGAAACAGCTGAATGATTTTAGTCGGAAAAAATATGAAATGAATAAAGAAAATTGATTCAAACAACAGATAAGGAATAAAAATTAACAAATAAATGAAAAAATTTAGAATAAAATATAAAACCACATGAAATAGATGCTAAATAGTAATGTCGTTTACGATAATCTATAAGTGTACTTTTTAGCTACGGCACGGTACAGTTACATCACATTTACGTTTACGGTTCCATAATCCGCCCTTTAATCACTGGTGAACGCATTCAATTTTATAAATCGAACGGATAAGAATAATAAAAAGAACTATAGCAATTTATTGTTTGTTGAACGCGTTCAGTTGAACGAATTCAGTGAACTACTTAAGAAAAGGAATACGTTCAATTCTAAAGATAATTGAATTTGATTGGTAGTGAATTCATCCAAAACTAATTAATTCTTCAAAGCTAGGGTTGCTTATGATTTCTTTGCATGAAATTTGCCTTAAAAAACAAAAAAGTGCCTCTTTTAAAACCATAAAATTCCAAGGTGACCCAAAAGTCAATACAGGTCGATCTTAGATTTTATTTCTTTCTTAGATTTTATTTCTCTATCAGATAACCAAATTTATCCAAAATAGGAGTGTTAAGGAATGGGTGCTTTCCTTGTAAGATTTTATTACATTTTACAAATGATAGAAGTTGTGCTATTTTGTGTACATCAAAGTTTTTTGTTTGTGTTTTTTTTTCTTTTCCGTTTATGGGGGCAATATTCATAATTACTTTTTCGTTAAGGGATTTATACATAAGGCCAACATAAAACAAAACAAATCACATATAAGACAGCAAACCAGTAAACGTCATGTTACTAAAAACTTGCCAAACATTTGTAATAGACACAAAAAGTTAATTTATGCCCATTTATAATATGATTTTTAAATACAATTAAAATGAAGAGAAAAATCTTGTCATAAATGATATATTGAGATTATTTGTAAAAAGCAAGGGTGGCAACCGTAAAGAATAATGGTATTGGTATTCGTATCAGTAGCGATTTCTTTTTGTTTCGGTATCTCATTCATATAGGTATTTAAAAAAAACTGTATTTTCATAATAAAATATGCGTAGTCAAAAACACAACGTTTACAAGTAAAATTATAAATTAATAAACGTACATCAAGTTGGAATTCTGATTTATATTAACACAAAACGATAAAGTTAAACTAATTTACAATTTTGGATAACTTGAATTAAAAAAATTTGTACTGAATTTGACAAACAACGGTATTAATTGAAATGGAGTTTTGGCATTGGTATCGGACAAAAGTTACCAATTTGAAAGGGGTTTGAATTGGATAGCGGTATTATAAAGGTATCGGTTGCCAACCTAGGTAAAAAGAAATGTGTGATATATGCAAATTTTTGTAATTCGTGTAGTTGCTTTAGTTTGATATGTTTTCAAGATTTAATTTATGTATGTATCTATAGATATATGTAAATAAAGGGATCCCCAAAATAAGTTTCGTAAATACCCAGTCAGAAAGTACAAACAGTAAAGCGATGTCAAAGCAATTTATCAGGTGTTAGAATTTCTGGTAGAAAGTGCTTTCCCATTCTCCATTCGGCAAATGGACCGGCTGTGCAAAAAGCACTGGGGAAACAGAATTTCCAACGTTGCGAAATGTTGGCAAAAGCATTATAGAGGTGGTCTGGAACTGGATTTTCCAAAACAAAATTTAAAAAGAGTTCATATGTATTTTTTTCAGAGTTGGGAGGCAATACCACTAAAATACCGTTATCGATTCAAAATTCTTTAAACTCACTATCGTTACTCCTAAAATACCGTTACCGAAATAACTGAAATATCATTATCCTTAAAATACAGATACCGAAATAAATGAAATATCAATGCCTTTAAAATACCGTTACCGAAATAAATGAAATACCATTATCCCTAAAATATCGTCACCGTTATTTTTAATTTACTGCTTTTGGTAATTTCACGTGGTTATTGAGTATTTTTTATACATTAAGTTGAAAAATTGGTTCTGGTTTTTTTTTGTAAAAAAAATTTCGGGATACACTGAAATAACTGGTTACCGTTATGCTTAAATACCGAAATTAATGAAATATTGTTAACATTAAATATCGTTACCGGAATAATCCAAATACCGCTATCCTTAAAATACCGTTAGCGAAGTAACTAAAATACCGTTATCCTTAAAATACCGATACCGTTATCGAAATAATCTGAAATGGCGTTACCCTTACTGATAACCGCATCGTTTCAGTTACCATCCATGAACGGCAGAAGAGAGCTCTACCCACTGACAACGAAAGTATCCCGATGACTTCTCTACACTAATAGAAAAAGGTTGGAAAAAAATACTAAAAAATATTGAAAAATTACCTTGTACAAAAAACTGCTGAAATTAGCAGACTATTTTTGCTATATATTAGTAAGATAGGAGCAGCAAAAATAAAACTGTAAAATATACAGAATTTTAGTTATATTTGACTGAATTTTTTCTTAATAGAATAGAATTAGACTACTAATTAAATTTGCTAAATACACTGCATAACAAAATCTTGACTTTGAAAAATTAACAGAGCTCTTACCATCAGTTCTATATATTTTGGACATGCTGATTCAATGGAGTACTTCATTTTTCGATCAGCGGTATAGATTTTTCGCTAAATGTCTTTAAAGTTTGGCGGTTGTCCATTCAGTTTTTTAAATAAAAAATTTTTCAAATTCAATTAATATGAATTTTTTTTGTATTAAAATGTAAGCACAGGAGCTGTGGCCATATTTGCGATGTGCTAATCTTGATATTTAAACCACTACTTAGCGTTTTATATAGGTTTTTATGGTTTTTTGCTATTTCAGCGACTTAAGTCGCCGAATGTACAATCGAGCTCAATAAATGTAATACTTTTGTAAGCTAGCAATTAGAAGGAAAATATTTCAATAAAAAACATGTGTTCATCTATAGCGACTTATGCGTTAAAAGCGCGATTTTTCAAAAGTTTTGTATGGCAGCATAGCTTTCCAAGATGTCCTCAAAGTCCAAATTTTTGTATAATATGGCGTCACCTCTAAAAACTGCTGTTGCAGAATTTGAGGCGAAACAGTTTCCATTTGCAAAAGTTATCGCAATAAATACATTTTTTAGTATCGTACTGGCACTTATTGGAAATATATTAAATAGTGGCAAAGTCGTCCACTGTATGCTCTATATGTAAAGCGCATAGCTCGGGAACTTCGCCAAAAAAAAGTCTCCAAACTATGCGGTAAATTAGTTAAAAATTTCTTTAAAGTATTCGCAAGACTTAGGAAGGGTTTGAGGACAGTCCCCAAACTAACCAAATGTTTCCATAGTAAAGTGTGAATCGAAAAAATGATCTGGTGTACATTATCGGTAATAACAAAACTAGTTTAGAGTCTCTAATTGTAAAATCAGTTAAAAAATTTTCTCCAGGACTCACAGGATAACGCCAGGATACGTTTTACAAATATCTCTCTAACTCAAAAACTAGCCAACAGATTTTCTTGAAATTAAACACAGATTATATACTTAGAGGTAGTAGTAAGCAGAACTAATTTCGTCGAAACTTATTGATGTTTAGTGCAAAATTCGCCAAATGTCGTAATTTTCAAAAAGCGAAAATCGCCATAACGTTTGAAATAACAACAATTGATCAACAATTTTCGGTACGTAATTTTATTTTACTGATAGTGTTATTTATAGCAAAAATCGAAGTTATTTGACTACTGGGTTTCTAGATAAGACTTCAACCTTTGTTGTGCTATATCGCCTAAATAAAGCGATAAATTAGAATTTTAATATTTGTTCCATAGCTGATTTTCAAAGCCAGATATATAGTTTAAATATTAGAAAGAAAGAGCATTAGAGGGTTAAAATCGCTAAATGGAGATAAAGTTACGGCTATAGGTGAATAAAAGTGTAAATTTTTCAAATACCCGGTTAAAAATGGTTTTAATATAATATTGTGTAATTTGATATATTTATATATAATAAGATGTGGTTAATGTTATATGACATAAAACTGTATATAATTTCATCAACACAAATGTAATTATACAACTTATATCTAATAACATCCCTAGTAAAAGAAGTTACATATCGTCACCTAAAATGCAAAAGGGCGTAACAACACTTTTTATTTTTTTACATGAGAAGCAAAAAACTTTGTAGAATTAAAGATATTTTAGATTTAAAGGACATATTTTTTTCTCTTGCTTAAAACACGACTAAAGACTTATTTCTGAAGATTTTTTTTATTTTTTGTTAATATTCTTTAAGTTATGGTTGTTACGCCTTTTTGACATTGGCTTTTCTGAAACAAAAAGACGTAACAACAACAAAATTTATTTTCATAGTACATAAATATATTAAAATATTTGTTAATTTAATATTTCAAATGATAAAAAAACTTTAAAAATATGAAATTTATTAAATATGTATGTAATAATTCATTACATAAAAAGAAACAATAAATCAGTATAGAATGTTAAAAAATTATATTTAATTTTCAAATGGAATGTTGTCATAAAAGTAATGACAATCTATAGGAAGTAAAGATTTGAGATGTTCACAATTCTTCTTCGAAATTTTTAATCTTTGGGTATGTACAGGCGCTCCAGGATTCACTCAAGGGAGGGGGGGCTATACATTTTTCGTATCCTATACGGTAGTCCTATTTCTGGATATTTTATGAACTAGATGCAACAAGGGTATAAGATGTCCGAACCGGACATCGGACAAAACAATGGCATCAATTACGGTATGATGCAATTGTAGGTAGCACACACGCATATAAGGCAATTTTCGCATAAAAAAAATTTTAAATGTGAATAAAGAAGCAAAAAAATTTAAATTATGAGAAAAAAATAAGAAAAATATTGGTAATATCAGAAATTAAAAATGTGCAATAATTTATGAAATATCTGAAGATAAAAATTTTTCAGAGTGAAATTTTATCACTAATTTTTGCTTAGTTTTTTATTCTTTATATGCATATTTTTTTGTAATCTTTTTTCTTAATTCTAACATTTTTTTTTAATTTCTATTAATTTACAAATATAAACTAAACAAGAATTTTTAAAATTCAACGAAATTTTTTATTTTTTAAATAACAAAAACTACTGTTTACTGTAAAAATACTGTTTTGGTGGTTGTTTATTATGATATTAAAAATAACTGATTTAAATAACTGTTACGAAATTACAGTACTTTTCGTTAGGTGTTTTCTTAAATAACCGTCATAAAAGTTGTTTTGCATCTTTGTATAGAAAAACAACGGTAATTTCTGTTAAAAACGACAACTACTGATTACTACACAAACAACTGTCATGTAGTAACTGTCAAACTTTTTTGAGTGCACTCACTCGAAATATGTTCGTTAACATCAAACGAAAAAATTACAAACACAAATTGACAAAAAAATCTAAGCGAACTTAGTTATTCAAAAATAAAAAGAATTACTTTTTTATAGAAGTGTGTTGTTACGCCTTTTTGTTTTTGAAATTCATACACTTGTTGTTACGGCCTTTTGAATTTCGTTCGTAAAATCGTTATTTGTTGACGTATAACTTCAAAATATTGTAGGGACATGTAATTTAGTCCAGTGCATCATAATCAATAAAAAACTCGATTTTGAATTTTTTGTTGTTACGCCCTTTTGCAGTTTAGGTGACGATATAGTCATATACAAGGTCATTCAAGTTATATCTACATAAATATACACCCTAGTAAAAATGATTTTTATATAATCATTTATTAGTTTTATATAATTATTTATTATTTTATACAATTATATCTTGTCGAGTATTGTGAAACATATATCTTTTTATGATTACATCAAAAGATATTTAATTATATAAAATTATATTAATAAGATCCACCATTTTCCGGATCAAATAATGTATGGGTTAATATAATTATATAAAAAATATATTATTTGATCCGAAAAATAGTGGATCTGGTGCATATAATTTTATATAATTAAATCTCTTTTGATATAATCATATAAAAATATATGTTTCACAATACTGGACAAGATATAATTGTATAAAATCAGAAGCGTTTATATAAAAATCATAAATGATTATATAAAAATCATTTTTACTAGGGCAGTTTCATCCGAAAAATGGCTCGATATAATTGTAAAATTTTATATGACCCAATATTTAAATATATATTTTTACTTATTTAATTTAAATCTAATTTAAGATATTATCGAAATTAATTACAACCCATTTTTAATTGGAAATTATTGTTTTACAAAAACAAATTTTGAGAAAAAGTTGAAGTGCCCGAGTAAAAACGTTTGTATGTAATAATGTATAATTTAATATACCCATATATGTTTTTGTACACCAGTGTATATAACCGGACATAATTATATATGTATGTGGTGCGCATAGTTCGGAGACATGGCCAAAAATGTGCCCAAACTATGCTGTATATGAGTCACAAATGTCTTGATACTATGCGCTAGACCTAGGAAGAGCTTGAGGACAGTCCCCAAACTAACCAAATGTCTAAAGAAATGATATGGCCGAGAAACGTTACTTTACATAAACTTCAGTTTTATTGGAATGAAAGTTGTGATAATTAAAACTACCCAGTGTAGAAAATCATTACCAGATATGTGGTTATGTAACTACCCGAGTAAAAAAAATTGATCTCGCGCAATATCTAATCATATCCAATTTTATATTGTCTAAGATCTGCTGTAATATCTAGCTGATCCAATTAGATCTCAAAATTGGGTGTATCCAATGATATCGTATTAGATCCCATTGTATATATGGGGATAAACTAAGATCAAGTTATATCTCAAAATTGGGAGGTCCAATGATATCTTTGGGGATAAACCTAGATCTAATTTGATCCGAAAAATGGCGGATCGAATTAGATCCAGCTGTATATTTGTGGATAAACTTAGATCTAATTTGATCCGAAAAATGGCGGATCGAATTAGATCCAGCTATATATTTGTGGATAAACTTAGATCTAATTTGATCTCAATTTTGGCAGATCAAATTAGATCCAGCAATATATTTGTGGATAAAAGTAGATCTAATTTGATCCGAAAAAGTGGCAGATCGAAGTAGATCCAGCAATATATTTGGGGATAAACTTAGATCTAAATTGATCCGAAAAATGGCAGATGGAATTAGATCCAGCAATATATTTGTGGATAAACTTAGATCTAATTTGATCCGAAAAATGGCAGATCGAATTAGATCCAGCAATATATTTGGGGAATAAGTAAGATCTAAATTTATCCAAAAAACGACAGATCAAATTAGATCCAGTAATATATTTCGGGATTGCGTAAGATCTTAACTTTTCCGATAAATTGCAGATGGAGATAAATCCAGTGATATATTTGGGGATTTGGCAGGATCTTAATTTATCCCATAAATTGCAGATTGAATTAGACCCAGCAATTTATTTCGGTATTAAAATGGCAGATCGGATTAGAAACAGCAATATATTTGGGGATTGACATCTAAAACTATCCAGAAAAATGACAGATTAAATTAGATCCCGCATTATATTTGGGTACTACGTAAGATCTCCATTTATTTGGGATTAAATAAGATCCCAGACAAATATTGACAACAGTTCAAAAAAATAATACACTGGCAGAGCACTGATTTTATAAAAATTACAATATTTTGTTAAAATAAGGTTTAAACTCAGAAGGTCTCGAGTTCGATACCGTTCACGGCTATGCATTTTTTTTATAAAATGAATTTCTTTTTATAAATTATAATTATATTTTTTTTTATTAAATTGAATTTAAAAAAAAAAAAAAATTATTTACATCTTTTTAACGCTCTACACCATTTCCAATTGTATCAATTGTTTTTACGATTTATCAATTGTATTTCAGAAATAATCAATTGAATTTCAGTTTTATCAATTGTATTTCAGAACTTATCAATTATTTTTCAGATTTATGAATTGTATTTCAGAACTAGTCAATTGAATTTCAGTTTTATCAATTGTATTTCAGAAATTATTAATTGTATTTCCGAAATTCACAACTCTTTTTCAGAAATTATCAAACTGTATTTCAGAAATTATCAATTGTATTTCAGAAGTTCTGAAATGTATTTCAGAAATTTTTCTCTATTAATTATGAAATACAATCAACAAGTTCTGAAATAGATTTGATTATTTCTGAAATACAATTAATAATTTCTGTAATACATTTGATAATTTCTGAAATAGGTACATTTAAAATTTCTGAAATACACTAATAGCTTCTGAAATACAGTTAATATTGTAGTTGCTGATGAGTTACCATATATGACCATATATTGTTTAAATGGCACCATATATGACAATATATTGTTTAAATGGCAGCATATATGGTATATGTTCCCTATAAAAAAAATAATATGGAGCTTTATATGGTAATATATAACTTAGAGTGATCCATGTCCCATTTGATCCGGAAAATGGCCCGATAAAATTGTATCAGTTGTTTATCAGTTTTTATCTAATTGCATCAGTTTAGATTGACCTGATTAAATTATGTGTTAATCAGATGAAATTGTATCTGATTTTTGACCTGATACAATTTTATTGGTTTATATCACATGTTATCAGTTTAGGTGCAAATAGATATATTTGTATACAAAATTATACACAGTTATATCCCAATTTTGACCTGATGTAATTGTATCAGTTTAAAACTTTGATACAATTGTATGAGGTAAATGTCGGATACAATTATATTTTATTTATATAAAATTAGACCAATTACGATCAAACCTGACTCCATTACAAATAAACCGATAAAATTGTATCAGGGCAAAAATCGGATACAATTTCATCTGATTAACATATAATTTAACCAGGTCAGATCTAAACTGATACAATTAGATAAAATTGATAAACAATTAATAAAAATAAATCGCGCCATTCTTTAGTTGAAACTGTATATTTATACAGATATAACTTAATCACATATATGACTATATGTAACTACTTTTACTCGGGTTGTTTAAATGATACGATATATCAAAGTATATGGTACTATATATAGTAGCATATATTATCATATCTGGATCTGTATTGAAAATGTTGTTAATGAGGTCCCATATATGAGCATATATTGTTGAAATGGCACCATATATGATAATATATGGTTTAAATGGCAAATATATATGACACTATAGATAGAATCATATATTATCATATCTGGAACTGTATAAAGAATTTTGATCATGAGGTACCATATATGAACATATATTGTTTAAATGTCACCATATATAATAATATATGGTTTAAATGTCACCATATATGGTAATATATTGCTTAAATAACACCATATATAAATATATATGGCACTATATATAGTAGCATATATTATCATATCTGCAACTGTATTAAAGATTTTGTTCATGAGGTACCATATATGACCATATATTGTTTAAATGCCACCATATATGATAATATCTAGTTTAACTGGCACCATATATAGTTATATATTGTTTAAATGATACCATATATAATTATATATTGCTAATATGCCACCATATATATTAAAATATAGCTCTATATACAACTATATATGCAATAAGATCAGCCATGATATGTAATATATAATCACATATACCATATCTAATATTATAAAGGCCACTATCTAATTAGATGAAATTATATATGGCATAATATAAGGAAACATTTTGGAAAAAGACGTCATATATAATTATATATGGATATACATAACGACCTGTCTAATTATATATTGTAATATATGCCATATATGATTATATATAATTTTTTTTACTCGGGTACATACTTGGTAATGGTAACTAGTTACTTTTGTTATTACATTTCTTATTACCTTTATATGGCGATGTCGCGAAAAATAATTAGTTATGGTTACTCACCAGCATACGAAAAATCAAAAAATAAATCGTTACCTATGTGCTTACCAGTACTGAAATAATGAGTCTAAATATAGATTTTCAAAAAAATAAATTACCCATGTGAAAATCGAAATATATATGAGCATACATGATCATACATTGGCTCGTACATACATACATGCACAGTTCAATGTATGACCACACATGATCTCATATATTTCCATATATCTTTGGATCCGAAAATTTAGGGTATATGACCGTACATGTTCATATATGACCATATATGGTCACATATGATTCATATATGCTCATATATGACCATATATGGCCATATACCTCCATAAACCCTCAAATTTCGGATCCAAAGATATATGGAAATATATGCGATCATGTATGGTCATACATTGAAATATGCATGTACGTATATGACTATGTATGCCCATGCATGATCACATACGAGCCAATGTATGATCATGTATGCTCATATATATTTCGATTTTAACATGGGTGTATAAAAAAAATATTTTTTATTTTATTTTTTTTTTAAATAAAATTTGCTGGTGCTGGAATCGAACCTGGGTCTACAGATTGCCAGTCAATAGCTCTACCATCTGAGCTATATCGACACCCAGGTGAAAATGTTCATATATGGTCATATATGGCAACATATATGGGTTCGGATCCAAAATTTGAGGGTATATGGCCATATATGGAGATATATGAATGTTCATATAGAATTTTTTTTTTTATTTTTTAATAAAAATATTGCTTTTTTTATTCAAATTAAATGTAAATATTATAATTCTATTCATACGTTACTGATGAATATGTACATTTGAATGAAATTGAGAAATTATGAAATTTTGAATGGACATAAACATTTTACTTCAAGTTTAATGCTTGTTTATACACTAATAGAAAATTTTCAAAGTTCCTTTTTCGTTTTTTGTTTTTAATGGAAATACAAATCTAGCCTTCTGAAATCAACAGTTTAATATTTTTAGCAAATATTTCTGTTGGTTTTATAAACTGCTATTTGCATTGAACAAAATTTAGCAAACATTTTTTAGTTACAACAGTTTGTTTTAGCCATTTTTAGTTTACTAATATTTTGCAAAATTTTTTGCATGTTTTCTAAATTTAGCAGTTTTATTTTTGCTGTTTTTATCTTACTGCAACATTTTCAATTGTATTTCAAAATTTATATATTTTATTTCAGATTGTTTTTCAGATTTATCAATTGTATTTCAAAAATAATCAATTGAATTTCAGTTTCATCAATTGTATTGTAGAAGTTATTAATTGTTTTTCAGATTTACCCATTGTATTTTAGAAATAATCAATTTATTTCCACACTGAACCAAAAACAGCTGTGAAATCAACTAAAATCCATATTAAATTGATGAATGGGGTGATCACTATACAACTAACAAAACCTGTCCATCAATTTAACGCATTGTTTAGTAGATTTATATTTTGACGTTTAACTATTTTATGTGGTATTATTTTGACAAAATATCGTCAAATGAATTACCAAAAATTAGTTGTCTTAACAATTATATTTAATTGAATTGCATAATGATTTTGTTGTTTTACCAATGCATTTTATTAAATTCAACAATGCATTTTATTTAATTAATTAATTTTTTATCGATTTATTATTAATTTCTAGACTTATATTTCATTATTTTTTATATTTCACCAATTTAAATTTTTTTTAAGCAATGAATTTGATAAAATATAAAAAATAATGAAATACAAAATTGAAATTATAATATAGCATATACTAAAAACTCTTTATTTAAAACACATGAACCATTTAATATACAACAACATATAACTTTATTTAAATTAATAATTCAAATACATTATATAACTTTCATTAATAGTTTGCCTTAAACAAAATAACAAAAAGATAGATAATAATATCAAAATTAATGACAGAAATTTTAATGTACGATTTAATTGAGAACGTTCAAAATTATATAAATTTATTTAAATTAAAAAATCTTCAATTAGCAATTCACTTTAAGTCACTGAATTTGTTAATTATCTATACTTTGAAAAACAAAAACACCTAATGTCAATTTATTGATATTTCCGACAATTACAAATACACATGCTAGCACGAGTGATGACGCGACAAAACTAACCTCACTAAACTTTTTTCCACAGATTTAATACTCTTTTTTTCAAATTGAAGAAAAAATATATCAAATTTACGTTGCAGCCTTTTTACAAAATTTTTTAGAGTTAACAAATTAAATTTTGTTAAAAAATGGACAAAAAAATTATCAAAACAACAATTGTTTTGTAGAGAATTATTGACGGAAATAAGTATGTTCATTTAAAAAAAAGTAGTTGATTTAAAAAAAACACACATTAATTTGAATAAAAAATATATTGTTTTAACAATTCGTTTCATCAAAAAGTAAAAAATTTTTATGTTGATTTCACTTACGACTTTTGGTTCAGTGAAGTTTTATAATTGCTTTTCAGAAATTATCAATTGATTTTCATATTTATCGATTGTATATCAGAAATTACCAATTGTATTTCAGAAATTATGGATTGTATTTCAGAAACTGAAAATTGTATTTCAGAAATTTATTAATTGTATTTCAGACATTCGCAATTGCAATTCAGAAATTATCAAATGAATTTTACAAATAATCAATTGTATTTCTAAAACTGGCAACTGTATTTTAGAAATTGCCAATTGTATTTAAGAAATTATCAAATGTATTGTATTTCAATATTTTTTGAATCCGCTCACGTAATTACCCCCATGATAAAAAAACTTAAAACATTACCCATATATGGAATAATATATGAAGTCATATATGAAGACATATGGAATATATGAACCAATATATGGACCAATAAATGCAGTATATTATCATATATGGATTCATACATTTGAATGTATTTACCCATATATGCTTCCATACATAACATATATGTTCATATATGATCATACATTAAACCATATATGCTCATACATGAAACCATATATGACAATATATGAACATTTTCACCTGGGTCGCCAACATACAAAAAATAAAAAAATATGTGGTTACATATTCCTTACCAGTGTTTAAAAAATATTGAGTCTAAAAATAGATTTAAAAAAATTTTCAAAAAAATCTATAAAATTA
Organism: Leucophora obtusa; assembly: GCA_949987735.1. NCBI lineage: Eukaryota > Metazoa > Arthropoda > Insecta > Diptera > Anthomyiidae > Leucophora > Leucophora obtusa. Next base: position 139,023,595 of record OX465296.1, read on the forward strand.
TTTTCTATTTGAAATAATGATAAAAATAAGTCATTATCAGTAACTCATTATTATATGTTTTAAAATAATTCAGAAGATAAGTGGGTATCATTACTGGTAGTCCAAAAAATAATGATATGTCATTACCGTTTCTACACTGGGTACCTATTCATTTTGCTTGAGAAAAAGAAAAATATTTAGTGTAAAATACGTTTTCTAATTCTTTGAAAATGAGTGTTATTTTTGTTCGGTTTAAGATCAAATATTACAAATTCCAAATAGAATTTACAATTTTTCATTTTACAACCAATAGAAAGTTTTTTCTCTATTGGTTGTAAAATGAAAAATTGTAAATTCTAACCCCTAAATTCATAAATGCTTTGTGAAGTTATAGCAGGTTTACAAAACGTCATTTTCATACAAAATTTTTTCAATAAACCTCCTATAATTTTACAAACCTTTATGAATTTAGGGGTAAATTTTTTGATAATAGTTGATAGAGTTGTAAAAGTATTGAGTATTCCGGTACTGAGTACTCAATACTGACTATTTTTTTGAGTACTCAATACTAAAGCGGTACTACTCAATACTTTTAAATACAACTCTAAAAATAGTACTCTAAAAATACAACTCTATTTGTGAAGCAAAAAAATTTGTAACGATTTTTTGAAAAATTATTTATTTAAAAAGTTTTAAATTAATTAAAATGTAAGTAACAATAGTTATTTAACACTTGTATGTGAATTGTTAATATTTTTCCTAATAAATACGAATTTATAACATTTTTATTTTTAAATTCAGAAAAACCGTTAAAAGTATTGAATAGTATCGAGTACTCAATTGAAAAGTATTGAGTATAGGGTTTGGGATTTCCCGCACTTTTTTATTTCCCGGGAAACGGGAATAAAAAATTTTGATTCCCGAGAAATATTTTTCAACAAAATTGTTAATGAAATCCACCTATATATAGTGGTGGAAAATTTAATAGGAACGATTCAAGTTTTTTTTAATTTTATTCTTGTTGCTTTTATTTTTAAAGATCAAAATATTGGCTAAATTCGCCCCGAAAGGCAAATATGTGGTCTATAATATTATGCAGAATTTTAACGTAATGTCTGTTTTTTTATTTTGTCACTTGTTTTAACTAGGCGTGGCTTTCAATGAAAAATTTACGACATTGAAATGTTATCAAATTACATAGTAAAATATACACGCTGAAAGAAATCGCCCTGCAGGAAACATATTTGCTGGTGATATATATATGTTTGGAAGAACTGTCAAAATATATTTGCCGTGTTTTTAATATAATATAATATGTTTGCCAGCAATATATAATATGTATGTTTGAATCATATGAAATACATCTACTCGCAAATATATAAATGTTTGAGGCAAACATATATATTTTTATCATTATTATATTTGCACTCCACAAACATAATAATGATAAAATAAAAATGCAAATATATTTTTGTTTAAGTGGGAAAATATGACTAACATTCAAACATTACAGTGTTTGCCTGGCGACATACGTATTATAACGATAAAAATAAAATAATTGGAAACACACCTCAAACATAAGTATAGTAGTTTATAAACATATATATAACTGCCTGTAAATATATCCAACAATCTCTTTTTTCTGCGTGTAGCGAGTACTGATCGGATTTATACAAACTGTATATTTTTGGAAATTCTACAAAATTTCCTTAAGTCTTGCATTATTTTTATCCAGAAATGGTCGCCAGACTTAAAATGACAGTGTCTTAAAGATGTAAAAAAATTTCTTTGTTTTTAGCGATTTTAAAATAAAGTTAACAACACTGAAATTTTAAAGCGAATAGTTTTATGCTATACTTGCTACGATATAACAAATAAATCAAGTTTTTTTCTATGTTAAGTATAAAGCATTTCCTATTAAAATTTCAGTGTGGTTAACTTTATTATAAAATCGCTAAAAACAAAGAAATTTTTTTTTATGTTTAAGGCACTGTCATTTCAAGTCTGGCGACCATTTATAGAGAAAAATAATGCAGAAGTTAAGGAAATTTTGTAGGATTTCCAAAAATATACAATTTGTATAGATCCGATCAGTACTCGCTAAATTTTACTCTGTAATTTGATAACAGCTCGATATCGCTAATTTTTCATTGAAAGCCACGCCCACTTAAAAAAAGTGACAAAATACAAAAACAGACATTATGTTAAAATTCTGCACAATATTCTAGACCACATATTTGCCTCCAGGGGCGAATTAGGCCACTATTTTGATCTTTAAAAATAAAAGCAACGAAAAAAAAATTAGAAAAAACTTGAATCGTTCCTATTAAATTTGCCACCACTGTAAGTAATTTTTGTTAAAAAAAAACACTATTCCAACCAACCCCAGTAGTCAGATTCTCTAACTTTTTAACGACAAAATTCGGTTGTTAAGTTGTCAGTTTCTATGAAAACTTGTCAATTTAAATACCGAATTTTGTCGTTTAAAAGTTACAGAATTGCCCCTCAGGTTATTAAATAAATTATTTCCGTTTATACGATATTTCTTTTATCATGATATGTTTTACATGATTGTAGTAATTTAATATAATGTTCTTTACATCGGTTTCATTTTTTGGCAATGCCAGGTTTTTATTATAAAAACTTTCTCGAATAAACGAAGATCTAGTTATGGTGCGGATTGACATTCCGTCGACTGCGGTTAATCTGGATACCATTTCAAGAAATGTTTGCCCTACCATAAAACATTCAATGCCTATTCAGCTTACACTTTTTTCTTCGGGTACTTTGCTAATTTTAGCTGGAACGTTATTCTTGTTGTTGTTTTCTTCAAGAGAAGTTGCATGATCATCAATTTTTTGTTTTTGTGAACCAAATTTAGATATCGGATAACCAAATTTAGATACCTCCGTTAACCATTAGTCTTTTAGGGCAAATATTGCACTGCGCTGCATTGTCCTTTTTTGTGAAGTATTTCCATACTCCTGACATTTTATTCTTTAATATAAAAGAATATATTATTTTGAAAGCAGGTGTATTAAAATAAAGTAAACTTACTTGAAAATATCACATTTATTAATGAAAACGTTAATTATAAAATTATTGTCCCTTAATATAAAGGAGTATTTTAAATTTAAAGTCGACTTTGTTTTTAATCATACCGGTTTGTTCATTTTGTGTTTACAAAAATATTTATATTTTCAAACATTTTGATTGATTGAAAATAAATTAACCAATCAGAATGCTCCAAAAATAAACCAAGTGAAGGTATACTGCCGCCCAATAGTTTAAACAAAGTCGACATTTGAAAAATTTATATAGTAAGGGCGATTATTTGTAAGAAACAAAACTTTCTTTCATATTTCTTTTAAACATTTTACCAAGTTTTTAGGTTTTACTACTTAAATTTTGAATAAAGGTGCGTTTACATTGACGGAGTACTCCAATCTGAAGCAAATTTTGTTTTTTTCTCTTTCATACTAACACATTTTTGTATTGTGCTATCTCTTGTTATTCCACTCCAGAGTAAAACTTGTTTGACTCTGGAGTACAGATTTGCTACACTCTGGAGTTAACATTGGTCTGTTAACTGTTTAACATGACAAATATACCCAAAAAACACATCTCTAATTTGTTCACATCTCTAATTGTCAACAAATTAAAAAAATAATAACAAAATATAATAAATAAATATAAAATTTGTGGTGTTTTCGGTATTATTTAAAATAAAAAAAATATTGAAATAAAAAACGAAAAAAATTCTGGCAAAAGAGTGGCGAAAATATGAAGTACTAAATGGCAAATAAGTTTTGAATTAACTCTACTCTGCATTTCGAACAGTTAACATTTTAATCTGTGCTGCAGAGTAGAGTCACTATATCATTGTGAAAGCACCTTTACTAATACATTTTTGTATTTTGCTATCTTTTTTTATTCCACTCCAGAGGCAAAGTTGTTTGACTCTGGAGTACGGATTTGTTGCACTCTAGAGTTAACATCACTCTGTTAACTGTTTAACATGACAAATATAACTAAAAAAACACATCCCTAGTTTGTTCACATCTCTAATTGTCAACAAATTATAAAAAAATTTTGAAAATTATAAACAAATATTTTCAATTTAGAATAAAATATAAAATTAAAAATTATTTTGTAATAACAGCAGTGAAAGCCGTGGCAAGATATTCACAAGAACTGCGTAAGTATTGAAACGTCAAATATTGTGTTTGAAGTAACTCTACTCTGTATTTTGAACAGTTAACATTTCAAGGTGTGCTGCAGAGTAGAGTCACTCTAACATTGTGAAAGCGCCTTATTTTTTTTGTGTGTCAAATAAATTGATTCCCTTTTAAAAGATTTTAACAATGACTTTTTGTTTTGGTATTTAAAATGTTTTTTATGACTAAAATCAAAAAATACTATTCCAAACAACAATTTTAAAAATTTAATATTTTTAAAATTTCCCGTTTTCCCGGGAAAAATATATTATTTTCCCGGGAATTCCCCCCAAATTTTTCCCGGGATTTCCCGGGAATTCCCGAACCCCAAACCCTAATTGAGTAGTATTGAGTACTCAAAAAGTATCGAAATTTCACAACTCTACTATTTGATTCAGAAAAGTACCGTGGTACTCCCGCGTCACATTTGATACACTCATAGAAATAAATCCGTAAAAATAGCAGAAAAAGTTACTAAAAATTAATTAAAAATGATGCTGCAGAAAAAACTGCTAAAATTAGCAGATTTTTTTACTAAATACTAGTAAAATGAGAACAGCAAAATTAAAACTGCTAAATTTACAGAATTTTAGTTATATTTAGGCTAACTTTTAGTTAATTGAAAATAGCAAATTGTACTGTAAAATCTGCAGAAAATTTTGCTAAATATTTGTAGACTAAAAATAGCAAAAATAAACTGTTAAATCTACAAAATTTTTGCTATTTTTAAGCTAAATTTAGTTGAATGCAAATAGCAGTCTATTCTGCTAAAATCAGCAGAAATATTTGCTAAAAAATTGTAAACTGCTGTTTTCAAAAGGCTCGATTTTTATTTGCATTTAAAAAAAAAATCGAAAAAAAAACTTCGAAAATTTTAAATTTTTTGGTGATTTTTTAGGCTACACTCAAAAAAATAAGTTAGTAGAAAAATTAGTAAAACGTCTTGTATATCAAGTGTACTAGTTTTCAGCAATTTTTTTGCTGAAATTCCGTTTTCAGCAAAAATTTTAGTTATATTTGTTTAGCACTAAACTAATTTTGAACTAATGTTTTACTAATTTATTTTGCTACAAAAATTGTGCTGATAACCGCATTCATAGCGTGGACGACAACCAGATAGACAAGATGTAGATCTCGCAGCTTGTCTGGAAACGGAAATGACAATAAAAGAAAAACAACTCTACACATATTCTATATTTAAATTTTCAGCAAATAAATTAACTAAAGTAAAATTTCGCTACAAGTTTTTTGAGTTTTTTTGAGTCTACTAATTTTCAGCAAAAAGTTTAGTGATTTTAGCAAGGATTTTTTTCATTTGCAGTCGACTAAGTGTTAGCAAAACTTTTGCTGAAGATTACTATTTTTTTGGTAAAAATCAGCTCGCTGATTTTCAGCAAACCTTTTGCTGAAATTACCAACTTTTTTGCAAGCACGCTCCTGACTAAAAATTTGCTGACACAGCAACATTTTTTGCTGACTTTACTGACTATTTTTTTTGAGTGTACTAATTATTTAGCAAAATTTTTTGCTGATTTTAGCAGGTTAATTTGCTAATCTCCATTTACAAAAATTTAGCTCATATATAACTAAAATTCTGTATATTTAACAGTTTTAGTTTTGCTGTTCCTATATTACTAATATATAGCAAAAATAATCTGCTAATTTAGCAGTTTTTTTCTGCAGCATCATTTTTAACTAATTTTTAGTAGTTTTTACTAAATTTTTTACGGACTTTTTTCTATTAGTGTACTCTCGCACATTTGGCTGGTTTTGAACTGATATTTTTCTTTTCTCGTCTCCTTCCAATTTTATTCAATTCTCACTAAATCTAGTGTTTTTCAAACGAATTTAGCAGGATTAAATATGAATTGCTATTAACGGGAAATTTTTGCATTTTTTGAAAGTCGTACGTTTCAATTCAAAATTTTTAACAGCTTTTAATTTGTATGCATAACTTGAAATGTTCGCAAAATTTTGTGACTCATTGCTAGGTTCTTAAGAAATTGCATGTTCTGTATTTTCCCCTATAAAAGTATAGGTTTACGCAGTTTAATGGGACTGAGAAAATATTCGTATTTTTTTTTAAACAAAAAAAAGTCTGCGTTCTGGAGGAAGAAAAATTGACAAGTCGAGAATATTTTTTTCCATCAGGCACATCTAAATAAAGAATATTTTCAGAAAAATGTAATAACTATGTGTGTTCTTAAATAAACTTTGGAGGCAAAAAGAGTCTTGGTACGTTTTTGACCAAAAATCACTTAATTTGTGTTTTTTTTTTTAATTTTAAATTTTAAAGATGTGCCATTTTAAGCATGAAACAGGAATTGCATTGAACTTTTCTCTATAAAATAAAATAATTAGTTGTAAGTGCAACTAAAATTTAAAAAAAAATCGAATTTGGCAAAAACCGTGCAAGAGTATTGCAGAAATGCAAAATCGCAATTTTCAAATACAAATACCTTTTATGCTTTAATTCGGTGTCTACACCAGACATTAACTCTAATATTTCTATATCATTAAACGTCAATATCAATCGCAGAGAGAATTATATTACGTGGAGACCACAATAGTATTAGAATATTGTTAAAAATAATTTGTTGAAGGAAAGCATACCACGGCCGTCTCATTTAAAATATTTATTTTGTTTTAAATCTAACATGTGTTCATATGACAGATGAAAGTTTTCATTATACATAGCTTTTTGCTGTTTATACCGCTATCTCTTTGTCAGGCTAAAAACATTTCGTACTGCCCTCGTAAGCTCGAAATTACATTTACTAAGGGCGTGTGAAGCTTCATCGACCGGCCGATAAAAAATGGCTGAATTATTTCCAAAATATTTTGAAAACACCCCACAGTGTACTGAACGGCAGATAACAGCTTTTGCATTCAGTGAACGTAATTTTTATTTTTCAGTTCAGTGAATGCAATTCTGTTTTTTTTTTTCAATTCACTGAACGTATTTTTTTTTAGTTCGCATAACGAAAATGGAATTGAACGAATTCAGTGGTGAATTAATTCAGTAAGGAGTTAATTCCCTTTTTTATTATAGGAAAGATATTTGTTTAGTACTCTGAGGGACGAAAAAGTTCTCTTAAAAAATTTTTGTAATACCGAAATTAAAATCTCATTTCCCATCCCTGGTATGGATGCTCTGGGTACCGATTCTGAACAGTTTGCAAGCGGTGAAGTGATAAAAACTTACATTTGTTATCATTACTTTTATATTGAGTGAAAAATATTTTTCACCGCTTCACAGCTTCACAAACCATTAGGAATCGGTACTCTGGTCTGTTAATTTCAGTGAAGAATGAGAAAAACAAAAGAAAAGTGAAAAAGTTAATATTTTTTTTGATTAATGAATAAAACGGTAACAAAAACAACTTTAATAAGGAAATAAATAATAATTAATTAATTTAAATACATTTTTTTGCTTTTAACTTTTGTTTTTTGTGCACCCAGAAAACAGTCTCAGTTGTGGCCACCGAATTTGTTGCCAATCGAATTCGTGCGGTTACGACAACTATCTTTATATTAAATTATATTTTTCGTCATGACAGCCAATATTCGGTTGTCTAATTCAATATTATATTCCACATAAATATTATTATGTTCCACAAAATTTTATTGAAATTAAAAAACTTTTTTTCAATTTTCCCATTGCACCACAACTACTTTTAATTTTCTTAGCCATATTTACTTTTTATACTTAAGAATATTTTATTTATATTAAAAAAACAACATCTAAATTTTTGTCTTCTCCGGGATTCGAACCCGGAAATCTGGCGTACTGGGCCAACTCCTCACCCACTAAACCACAAACACTTATTAATTTTAATGTCTTATTTTGAATTTATATGTTTAGTTTGGAAAACAAATATAGTAAATATAAACTTCGTTTACCAATACCAATTAATAGTTGAGTGTGTTATCAATACAATCCACAATTCGGTTGGTTCTACAGAAACTCGACTTTAAGGTCTTATTTGATTAGGATACCCGTATGTACCACTTTCGAGTATTGAAGTTTTTTTAATAAAGGTGATAGATAACACAAACTTTCTTGTATATTCACTAAATAAATGGCTGCTTCTACTGCATAGAATTACTAAACTGATACTAATTTTAAAATTGATTGGAGATACCAATAATTTGTTAAAAGGATTGTTTTTTAGTTTGCTTTCCCTATTTTTAATACCTAGTAAAATATTTTTGGTGTAGTATTCAATTATAGGTAACTCCAAATAAAATAACGTCCTGGCAAATTCATTCTAAACGAATTCCAACCAATCTTTTTCCTGGGTGTGGAAAACGATTTTATTATTTTTTTTGTTTTTCCGAATTCTTTCATTTTATTAACAACGACTATATAATTAAAAGACTATCGACTCTCCCTACCTCTGTTAAATCATTCTCTTCTTAATTTGTATCGAAAATTCAGCCATAATGTTCGAAAGACGCCATGTAAAAGTGACCAGTCTATTCCATATAAAGTGGCCAGTTCGGTGACAGTTTGTTAAAATTTCCCGTAGGGTTATTTTAAAAGAAGTTGGTAGGTTTTGTGTCGTATAGAATAGTATTTCCTGCAAGCTTGACCTCGATCGCATATACTTTTTATATCAAAAAAATTGGTGAAGGCTGGAATAGTACAATTTTTGTAGAAGAATATTTTCTGCAAGTTTGACAATGCTCAACAAATTTTCTATATATGAAAAATTTTGGTACCGTGAGGGTCGAAAAAGTACAATTTTTTATGTGGTTGGTACAAAATGTAAAAACTCGATTTGTTGAAATTTCCCGGAGGGAACCTATAGTTGTGAATCTCAAATGAAAATATGAAAATATATGTTGTTAATGCTTTGGTTATATTTTAGATAAAATATTCGTCCTAAGAAAACAATGTAATATTTTTTACTTTTTAAAAAATATACGAAAGAGGCGGATTAAATTCTCGAATTTTACTACACTCAATCGACGCGTATTGATGACCTGATTACGGGAAAATAATAATATATTTTTTTAAATTGTAATTTTTGCAACATTGGGCCCAAAAGTTGTAAGTTTCAAGTTTTTGTTAGAATGATTTTAGCCCACGTCTGCAATTCGAATATTTGGTGACAGCTTCAAAGTACAAGTTCATTTAATACAAAAATTTTAAATTTAGAAATTTTTTAAATTGTACCAAATGGATCGCGGTAGTACCACGGTACCATCGGAGTTCAAAATGTACCAAAAAAGTACAATTGTACCATGTTTTCCATCCCTGATTGGTACCATACGTGAATTAGTATTTAAAAAAGGTTTTGCTCGTATCAATGGCAAAAAATCACCCATACAATAGAATACGATGATTGAAGAGCAATTGCGCGATAACCTAGTGTCTTGACATGCAATAAAATGATAGCAAGCAATTGTCAAAATGTTCTCATCTCAAGTGAAGACACTCAATTTCAATTTTATCGCAATATCATGATATCGCTGACATGCCATCGGATCTAGCAATGATGCCAGAGATCAAATGTCACTTTTAATTTTCATTTTAATTTTGTAATAGAAAAACAACAAAAAATTTGGTAAGAAGGAATGGAAAAGTGTTTAGTTTTTTATTATTTATCGGTAAACATTAATGTTTCATAAAATTTGGTGTTTTTCGAAGAAAAATCTATGATATTTCTTATCCATGAAATGGTCAAGTGTTCTCCACCACTCTGCAATTGATATCATTTTGACGCTTCGCTGCAATGGTTTTGACATTTCATATCATATAATTTATTGCATTTGAAGACACCGGGTAAGGGGATTATTTGTTTGGAAGATATTATTTATGAGATATTTACAGTGGGTACAAATTTTCAAGCTGTTAGTGAATTTATGTGTGCATTTTTAGTAAGTTTATTGTCTTTACATTAATTTATATGTAGCAAAAATTAACTTATATTTTGTTATCTACAGTTTTGTAGCCCACGTGAAGCTTGGAAGAATAAAGTGTCGGTATCCTTTAAGCGTGGAGGCGAATACGGCGATCGTGGTAATGGTATCAATGATTTAATACCACGCAGTTTATAAATATATTTTGTTTTTATTTATATAAATGCTTTACTATATTTTTTAAAATAAATTTAGAGTTTTAAGGATATTAAAGCACAATCGATAACGGTATACCGTTACCGAAACAGTCTTAAATACCGTTACCTTTACCGTTACCTAAACAAACGAAATCTGATACCGTTACCCTTACCGTTATTCGTTTCGGTAACCAACCTTGGTAATTTGGAAATTTTATGGCATTTTTATACCCTACACCACTATGTGGTCAGGGTATTATAAGTTTGTGCTGATGTTTGTAACACCAAAAAATATTGGTCGTAGACCCACCTTATAGTATACCGATCGGCTCGGAATTTTTTTTTATTTCGATTTAACGATGTCCGTCTGTCTGTCCATGCATTCTTGTGCGCACTCTACAGGTCGCAAATATTAAGATATTTTGATGAAACTTGGTACACCGACTTATGTCGGCCCAAGGACGACGCCTATTGATTTTGGTTAGAATCGGTCCATGTTTAGACCTAGTGCCCATATAATGGTCCCCCCAAAATTATATTGTTTATACCCTGCAGATCGCAAATATTAAGATATTTAGATGAAATTTGGTACACAGAGCTAAGTTGGCCCAGGGACGAATCCTATTGATTTTGGTGAACATCGGTCCATGTTTAGACCTAGTGCCCATATAAGGGTCCTCCCAAAATTATATTGTTTATACGCTGCAGGTCGCAAATATTAAGATATTTTGATGAAATTTGGTACACCGACCTATGTCAGCCCAAGGACGAAGCCTATTGATTTTGGTGAACATCGGTCTATGTTTAGACCTAGTGCCCATATAAGGGTCCTACCAAAATTATACTGTTTATACGCTGCAGGTCGCAAATATTAAGATATTTTGATGAAATTTGGTACACAGACCTATGTTGGCCCAATAACGCAGCCTATTGATTTGGGTGAACATCGGTCCATGTTTAGACCTAGTGCCCATATAAGGGTCCCCCCAAAATTGGCTTGGTTACTAGGGTTTGGGATTTCCCGGACTTTTTTATTTCCCGGGAAACGGGAATGAAAAAATTTGATTCCCGGGATTCCCGGGAATCCCGGGAAATATTTTTGAACAAAATTGTTAATGAAAACCACCTATATAAGTAATTTTTGTTAAAAAAAACACTATTTCAGTACAAATTCATTCTGTCTAGTGAGAATTCAAAGTAAAAAATATCAGAATGTTGAACATTTGATTTCACATAAATTACTCTAAGCACTGCCAAATGAATTGCATGATTCCAGCAGAAAGCACCCACTACTGGACTGTCGGAAAAAAACCGTTTCATCACACTTGGACCATTAGATATGGTGGCCACAATGTTATTTTCCAAAGACAAATAAAACTCTTCTAGTCTCATTTCTACAATTCTTCTTATTTTATCAGCATTACATCTTCCTGATATATAAACCAACCCCAGGTTATAAAATGAATTATTTCCGTTTATACATATGTTCAAATATCTCTTTTGTGATATTCTTGTCCATTCATCTAAGAATATAGTAAATCTCCTATTGTTAGAAATATTGCTCGATATTTCTTTTATCATGATATCTTTTACATGATTGTAGTAATTTAATATAATGTTCTTTACATCGGTTTAATTTTTTTGCAATGCCAGGTTTTTATTATAAAAACTTTCTCGAATAAAGGAAGATCTAGTTATGGCGCGGATTGACTGCGGCTAATTTGGATATGTAGGGAAATGTTTGCCCTACAATAAAACCCTTAATGCCTATTCAGCTTACACTTTTTTCTTCGGGTACTTTGCTAATTTTAGCTGAAACGTTATTCTTGTTGTTGTTTTCTTCAAGAGAAGTTGCATGACCATCAATTTTTTTTTTTTTTTTTTGTGAACGAAATTCAGATGTCGGATAACCAAATTTAGATACCACCGTTAACCATTAGTCTTTTCTTTTCACATTTATTAATGAAAACGTTTCTTGTAAAATTATTGACCCTTAATATAAAGGAGTATTTTAAATTTAAAGTCGACTTTATTTTTAATCAAACGGTTTTGTTCATTTTGTGTATGAAAACCTTACAAAAATATTTATATTTTCAAATATTTTGATTGGTTAAAAATAAATTAACCAATCAGAATGCTCCAAAAATAAACCAAGTCAAGGTATACTGCCACCCAATATTTTAACTAAAGTCGACTTTACCTAAATTATACATTTGAAAAATTTAGATAGTATGGGCGATTATTTATAAGAAACAAAGCTATTTTTTATATTTCTTTTAAAAATTTTACCAAGTTTTTGGGTTTTACTACTTAAATTTTGAATAAGTTATGCGAAAAATCTTTATTATTTGAAATGCTCCTAATTACTTGGCAAAGATTTTATTTCTGTGTCAAATAAATGTATTCCCTTTTAAAAGATTTTAACAATGACATTTTTGTTTTGGTATTTAAAATGTTTTTTATGACTAAAATTAAAAAATGCTATTCGAAACAAAAACAATTTAAAAAATTTAATATTTTTAAAATTTCCCGTTTTCCCGGGAAAAATATATTATTTTCCCGGGAATTCCCGGCAAACTTTTCCCGGGATTTCCCGGGAATTCTCGCCCGGGAATTCCCGAACCCCAAACCCTATTGGTTACAAACTGCAGGTCGCAAATATTAAGATATTTTATTGAAATTTGGTGCGCTCACTCACATTATAGAAAATTTTGACACAAGCCCCATTTTAACCCATTCGAATTTCGGATCCAAACATTAGTTGGCTTTTAACCGGACTGGTGTAGGGTATTGTATAGTCGGCATGCCCGACTTTAACCTTTTTACTCGTTTTTATTGCATTTGAAGACACTATATTAAGAATTCAATTACGCCATAGTCAATCAGAATTGAAAATAGAATGAGGGATTGAAGTCCTTAAGGCACATTTACACGCGAGAGCAAACTGCTACACTCAGATAAAAAAGTTTGTAAAAAAATTTGTAAACTGTTTTTAATCGCACTATACTATTTTTATATTTTTTTTTTAGATTTTACAGTATTTTTATTTTTTAGTACAATTTTTTGCTAATTTCAGCAGATTTATTTTAAATTACAGTTTACAGCAATTTACTGAAATTTAGTAGCTGCAACTAATTATTTATACTAATTTCATTGTACTAAAATTATGATATTTAGTAAGTTTTTTAACTGATTTTAGCAAATCGATTTTGAATTGCATTTTACATATATTTTACTAAAATTTAGTAGCGGCTACTAACTTTTTCTACTAATTTTATTGTACTACAGATCAGCAGACATGTGTTGCTAAAATTAGCAAAAAATACCGCTGGCCTCAAAACAGTTAATTTTCCCGTAATAACAGCAAAATTTTTAGTATCCATTACAGACTTTTTTAGTTGAGTGTAGAGATAGAGTAAAATATACCTCTAATTAGCTCTATTGTGAATGATTTAAGCTAATTAGGGTTGCTTTTTGCTCTATCTCTAGCAGATTTCTCTCGCATGTACTATATGCGCCTTTAAGGCACATCTACACGGGATACAAATCTCGTAGAGTTTGCGCTAAATTTGTCATATCTAATATTTTTGGAACTAATTTTTATCGTAAAATTACCATTTCTAATTTTTGTATTTTAAAGAATAATTTTTTCTCCAAATACCAAAAGGTCCATTTAACAAACTGAAATGTTCAATAATATTACAACACATTTTAAAAATTGTTACTAATTAAAGAAATTGTTTATGACATCAATTGTCAATGGTCTAGAGATTACATTTCGCAGAATTATACAGAGCTGCATTTTCATAAAGTCTCACGAGTTTTCTATCCCGTGTAGATGTGCCTTTATGGAATTAATTCGATAGCTTCATTCACAAAAGCTTTAATTATATGAATTAATTCTATTTTTATTGAATTCTAACTAAATAAAACAAAATTTACATGAATTCATTTAGTAAAAAGGTGAATGAGAAATGATTTTTTCATTCATTTAGTCAAATGAAAAACTTAAATAAGCCGCTACACTCAGATAAAAAAGTTAGTAGAAAAATTTGTAAACAGTTTCCAATCGTACTTTACTATTTTTATACTGATTTTTAGTACAATTTATTTTTTTAGTAATCATTTTTGCTATTCTCTTATTACAAATTATGGATTTTTTTACTAATTCTCGCTGCTGATTTCAGAAAAACGTTTTACTAATTTTTCAAAACCGAGTGCTGAATTTAACAGAAAAATATACTAATTTCAACAATTTTTTTTTTGATTTTTTTCAATTCTTGTTTAGTTTATATTTGTTACTATTGATATATTCTTAGTTTGGAAATAACACTCAGAAAATGAGTGTTATTTCCAAACTACACTCAGATAAAAAATTTAGTAAAAAAATTGGTAAACAGTTTCCAATCGCACTTTATTTTTATACTGATTTCTTTTTTTTTAGTAATAATTTTTGCTATTCTCTTATTACAAATTACGGATTTTTTACAAATTCTCGCTGCTGATTTCATCAAAACATTTTACTAATTTTTCAAAACCGATTGCTAAATTTAACAGAAAAATATACTAATTTAAACAATTTTTTTTTTTGATTTTTTACAATTCTTGTTTAGTTTATATTTGTTACTATTGATATATTCTTAGTTTGGAAATAACACTCAGAAAATTTTATTGTATCTCCAATGCATAAAAAGCTAATAACTGGAGAACCGTTCGCAATTTTGACTCAAAATTTCAAGTACGATGAAGTAATTATACGCTTGGTACAATCGGAAGAAAAAAAAAAGTATTATTTTTTTTAAGATTTTACAGTTTTTTTATTTTTTAGTACACTTTTTTGCTAATTTCAGCATATTGATTTTAAATTACAGTTTACAACAATTTACTGAAATTTAGTAGCTGCAACTAATAATTTATACTAATTTCATTGTACTAAAATTATGATATTCAGTAAGTTTTTAACTGATTTTAGCAAATCGATTTTGAATTGCAGTTTACATTAATTTTACTAAAATTTAGTAGCGGCTACTAATCGGATGGACCATCGCGATGGTCCAAATTTTCGATGACGCTAAAGCATAACTGAGGTTCTATGCCGTTAATGTGCCGAATTATCTCATCCTTCAGCTCTTGAATTGTTGCTGGCTTATCGACGTACACCTTTTCTTTCAAATAACCCCAAAGAAAGAAGTCCAACGGTGTCAAATCACATGATCTTGGCGGCCAATTGACATCGCCACCACGTGAGATAACACGGCCATTGAAGTTCTCGCGCAAAAGAGCCATTGTTTCGTTGGCTGTGTGGCAAGTGGCACCATCCTGTTGAAACCACATATCGTCCAGGTCCACATTCTCAGTTTCTCGTCCGTTATAGCGAACACCATTCACGGTAACTGCTTGGCCAACCTCATTTTCGAAGAAGTACGGCCCGATGACGCCGACAGCCCATAAACCGCACCAAACACAAAAAACAGGTGTTTTCACATTTCCTACCCGATTTGCTAAAATTTGTGCACAATTCTCCCGATTATGGACACATTTGGTCGATTATGCTGACCAAAGAAATCATGAAGTGCACGAAATGCATTTTGATTTGAACGCCCATTTTGATAATAAGCCTGAATAACTTTTACGCGTTGCTCGATTGTGTATCTTTCCATGGTTCAAATTGAGTTAGTCTGAAATTGAGAAATGTCAATGAAATGCAGAAAAAAACTTGACGTTTAGGTGTGGTTCACATTCAACATCGGCCCTTAAAATTTAACCACCCTTTATATGAATGCTGCGGTTTATGGATACGCTAAGTAGGTTTTTTAAAAATTCGTTTTTTTCGGGTATTCGTCAATTTTTATTGAAAACGAGAAAAATCGGTGAGTGGCGAACGTCTTAAGTCCTTCGAAGCTATGATTTTCAGCAATGAAAATCAGTAAAAAATTTAGTAATTTGAAAATGTTAGCTAAAAAATTATTTTGTTCTAAAAATTACAAAAACTGTAAAATGGGATATAAAACGTTTTATTAATTTTTTACTAAGTTTTTTATTTTAGTGATAAAGGCACATTTACACGCGAGAGAAAACTGCTAAGATAGAGCTAAAAACACCTCTAAATAGCTCTATTGTGAATGATTTAAGCAATTCAGGGATGTTTTTAGCTCTATCTCTAGCAGTTTTCTCTCGCGTGTAAATGTGCCTTAATAAGTTAACAAACATTCAATAAAACACAGATATTGGTATATTTACTGTCGAAAATATAAATTCAATTGCCACAACCAAAATATCGATTGCAGCAACTGAACGATTCAGTGGGAACCAAATTAGGTTGGAATAACATTTTTTTCTGGTGTAAATATATTTTTGGTGCAAAATAAAATAATATTTTCACGAAAGATAAACCAACGACTATATAGACTAAAGACAAACCACTAGCCTCAACTGCTGTTAAAGTCTCTTTAATTTTATATGCAAACTGGTTTTAAGAGAAACAGTTTTTAGTGTTTTTTTTAACGCGTATTTTTTAATATTAATAAGCAAAATTTTGTGCTAATTATACAAAACTAATTCAGATAACATATCAAACAACACAAGTGCACTTTACAATTTAATTAAAATTGCTTAAAAACAATAAAAATAATTATAAATACCATTTTTCACGTTTTTTGTTATTTTACATTGAAACTCTCTTAAAACCAGTTCAGTTTTTCAGATGAGAGCCGTGGATAGTGCCTGGATCAGTGTTGCCATTTCAGTGCTTTTCGGGTATTTTTTGGTGCTTTTTTCCTTCCCATACCCGGTGATTTTTTACAAATACCCGTTTATAAAAAGCGGGTATTTACAGTGCTTTTTCAGATTTCTGGCAGTGCTTTTAGTGCTTTTTGTACAGTTTATATTTTTGGTATTTGTTCTCCTTTTTTCAATTTTTCTTGAATTTTCTGTCAAAATTGAAAAAATAATACGAAATATACAAAAAATACATTTTTTCACAATGTTTGTAGTACAATTTTAAATAACAACTTCGTTATATTTAAACTTCAAAATTTTGAAATATTAGTTTGGTGCTTTTTTACCCCTTTTTTGGAAATTTTTTGAACCTTTTTACACGATTTTACAAAGCTAAAATGTGTTTTTAAAATCTTGACTTAAATTTTAAAAAAAATTATTATCGTGCTTTTTTACCCCATTTTGGATAAATTTTTACCCTTTTTACCCGTTTTCAAAATGCTCTCGGTGCTTTCCTGCCTTCAAGAGTTGGCAACACTGGCCTGGATAAACATAACGAAGTTGCTATTTAAAACTGTACTACAAACATTGTAAAAAATGTACTTTTTGTATGGTTCGTATTATTTTTTCAACTTTCACAGAAAATTCAAGAAAAATTAAAAAAAACGAGAATAAATACCAAAAATATAAACTGTACAGAAAGCACTAAATGCACTGCCAGAAATCTGAAAAAGCACTGTAAATACCCGCTTTTTTTAAAAGGGTATTTGTAAAAAATCACCGGGTACCGCAAGGAAAAAAGCACCAAAAAATACCCGAAAAGCACTGAAATGGCAACACTGATAATTACATTCTTGTGTATTTATTATGTTAAACTACACTCAAATAAAAAAGTTTGTAAAAAAATTAGTAAACAGTTTCCAATCGCACTATACTATTTTTATACTGATTATTAGTACAATTTTTATTTTTACTAATCATTTTTGCTATTCTCTTATTACAAATTACGGAATTTTTTACTAATTTTCGCTGCTGATTTCAGAAAAACATTTTACTAATTTTTCAAAACCGAGTGGTAAATTTAGCAGAAAAATATACTAATTTAAAAATATTTTTTTTTTTTTTGATTTTTTACAATTCTTGTTTAGTTACTATTGATATATTCTTAGTTTAGAAATAACACCCAGAAAATTTTATTGCATCTCCAATGCATAAAACGGCAATAACTGGAGAACTGTTTGCAATTTTGACTCCAAATTTCAAGTACGATGAAGTAATTATACGCTTGTTACAATCGAAAGAAAAGAATTTTTTTTTAGATTTTACAGTTTTTTTATTTTTTAGTACAATTTTTTGCTAATTTCAGCAGATTGATTTTAAATTACAGTTTACAGCAATTTACTGAAATTTAGTAGCTGCAACTAATTACATATACTAATTTCATTGTACTAAAATTATGATATGTATTTAGTAAGTTTTTTAACTGATTTTAGCAAATCGATTTTGAATTGCATTTTACATACATTTACTAAAATTTAATAGCGGCTACTAATTTTTTGTACTAATTTTATTGTACTACAGATCAGCAGATATGTGTTGCTAAAATTAGCAAAAAATACCGCTGGCCTCAAAACAGGTAAATTTCCCGTAATAACAGCAAAATATTCAGTAGCCATTACAGACTTCTTTTGGTTGAGTGTAGATTTTTTTAATTTAATGCTTTTTCTGATCTCCTATACTTACATGTAGTGATTTATCAACGTTGCTTACATATTGCTAGCCAAAAATCATTGAATGGAAAGTTAACATGAAAAGCTTTTTTAAATAATTTTGTACTTTTGTTAGATTGAGAGATGCTTATTTTAGACAAATACTTTTAGTAAAATGGGGGCGTTTGTTTTACAATGATCTCATATTTACATTGCAAATATGATGTAATTATAATAATGCGGAAAAATTGCAATATACAATGGAACAAAAAACGCAATATTTTGAAATTTTCAGCATCATTTTTACCATGGCCGGTTAGTTGCTGGGACTTTAACTGGCATATGTATGTAGTTGTTTTCCATATAAAATTTGCTTTACCTTTTTGTTGGACATTCACCGTGGGTCTTATACTGTAGGATTAACTTTAACTTAACTATAAAAAAAAGTCAAAAAAATGTACACAAAACAACAACAAACTTTTGGGTTAACCATTAACTAAAGTTTAAACCTGCAGTATGAGACCCACCGTAAGAAGCTAAATTTATACCTACTTAAAAGTTTTATAAATGCTTAAATTTGTATGGAATATTTATACAAAATTCGAAAAAAAACAAACCAAAAGTTAATTATTATAATTTTCATATGCAAAATTTTCCAATGTTTTAAAAATAGTAAATAATTTACACTAGTCTTGTTCGTTTACTTACTAAAATTTGCTACTTTTACCACAACTGGAAAAATTCAAAAAGTAAGATTTTTGAGTAAACGAACACACTGATTAATTTGTGTACTTCATCGAACATCGAAGCGGCCCTATGCTCCTTGCAGGAGTAAAAGGAACAAATATATATCGAACATTTTAAGTGCCTTTTAGTAGATCTTAAAACAGGCACTAAAAGGAAATTCAAAAATATATTTTTTAAGAAAACCACTCAATTAAATAGTGTTTTTATAAAAAAATTTGAATCGCACTTAATCTATACAGAATTAAACACAAATTTGTCCATTGATTTTTAAAAATTTTCAAGTAAATGAATGTTCTCTAGTTTGACTCTAGATCATAAATTAATATCACTTTCTGTTTAAATCATTTTCAAATCAAAGAAAGATGATACAATTTTTACAAGTAAATTACAAAGAATAAAAAAAATTTTTTTTTAAGAATTCGATAAGACAGAATACGCATTTTCGGCTTTCGCTACAAAGCCATCATCAGTGTCTTTCGCCTTGAGTGGGTTAATATTTGATACTTATCGAATTCTTTCAAAAAAAAAAAAAAAATGTTATTCTTTGTAATTTACTTTTAAAAATTGTATCATCTTTCTTTGATTTGAAAATAATTTAAACAGAAAGTGATATTAATTTATGATCTAGAGTCAAACTAGAGAACATTTATTTACTTAAATAAGAGATCAACTAAAAACATTCCCCCCAATTGCCAAGTAAGTTAAAATTTGTTTCATAATATTTTGCAATTTAGTAAAATTGTTTTTTGTATTAATTTTTTTTTTATTTTTGACGGACAAGTTTTTTAGTCTAAAAATTAGTTTTACTTTGTTAAGTGTTTTTAAAATATACACTTATAAAAAAAGCCCGTACAAATAGTTCAAAATTCTGCTAAAATAACAGGAAATAGTACCTGAATTTGCGCCAGCAGAATTTTCAATTAAGTTAAAAATCATGGTCTGCTAAATTTAGGTAAGCTAAATTTTACATACTGCTAAATATACGGACAATTTTAGTTAAATTAGCTAGGAAATTTGAGCTGAATTCAGCAGAAATTTTACCTGATTTAACTACAAATTTCTGTTAAAATGTCGCTTAAAATTTCGACTTCCGGGATCTGACCCTAGACGGGACCATATTTATTATTGGGTTTATATGTGTCTGATAAGGGCTACTTTAAAGGTATATAGTGACGAATTTTTGTCCATTTTGCTCTATCTCGCTTAGTTTCCGAGATACAAACTATTTTATGATCTTATAATAAAAAAATTAAAATATAGCGCCATCTCTATGTGATATTGATAGCAGAGACACAAAAATATAATAATTAGAAAGTAATCGTGGTTTAAATTAGAGATGAGCGATCCGGTGATTTTTGAATAACGCTGCTACCAGTGATCGTGATTTTCAAATCACCGTTCTTTTAAACAGTGACCGTGATCACGGGTTTGTATAGAGATGGGCGATTCGGCGATTTTTCAGTAACATTGTTCTCAGTGAATGTGATTTGCAAATCGTTGTTCTTTTAAACTGTGATCGTGATCACGGTTTTTCTATGGAAAATACTTCGATTTTCTGATAAATAAACAAAATAATATTTATGGCGAGTTTTTAAGATGTCAGTTAAACTTGGTTTAGTTAAACCGAAAACGAATTTTGTCAGCCATTTCAAAGTTTATTAACAAAAATTTGCCGGAAAAACTTTTTCTCGAGTATAATTTATTTCTTTATTGAAATAAAACAAAATAAATCAAATTTTAAAAGCAGTATTCCAGTTACAAATTGCGTTAAACTAAGTTTAAAGATAATCCACTTCCTAAAAACTCGGCCTTAAAAGAAAAATAGTTGCGACCGGTAACAAAGACATGATAGAAGGAGACATTTTATTCAGAAGAGTTTGAAAGCAAGTCACTGTTATTGAAAAAAAACATGTATTACTGTGCACAATGAAGTTTGCAAGAAAGAATAGTACAAAAATTTTAAAAGAACGACATTCCGAGTAACTGCGACTTGAAATATTTGATCACTGCCGTTACCAGTGATTTATCAATAACTGTGATTAAATCACCGGTATGAAAATATCGCTCATCTCTAGTTTAAATTAGCCGAAAAATTTGTAAAGTTAAGAAAGACAAATTACTAAAAATTAGCATGCAAAGTTAGTTCAAATACTGCTGAAAGTAGTTGTAATGCTAAATTAGATTTACAAAAAATATTAGTTCAATCCTAAATTTTAAGAAAAAATAAAAGGAAAATTAGTTCAATAGAATCAGAACGCGTTTAACAGACTTTTGTACTAACTTTTTTTTATGAGTGTATAATTAGACATAACTTCTAATGTAAAAAAATTCAAAGAAAAACCACTCACGGCCTGAACTTTTTCACGATCCTGAAAATTGGACGTCTTTAAGATATTTTCTTTATAAAAATTTATAAACTATTATAAAATATTTTTTAATTTACTTCCCTTGCGGGATCCCGGGAATTCAAAATAAATTTCCCGCTTTCCCGGGAAATCGAAAAGTGCGGGATTTTGCATTCCCTAACGACAATAGAAAAAATGTATTAAGGATTCTTCTAGAAATAGAACATATTTGCCAAAGATATTTGATATTTTATTTTCCAGTCTTTGATGGGAAACATTAATAAACATTATAAAAATAAACTATTTTGAAATACATATAATAATATAATATTAAAAATGCCAATGAACTTTAAACCCGTGGGAATTCTTATAATTTTCTCTAAAAGTTCGCATTTGTTATGTTTTTCCAATTCATATTCAAAGGAATTTTCAAACCGGAAGTCAATCTCACCCTTATGTACGATATGAATAAAGAAATAACGCTAATGTTACTACTATTTTTACACTTTACTATTATGCTGCTCAAGCGTATTGCCAACATAAAATGAGAAAGAAATCACTATGGTATTTTTGTTAATGTAAAGCTGTTAACTTACCGGATTCATGTTGACATGTTATTGGAAGAAAATTGTATAAAAATAATAGTTTATTATAGAATATACAAACGTTAAGCCGTTACCGAATAATTATTAAGTTTTGTTTATATTGAAGTTGTGTATTTATTTCGATTTTTTGTTTGTTTTATAATAGTTTTTGTTGTTGTCTTTTAATTTGTTTGCACTAAAAAGCACTTCTGTGATACCGCTATCTTCAAATGTTAACGACGTATTGGTTTGAGGTATGCGATTGCAATTTCTATTTTGTTACACACTATTTGAAAGGTACGTGTAGTTGGCTTCAATGTTCTCTATTCAGTTTGGAAAAGCACAATATGTGTGCTTTTTGCTTTTGAATGAACTAAAACAACACTAAACAAATGTTGTTTGTAGAGCATTTCCATTCATAGTCAGCCACTGTTAAAGGGGGTTGGTTGGTGAAGAGAACAAATTGTAAATTTATCTACAACCACCAACCATAAAGAACAGAGCTTTGAAAGAATTATATAAAACTAATTTGTGGAGCGATGGCTTATAATTTTCACTTGACAGCTATTTTTCACGTGGTGCTTTCATTTGAGGCGATTCTTAACTATATCTAATAGCAAATTTACATTACGATCGAAATCGAGTTAAAAGTAGATTTCGACGGATATCCAATAAAAATTTGGGATTTCAAAACAAGTGTCCCATATGAAATGAAATTCAAATTTAATTTGGATTTCGGCAAAATCCCATCGATATCCAAATTGAAATCACCGTTACCCCTAAACTACCGTTATCGAAATAACCGAAATTCCGTTATCCTTAAAATAGCGTTACCGAAATAACTGAAATACCGTTATCCTTCAATTACCGATACCGAAATAAATGAAAAATCGATACCCTTAAAATATCGTTACCGAAATAAATAAAATACATATATCCCTTAAATACCGTTACCGTTATTTTTAATTTTCGGCTTTTGGTAATTGCACGTTGCTATTGAGTATTTTTCGCACAGTAAGTTGATAAATTGGTTTTGTTCTTAATATTCTTTGTTTTTTGTAAAAAAAAAATTGTGGTATGCATCGAAATAACTGACTACCGTTACCCTTAAAATACCGTTACCGAGATAATTGAAATACCGTTAACCTTAAAATGCCATTACCGAAATAATCAAAATATCGTTATCCTTAAAATACCGTTACCGAAATAACTAAAATACCGTTAACCTTAAAATACAGGTGCCGAAATAAATAAAATAGCGTTACCTTTAAAATACCGTTACCGAAATAATCTAAACTCGCGTTACCCTTACCGATAAGCGCATCGTTTCCGTTACCATCCATGTTTTTCTACCATTTTTTAATTTTGGTTATTGTTTATAGTTAGTTTGTTTACAAAAAAAAATTGTTGTTGGCCATTGGCGGACTTAGGCCGGTCTGGGGTGGGCAAAGCCCACCCTAGACTGCTTTTTGCCCACCCCAGAATTTTAAAAAATTTACCTAAGTATAATTCTTCCATCTATGATTTTGATGGCAAAAGGTATCACAATATAATGTTTTTTTAATATCTCTACTGGTTTCCTAGGAAGATAATTTGTTGGAATCAAAGGGTCAGTTTTATAGTCAGAACTAGGATCGATTTTTGTATTAAATATTTCCTAAATAAAAACTGTTATTTGAAAACTTCTTACTTAAAAATTTTTAAGAAACAAATCGATCTTAGTTCTGATTATAAAACTGGCTCTAAGGGGTTTTGTTTAAGAAAAATTATTTGAATCACAGAGGCAACTGAAGGCATTTGATTCGAAAATGAAAAAGCATTTTTAATAGGAAAATATAGCAGAATCTTTTTTGGTGAGATAAATATCTTAGATATAACATTTTTTTCTAAGTAGTTAATAAATAACAAGGGAGTTACTGCAAACTAAACACTACTATTTTGATGAAATTTTAATATGTTGTAGACACAAAAATGTTAAAATGAACATCCCACAGTTTTTGATCACCTCGGTAATTTAAGTGGTCAAAATATGGGGTTAGAATGGGTTCGTCAGAGGTGAAAGAAAATATGAGACAGGTTAATCTTAGATTTCTTTTCTCTATCAAATATCCAAATTTCATACTATTCTGAGAGTAATATTTCCTGCCCGAGGTTTTCGTGATAAAAATGGATGTATTTTTCAGAATTTTATATAAAAAACATAGGGACATTAACGGACCCTTGCCCACCCCAGAAAAATGGTCTAGGTACGCCTATGTTGTTGGCCGACCGAGATCTCATCTGTCAAATTTTCTGATGTAAACGATATAGAATTGGATTTCAAATTGAAATCCAGTAAAGATTTTAACAATGACGGAATTCACAGTTCTTACTATATTAAGTACTAAATTAACATTTGTCGTAATTTTGACAATTTTCTGTGGGTTTAACTTCAAAAATCATGCTATTTTCAACGATAGTACGTTAGCACATAAACTGTGAATACCCTCCATGTAAATTCAATATAAAGGCCCTGTGCGAGGTGGTTAATTAAATTCTAAACTAAATACAAATTGACAAAAGGGTTTAAAATTTCTTTGGACATTTTATGAAAATTTTTTGGAAACCATAAAAATTTGGAAACCTGAATTTAATTTAGATGTTATTTACCTAGTTCGCACCCACCCAAAGTAAGATTTTTAAAGCTTTTTGTTAAGCGGGGAATACACTAAGGAACATTCGTGAAAATATGGCCATTTTTTACGAATGTTGATTTGTGTATGTTAATGATCGTGTTGACATCAGAGAAACAAGCCAGCCGCCGTAAGCCGTTTAAGCCGCCGCCGCCGGTCATTTTTGCCTCAGCCGCCGCCGCCGATTTTTTTCGGCTCATTTCGGCTGGAAGTATCAATTTTCCAAAATAAAAAAATTAAAAGCAAATGTCATTTTTAAAGCAAATTTTCTACTTCATCATTTCCTGAACCATCAAGAGTATTTTTTTTTAGTTAAAAAAAAAACAAAAGAACCAGTTTTATAGTCAGAGCTAAGAAGGATTTTTGTCATAAATATTTCTTAAGTTGGAAGTTTTGCTTGAAAACTTCCGACAGATTTCGCTGAAATTTGGATATGCAATAGAGGAGAGAATCCAAATGAACAATATACATATATACTTTTCAAATGACCAAGTGTAGATTGTAGGCAGAGCTTCGAAAGAATTAATTCAATTTTAGGTTAATTCGCACAAAACCGAATTCAGCTTTAGAAATTGAATATATATTATTCTATCAAAACATTCCTTTATAATTAATTCATAGGTTTCATTTCCAAATTTTAATATTAAATAGAATGCATTCTTATGTTGAATACATTCCTTATAGAATTACAATCAATTTAAATAATTAATTTTTTCATTAATTCTATTCTTTTACAAAATGGCTTATCAAAATTGCAATTTTATTCAATCAGTAAAAGATCTAAGGTATGAATATACTAATGATTCTGACAACACTTTAGTTTATAATTACAAATTAAATAAAAATGTGGCTTATTTTAGGGATTTAATATTGATATCATATACACAACCCATAAAAATAATTAAAAACGCAACATTTGTTTTAAACTTTTACAAACCGAATGAAACGTGAAAGATCATTATAAAAAGAATGAATTCATGAAAGAATTCATTCACTATGCATGAAAATTAAAAGAATGAAGCCAGTGAATGAATTCATAAGGAATGGTATAAACGTAAGATATATTAGTAAATTTTAATTAAAAGTCCAAAAGTGAATTAAAGAATTAATTCATTCGAATTTATGGTCGTAGGTTTGGTTAAGTAGATCACATCACATTTTTCAGAAATTTCAGTACACCTGAAATTATTATCAAAAGACACATTTTTAAGACATTGCGGACGAAGATATTTACAATAATCGACGCTGTTCTGAGTTCCGCATCCACAAAAAAATTCTAAAGTGAAACATTCCGAATTTTTTTGCTGTTCCGTGATCCATTTTATTTTTTATTTCGTGTAGAAAAAGCTTGATGATAGTGAAACCAATATATATTTTTTAACAACAATTATTATATAATAATTTATTTTAAAATTAGTCTATGAATATTAGAATTTGGTAGAAACAACAAATTTTCGAAATTTTTAATTCCGTGTGATTTAACAAATCAACTCTAATTAAGAACAGGGGTGAATATCTGAATTTTTTGACTTTTCTTCTAAGTTTTTCAACTTTGACATCTTTTCGAGCATAATTTTTTTCGAACCATATTTTTTTCTAGTTTATTCTAAAAACTCATTTAATTTTGAGTGAAAATAGAGTTTGTTTATTTCTAAGTTCCGAATCCACATAAAAAATTCTAAAGTGAAACATTCCGAATTTTTTTGCTGTTCTGTGATCCACATCCGAATTATTTTCTTCGTTTTATTTCGTGTTGGAAAAGCTTAGTGAAAGTAAAAGGAATATTTTGTTGCAAAAATTAATATGTTAAAATTTATTTTAAAATTTGTTGAAACTGTCAATTTCCGACATTTTGAATTTTGTGTGATTTTACAAAACCACTCTAATTAAAAAGTGTCAAAACTCTGTTTTTGAGCGACTTCAAGCACTTAACAATATGAAATTCAGCAATTTTTCAACCGATTTTGAATATTGTAACGTTTTTGGAAAGACAAAAAATTTAGCTTTCCAAATATATATAGAATTATTTATTTGTAACTGAAATATGTTGACAGTTTTTTTTTTAAATATTAAAATTAATTTTTTTTAATTTGTATACTTTGACGGCTTTTTTACAGTATTAAACAATTCTTTACTATTGTAATTCATTCTGAAAGTGGGTTTAGTTCTTAGTAAAATCAGATTCTTTTATTTAAATTAATTGAAAATTGAAAAAGTTATCGTAATTTTTCTAAACATTTAATTTCAGCAACTCGAGGTTCTTGTTTGCACAATCATTAAGGTTAATATTTTCAATTTTCTAATAAATGCAGAGATTCCATGTTTATAAAAAAATGTATAACTTTGACAATTTTAAAGCGATTAAAATAAAACTTCATTTTGCCCTGAATAAAGAATAAATTAGATAAAAATTAGTTTTTTTTAAACAAAATATTGCAATTAAAAGCCGTCAAAATTAAACAAAATAAGAAAAAATTAAGAAAATCAGTTTTATTTGAAAATATTTCCACACAATTTTGTTGAATATATAAACATATGTATATATTTGGAATGCCCAACTATCTCTCCTTCTAGCTCCGTTCAAAAACTAAAAATTTGTAATTTTTATCGATGAATTTAACTTAAAATTATTTTTTATTTGATAATTCCAAATTTTTTGCACAATTTACTACTGCTATATTTTGGAAAAAACCTTAAACATCTTTAAAATACGTGTATAATGTTCTATCAAGCCGATCAAGCCGCCGCCGCCGCCGATTATTTGGTTGCGCCGCCGCCGCCGATTTTTATCCGGCTCAAACTTAATCGCCGCCGCCGCCGCCGATTTTTTGCTTGCGCCGCCGCCGCCGATTATTTTGATCGGCTTGTTTCCCTGGTTGACATTCGTGCAATTCGTGTTTACAAAATTGTTTGATATTTTATGTTCCCTACTGAATGTTCCTTAATATATTCGCCGCTTTACATTTAATACTTAATGTTTCCAATTATTTGACATAGGCGGTTAATCGGTTAATGCATTATTCGAAAAATCACTAAAATTGATTAACCGGTTATTCGGGTCGGTTAATCGGGAAAATTGGCGGTTAATCGATTAATCGTTTAATGCAAAATTAATGTGTTTCCCTAACTTTTTATCAATTAAAACACACTTTTCATTAAATATTAACGTTACATACATATAAACACGATGTATTTAATAAAAAAGTTTTCAACAATTATTTTAATTTTTGCATTAAAAATACAAAAATTGTTTTTTCGGACTTTCTATATTTTCATATATTTAGTTAGAATATTCTTCCACCTCAAGTCCAAATTCTTATATGATATTGTCATATTAGATTTTTATTTGTTGTTTCTAACTAAATATATGAAAAAAGTTTTCATATTCTAAGGTTGAAAAGTTTCGGAATCTGAGATTTTTTGAAAAAGGTCTGTAAAAATGTTGCCAAATCTACCAAAATTTCGTTGAAGATGGCAGAAGGAACTGCTGAAACTAGTAAAATATTAGTAAGTTAAGAACAGCAAACCTAAAACTGTTACATAACGTAGATTACTTAACGTAAATTTTTTGTTCAGAAAAAAATTTTTAATCAATACTGACACAATAAAATTTAATATTGCATTTAAAGAAATGCTATACCTAAAGTTTTTTAAATTTTAATAAGATTTTTCCTACACTCAAAAAAAAAGTCAGTAAAGTCAGCAAAAAATGTTGCTGTGTCAGCAAATTTTTAGTCATGAGCGTGCTTGCAAAAAAGTTGGTAATTTCAGCAAAAGGTTTGCTGAAAATCAACAAGCTGATTTTTACCAAAAAAATAGTAATCTTCAGCAAAAGTTTTGCTAATATTTAGTCGACTGCAAATGAAAAAAATCCTTGCTAAAATCACTAAACTTTTTGCTGAATATTAGTAGACTGAAAAAAACTCAAAAAACTTGTAGCGAAATTTTACTTTAGTTAATTTATTTGCTGAAAATTTAAATATAGAGTATGTGTAGTTGTTTTTCTTTTTTTGTCATTTCCGTTTCCAGACAAGCTGCGACATCAAGATGTCTATCTGGTTGTCGTCCACGCTATGCATGCGGTTATCAGCACAATTTTATAGCAAAATAAATTAGTAAAACATTAGTTCAAAATTATTTTTGTGCTAAAAAAATATAACAAAATTTTATGCTGAAAACGGAATTTCAGCAAAAAAGTTGCTGAAAACTAGTACCATAGTATAATATAGTAGCTTTACTCATTTTATGTCATTTGAAAAAATTAAGTAGTGTTTGTAATTTTACTTGTACATATGGTTCTTAATACCACTACAACTACATGAGATAGGGACAAGCTCTCAATTTTTTAATGAGTGGGGCTACTATAGTATACTATGACTAGTACACTTGATATACAAGAAGTTTTACTAATTTTTCTACTAACTTATTTTTTTGAGTGTACACCTATGAAATTTTCATTAAAGGCTCCATTAGTCTAATCGTAAAGAAAGAAAACGTATCTGTAAACAATATTTTCGTCCTTCTATGTATTGAAACAATTGTCAAGTAAAATCTGTTGAAAATAGAAAATTTCTACATTATTACTTGACATTTAACTCTATGCTGAAGAAAAAGATAAAAAAATCAACATTTTCTATTTTTATACTCTTTTTATTCATCACAAGATTCTTACGATACTTTTTTTACGATACTTCCAAACTAATTTGGGCTTAAGGCATCGCTAAAAAAATTTGAGTTCTCTTTGAGATTAATTTCAGTTAATTGAGAATACCAGTTTACTTTGTTGTACCTATCTTTTTCGTTACTAAGGGACATTAACAGTAAAAAATAACCTAAAGTTTGAGCGAACTTACTCTGAGAGAATTTTATCGGACCATATTTTAAATAAAATTTTCAATAAGAAACTTTGATATTTTTTTTTAAACATTTGCGCAAAATTTTATTAAAAATTGGGATTCTCTCAAAACATACACTCAGAAAAGTTCTGCAGTTACTACATGACAGTTATTTGTGTAGTAATGCGGTTGTAGTTATTTTAACTACAATTGTAGTTAATTTACTTAGAACAAAATTTTTCAATGTTTTTGACAGTTATTTTTTTAAACAAACTACAAAAACTACTACATTGTAGTAACATTTATTTTATGCAGTTATTTTGAATTTTATTTACAAATACTTAAATTTTCAAGTGTGTGTGCACACACACGAAGCAAACAGGAACATGTGTATGAATCATTTGTTTAGAAATTTCTAGTGAAAGTATATGAGAAGAACATGTTTTCTCTTGTCTTAGTCATAAAACAACGCCAAAGAGTGAGGACGCGTAATACGGAAAAGGTTATATATTTTTTATTAAATTATTAAAATAATAAGGTAAGTTTTATAATATAAATTTATTTACGGGGAATGTTAAAAAAAATATTGTATTTATTTTCTTTCAGTTCTTTTATATTCTCATCCCTTTCTACCTGGAGAAATAAAGGAAGCCAAACAACAGCATATTTCATCCCTCACAGACGGACATGTACAACAATATCTTAATAGTGAAAAATAAAAGTGACATTAAGTGTAAATTTTGATTTCTCAATTTTAAATTTATTATAGAATAAAATTAAGTTAATAGTGTTTACATAAATTTGTTTTTTTTATTAAATTAATAATTAAAAAAAAATTTTTATCTATGTTTTTTTAACTACATTTGCAGTTGTTTGTACAGTTTTACAATAATTTGCATGTATGTTGTTTCAATTGCATTTGTAGTTTTTACTACATTTGTCAGTTGATTTTTAACAGTTAAAAATTACTTCATATTGCAGTTAATTTAACTGCAAATGTAGTCTACACCTTTTTAAGTGCAAATGCAGTTATTTTAACTGTCATTTGCAGTTGATTCTACCTACATAATTCCTTGAGTGTATGACGTGTCTCGATGGTGCAATGTCGACTTGCTTGCGGTTGCTCGAAAAAGGTATCTAAAGGCTTAAGGACCTATTTCACACGATTTTTAAAGAATTTGATGCTATTTTAGTTAGTATGTGTTTTTTTCTAAGCTTTTTTTGTAATTTTTTATCCAAGATTAAGAAAATTGTGAAGTTTTTTGAAAAAAGTTAAGGAAAAATTCCATATTAAAAATGTAACCGGTTAATCGACCAATTTTAACCGATTATTCGGGTCGAATAATTATTTGAGTTTTAAATTATTTGTTTCGACATTAACCGAAATAGAGGCGATTAATAGAGGAATCGGTTAATCGATTAACCGAATTGGAAACACTATTAATACTACATTTACATTAACCGAAAAGTAATTGTAAATATTTACCTGTCAAATTCCATACAAATTTTTAGTCAAAAGCTAAAAGTTTTTGGTTGTAGTATAATACTGCATTCAGACTAATACTGCATTTATACTTGAGCAAAAACCACCTAGTTTTTGTTCAAAACTAGTTTTTAGTTGTTTTTTTTTTTGTATGCGTTTTGGCAAGTTTAAAACTACAAGAGCCAAAAAACAGGTAGTTTTTGCTCAGGTATAAATTTTGCAAAAACTACCTAGTTTTGGCTCTTGGTAGTTTTTAGTTGTCAAAACGCATATATAAAACAAGAAAAAACTTGTTTTGATCGGTCTAAATTCACTATAAATTTGGTTTAATATTACCCCTCAATTTATAAATGCTTTGTAAAGTTATAGGAGGATTACAAAACGAAATTTTCATACAAAAGTTGTTCAATAAACCTCGTTTATGAATTTAGGGGTAAATATATTGTATATTAGGGCTATAACTTTTTAAAATTTTGTACAAATACACTAAAAAAAACTTTGTCTGTAGAATGTACTGAAAATAACAGTAAAGGCGACAAAGGTATTTACCTTTAAAATAACTCGAAATTTTGTTATTTTTAACTGTTGAAAAATTACCAACAAATGCATTAAAAATAACTAACAGTGATGCAAAATTAACTGACAAATTTTTGCCACAAAAGTTTTAAAACATCTGACAAAATGGGCAAAGCTACTTTTTCTTACAGTTAATTCTCTTGGTATTATAAAAGTATATTTTAATAAAAAAACAATTTTTTTTATTTGATTACAAAAATATGTGTTATTACTTCAATTAATATTTGAAGTAAAAATTCCAAACCGTTCTCCAGTTATTATGCTTTTATGCATTGTAGATACAAGGTTCTGATTTTTTTAGCCGCCGCCGCCGACTATTTTGTGTCAACTTGTATCTCTGACTCACAACATATGATGACGGCAAAAAAGTCTATTGTCACATAGTTTTTAGTTTTCTTTTTTGTTTCCTTCACGGTAGTTGTTATAAATGGTACTTGCATGATCGCGTGCTTGAGCATTAAGGGAGCTGGTTTCAAGCAATACAGCAGCACGTATCATGCCAAAAACTTCGAATTCTGGAACTTTTTATACAATTTTTGAATAAAAAGTACTATTTGGGCCCTGTTATCAGTGTTCCCACAAAGTGTTAGATGGTATCTCCATTTTGCAAGAACTCAAAAAGATCCCTCTAAATCCTTCAAATTTGAAGTCTGCTCTGATTTATTATTTTAGAGTACCGATTCTGAATAGTTTGCAAACGGTGAAGTGATAAACACTGTCACAACCATTCGCACAACCAGCTTCACAAACCATTCGGAATCGGTACTCAGAGCGCTCAAAAATTTGTTGGCTAGGAAATTTATTTTTTCTTTAAAAATGGGTTTTTGTTTGAATTAGATAAAAAAATAAGTTGGTGCGAATTTAGAGATGCAGCAATTTTTTGGGGATTTCAAATTCCAAAATGGGGAGATGAGATAAAACTTTCTGGCAACACTGCTGAAGAGTACAGAAATGGCATCACTGCAGAGTTGTATTTAAATATAATTTTAAAACTTTGCTAACGCCCTGTTATATTTCATTTCCTTTCAAAAATAGTGCTGCCAGACCTAGAGCACAGTAAAAGACATAGTAAGACAACAGGTTGCATTCATCACTCACATGCATTAATAACAGCAAACCACAGTCCACCAATAAGGTTTAAAGCCCGGTAATTTGTTCACAACAGCGTAAAATGTTTAGCAACATGCATTAAAGTTTTACGGAATTTTGACAATCATATGTTTTGACAAGCGCTTATAAAAGTGACCATTGAAAAAAGAGCGCAGACAACATAAATTGTTAAATCAATTTGAAAAAGCAATGTGGTTATACGAGAATATACATATGTAAATCACCTAAAAATAAAGCTTTTTTTGGTACATTATAAATTCTTTTGTACATTATGTTAAATCACTTTCTTTTCTTATCTATTTAAAAAATTGGCAATATTTAGTTACATTATGGGAAAATGATAAAAAATTTCATGTACGCGATCCAAAATAATTTTAGGTAGTTTTACAATTCATTTATTTGTTGCCAGATGTTTGTAAAATGTGTATAATTCCTAAAAATAGCATTAAAACTGCCAAAGTTGAAAATTGTTAAAAAAAAAATAAAGAAGATAAAACAATATGGCGAAAAGTAGATGCCAAAAGTGAAAAAAGTTAGAAAAAATCTAAAATAATATAAATAATATAAAATTTTATGCTAAATGTCATATGGAATTGTCGGTGGGTAAGGCTAAAGGACAACCTTAAATGGATATGGCTTTATATTCACATAAGACAACTATCGGTGCGTTTACAAATTTATCGTCCACATTTTCATCAATGGGTTCACCTAAAACTTTTCGGTTAGTAAAAATATTACATAATCAAATTAAAATAGTTAATAACTTTCATTTTTATTTGCATTACAGTTTAAATTTCTTAAAGGTAATGCCATCTGGAAATGGTTGGCTGATTATCCAGAATATGCTGATTGTCATTTTTCATAGTTGCAGTCACAAGTTAGGGGTGATCAACATGTTTTAGACTTGAAGGCATTAGTATTACAATAGGACAGGCTGACAATGCCTTGTTTGGAATGGTAAAAAATTAAAAAAATTAGTTTTTATATTGTAATTAAATAGTTTTCCAAATTTCATATTTAAAACAAAAATGAAGATTATTATGCTTTAATTTGTATCCAACTATTAATACCAGTAATAATTATAAAATAAATAATTAAATAATTTAATCAAATTGTTTTAATAAGGGAGAAGGAAAGAGCTAAATAATTTAACGTAGAGTCAGAAAAGTTCTGCAGTTACTACATGACAGTTATTTGTGTAGTAATGCGGTTGTAGTTATTTTAACTACAATTGTAGTTAATTTACTTAGAGCAAAATATTTCAATGTTTTTGACAGTTATTTTTTCAAACTAACTACAAAAACTACCACATTGTAGTAACATTTATTTTATGCAGTTATTTTGAATTTTTTTTACAAATACTTATATTTTCAAGTGTGTGTGCACACACACGAAGCAATCAGGAGCATGTGTACGACGCGCTTGTTTAGAAATTTCTAGTGAAAGAATATGAGTAGAACATGTTTTCTCTTGTCTTAGTCATAAAACAACGCCAAAGAGTGAGGACGCGTAATACGGAAAAGTTTATATATTTTTTATTAAGTTATTAAAATAATAAGGTAAGGTTTATAATATAAATTTATTTATTTTTTATTTATTTTATTTTAATAAAAACTAACCAAGCCCTCTGGGATTATTAAAAATTATTGTATTTATTTTCTTTCAGTTCTTTTATATTCTCATCTCTTTCTACCTGGAGAAAAAAAGGAAGCCAAACAACGCCATATTTCATCCCTCATAGACGGACATCTACAACAATATCTTACTAGTGAAAAATAAAAGTGACATTAGTGTAAATTTTGATTTCTCAATTTTAAATAGAATAAAATTAAGTTAGGAGTGTTTACATAAATTTGTTTTTTATTAAATTAATAATTTTTAAAATAATTTTTATTTATGTTTTTTAACTACATTTGCAGTTGTTTGTACAGTTTTACAATAATTTGCATGTATGTTGTTTCAATTGCATTTGTAGTTGTTTTTACTACAATTGTCAGTTGATTTTTAACAGTTAAAAATAACTTCATATTGCAGTTAATTTAACTGCAAATGTAGTCTACACCTTTTTAAATGCAAATGCAGTTATTTTAACTGTCATTTGCAGTTGATTTTACCTACATAATTCCCTGAGTGTAGGGATGGGATGGCTTTAATAAATCATTTCATGCCTGAAAATTAAATAATTAACGTTTATATGGTGGCTTCCTCACTCCAAACTTTATAAAAGGTTTAAAGTTAGTGAGTACCAACTATAAACCTTTATTATTATCTTCATTAAGCGGGGTTTACATTATACCATAAGTCATAAGATCTGTCAAAAAATCAGTCAGATAGCCAAAATCCTATAGTGTAAACACATTTTGTCTGACACTTACAGAAAATCCGATTGAAGTTTTGACAGTCAGATTGATTTTGAAATATTTCATAAAATTATGAGAATCCGATGGTAACAGCTGTTTTCATCTGATTGCATTTGATGGTGTAAACAAATATACAAGATCTTTTTGACAATCGCGTCGTTTCGTGAGATTTTTTATCTGATTTGTCAGACGTAAAATCAGATACAAAATCAGATAATGTAAACACCGCTTTATTAAGCAAATATGAATACTGTTTTTCACAAATTAGCTTAAAATCCTTCGTAAACGGAGTTGGATTCCGTTACTGATGGACCGAAAACGGTACGAAAACGGAACGAATTGTTTATTGGGAGAATATTCTAACTAAATATATGAAAATAATAAATTTTAATAACTTTAAAAAATTAAGAAATAACATATTAAAGTCTGTTATTTTTAATTGAAAGAAATATTTAAAGTTGAAAATGGCTATTTTATTGTATCCGACGAAGAGAAACTATGAAAAATCATTTGATGGCGCCGGCAAGACCATTGACGAAACATTGAATACCCAAGAAACATTTTTACGGACTCTCCGGCACGTACGGAATCATGAATCCGGCTTTTACGGCACATTTACGGTGCGTAATACACGTATCCGTCAAAGCTTGTATTTATACGGAACATTAACGGACCGTTTAATCGGATTTTCTAACACAATACGTTTTAACTCCGTTTCCGTACCGTAAAATACGGACTTAATTGATTTTAATTTGTGTTCGAAATAAAAACAATTAAATTGTTTAAAATACTGAAGGTCAACCCTTTAGTTTGGAAAAAATACTTTTCTGGCGATAATTAGTGGCGGTAGCTGGAATAGGTCCAACACATCATAGATTAAATAACTTCAAGATGGTAAGATTAATCAAATTTAGTGCGTATTTTACAATGGTGTGTGTAAGATGGTTTGTTTTTGTAACAAAAGCTCTGTTCCACGTACGGCTACCCAATTTTTCCAAAATTGTGTGTAAATTGTTGTTGTTTCAAGTAATTTGGGAACTCGCAGTAACGACGAGGAACAGATTTAAAGTTTGCGAATTTTAGTCGTAAGCAAAACTCCTTCGTAAATACAATAAATTAAACAACTAATTTATTTTTTCGTTTGCATGTAGATGATCGATTTTATTATGAGTGTCTATCGGGAATTGATGCGCTTTAGAAAGAAGTAAACTGAGAGGTAAACTGATGTACTAAATATAGTGTAAATTGTAATAATATCGTTATAAATAAATATATTAAAAAGCAAAAAATTATTACTCAAAATTAGCCAATTTAGATAGATATACAAGTCTGCTTTTGGTCCGGAGTCACTCCGTTTATACACGATATAACGGTCCGTAAATGGTTACAGGACATAACGGTCCGTAAACACAACAGTAGTGCTGTTTTGTTAACGGTATTTTTACGGTAATGGAATTTTTTTATCCGCTATTTTAGTAACGGTATATTGATGTTAACGGAATTACATTTATTTCGATTAACACATTTTAACTTTATTTTAGTTATTTTGGTGGTAATTTAACTGCAACAATATTTAGATTATAGTTTTTTCGAAATAGTAAAAAAATTTAATTTATTTTGAGCTATAGACATTGGGCTATATGAATAAAACTTAGTAATTACTTCGAAGTAATTACTTTGGGCTTAGGAATGACTTTTAACACGAAATTTATTCCTATATTTGTAGAATGGCATGAATTATAAACGAAAATAAAAAAAAATAAATTTTTAGTCTACTCGCAAGGGGACTAGAATTGTGAAGTAATTGCTTAAAAACCCAGTATTTCCCCCCTATTAGAAATATCCCAGCAAAACCTTTCATTACCATGTAATGAGTTTTAGGTATTGAAATCTTAAGTGTTCACTAGTTACCTTTTGATTACTAAACTACTTATTTTAACATGGTGATGTCATTGGAGGAAAGTCATTACACTGATGTTACCTGTAAGTAGTTTATCAGCTGTTCTATAAATAGATGTTAAATATAGATTTTAAAAAATATAAAAATTTAAAAACCAATAGGAGCTGACACGTATTGATCAGCGTACCCCACGATTGTCAGGCAAACACTCTAACCATTAGACCACGACATCACTATGATTTTTAATGCTTTAACTTATGTACACATTTATTATGGCAACTGTTATACATGTCTATTTTTCACAAAACTTGTTGTTATTAAATACTGCTTAATGAACATCAACATTTCTATAAATAGATGTTTAATATAAATTACAAAAAAAAAAAACAACAATGGAAGCTAACACGAGTTGAGCAGCGATCCTCATGTCTGTCAGGCAAAAACGATAACCACTAGGCTACGCCATAGTTATGGTTTTTAATGATTTAGAACATATATTATTGGTTTCAGCTATTGTGAAATAGTAATGTGTGGGGTATAATTATCGGTAACTCATTACATTCAGTTTAAAAGTAAGTCAACGGGTAATGAGATATGAGATCTAAGTAATGCATGTAGTAATGACCAGTCATTACCAAGGTTTTGCTGGGATCTAGTTTTTATTGGCTTGTATGAATAAAATATCATTATCAATCAGCGCATTTTGAGTAGCCTGTCCTTTTGTCTAATGATGTTATCATTTTGGGAATGGAAAAACATTTTTTGTCAGTACTTGTACCACCTGTTAAAGTGCCTTGCCATCACTTTACCGTTTGTACTTTTCTGACTGGGTGGTTGAGGGAGCGCTACCTTATTTTCAGTTAGTGATACATCATCTGTCGTTTGTTTTTTTTTTTTGCTTAATTTTTTTAGTAAAAATAAACAAGTTTTAATATAAGTATAAAAAGACAAAAAATTTTAAAAAATCAAAGATAACTGTACAAATATTTTTATTTTGAAATGAAAAAAAGTAGCACCGATTCTGTTAATTACAAATCGCTACATGTTAATTGTAGCAGTAGCGAAAATTCTTCAGTCATTATTTAATAGCTTTTTAAAATAGCTTTGTATAATAGATTAAATTATTTTATACTACATTAATACCTGAGCAAAAACTAACTGGTTTTTGGCTCTTGTAGTTTTTAACTTGTCAAAACGCATACAAAAAAAACAAACAAAAACTAGTTTTGTACAAAAACTATGTGTTTTTTGCTCAAGTATAAATGTAGCATTAATAAAAAACCCAATAACATAATTTAAATAAATTTATATTAAATTTAATTGTTTTCGCTAGAGCGAAAAATCCAGGGATCACGGGAAAAATCGAAAAAAAAAATTCCGCTGTCCAGGGAAATGAAACAGTCCGGGAAAAAAAAATCCGTAGTTCTCATATAAAACATCGATTTTTTGAAACCTGTGAAAAATGTTATTCGTTGTACACAATAGGTCATATGAATAAAACTTAGCAATTACTTCAAAGGAATTAATTTT
Source organism: Leucophora obtusa (assembly GCA_949987735.1). NCBI lineage: Eukaryota > Metazoa > Arthropoda > Insecta > Diptera > Anthomyiidae > Leucophora > Leucophora obtusa. The sequence goes on from OX465296.1 coordinate 139,062,424, forward strand.
GGCTTAGGAATACCTTTCAACGTCAATTTTATCCGCAGACTTTTAGAATAGCATGAAATATAAACGAAAATAAAAAAAAATTTTTCAATAAAAATTTTTTTTCGCGTAAATAGTTTTATTAAACGAGACTCCTAATCAGCGTTGCCAATTTAGCCATTTTATGGCTAGATTTAGCAATTTTTGAACACGTTTAGCCAGAAAAAATTGGATTTAGCCATTATTTTAGCCATTTTTAGAAAATGTTTAGCCATTTTTCGTTTTTGTACAAGATATAATTTTTGAGCGTGAATTTGTAGCTAAATTAGGGATTTTGCTCAATCTGCCAAATTAATTACATTAAGTATGGTAAAATCCAAAATCTTATTTAACAAATTGTGAAAAATAATCTGTTGAAAGCATGTCCATTAGAGCGTACCACCTTGCAGGCAAAAAAAAAGTGCGGCGTACACCCTCCAATATGAAGTATTTTTGCAAGGAGGTTTCAAAAAATTTGTTTTTATTTTTTTTTGCCGAACGTCGGGGTCGCCATTTTACATTTTTCTTTATATCTTTGGCATTTACAGTCCGATCTTAAAGTATGATACATCGATGATTTTTTCTAGAAGAGACCAGTGTTTTGCTCTAAGGATATTTTGAGCTCAAGTATCCCGTTCTAGTATTTACCCACCAGATCTCAGTTGCTACAACCCTAATGTACCACTCTAATGTCAGAAAATTAAAGCTCGCAAAAAATTATTAAACTTTTGCTAAGGAAGTTTTTCACTAAACCCAGTATAAATTTTTTTCATATATTGGTTGCCGAACGTAGGGGTCTCCTCGAGGAGACCAGTGTTTTGCTATAAAGGAAAAACCCAATAAAAAAAATTTTAAAGGCGTCCCCTACGTTTGGCAGCCAATATATAAAAATAATTTCTACTGGGTTTATCGAAAAATGTCCTTAGCAAAAGTTTAATGATTTTTTGCGAGCTTTAATTTTCTGACATTTGGGTTGTACATTAGGGTGTTATGTAGCTACTGAGATCTGGTGGGTAACTACTAGAACGGGATACTTGAGGTCAATGGCCCTTAAAGCAAAACACTGGTCTCCTTGAGAGAAAAACATCGATGTTTCATACTTTAAGATCCGACTGTAAATGCCAAAGATATAACGAAAAATGTAAAATGGCGACTCCTACGTTCGGCAAAAAGAAAAAAAATTGTTTTTGAAACCTCCTTGCAAAAATACTTCATATTGGAGGGTGTACGGCGCACTTTTTTTGCCTGTAAAGTGGTACGCTCTAATGTCCATATCCGGATTTAATTCATTCAAATAAAATTGAACACATAATAAGTATTGATACAAATTTCAAATACCAACTTTGTTTTAAAAAATGACTGAACACAAATTAATTTCTACACTTTGTAAAAGTTCGTTTGAAGAAAATTTGCGTTATATCAGGATTTATTTATAAAACATACTTAAAGTCAACTGACTACACTTAAAATAATATATCAGTAAAACAATCTGCAATCGGGTTTCAAATTGATTTGACTAATTTTTAACAAATTTTTAGTTAAAAGACTGATTCAAACAAAGATTTTAGTTATCCTCATTTAACACAATACTGAAAATCCTCAGTATTTTAACTTATTTTGAGTGTTAATTTACAAAATTTTTTATAACACATTTTTAAGAACCCATTCGTTAAATTTTACTCATTTTATTGTTAAAATATTATATTTCCATGTTTCTGTTACTACCTGCTAGATGGCACCGCCAATGTATCCGAAGTTTTAAAGATGGCGATATTTCTTTCCCTCTCAATTTTTTAAAATGGCCCATAACTCGAAAACTAATATAGATAGAGCAAAATTGACGAAAATTTCTACTAGTCCTAACCATAAAACGTTATCTCTGTCCAAAAATGGTCCTTGGTGGGGCCTTGGACCCTCGGAAATTTTTAATAAAAATTTTTCATTTAATAGAATGTCCTATATCTCGAAAACTAAACGAGATAGAGCAAAACGGCCAAATGAAAACATAATATTCGGTAGCAGAAATCATAAAAATTCTTTTTATTAATAGGTCTTAAATCTTTCAAAACTACAAAAAAAATGCGTTTTAAGTGTTAGCATTTGGCTAAGAGAAGATTCCCTACTTTTAGGTCATTTTTAACACCATAATTTTCATATAAGGAGCCGCTGCTCAAAAATTGTCTGTTAAGTGACTGTTGGAATGAATGTTGTTGGTAGGTTTTACTGCATTTAATAAATGTTTAAAGAAAATCAGGAGATTCATCTTAAATATTGTTCAGCCATTTTTTAGCTTTATTTTAGCCATTTTTTAATAATTTTTCCTCAGAAATTTAGCCATTTTTGGTAACCAAGTTCTGGCAACACTGCTCCTAATACAAGTTGAAGCTAAAAGGGCTAAAGTAGACATTGGTCTTTTTAGCTTTAACTTTTATAGATGAGTTCATAGTGACATTGGCCACACGCAGAAAAAAACAGGTGTATCTTTTAAAAAGCCTGCTATGTAAAATTTGCATAGTATTGAACTAATACAAAAATACAAGCCCCAAATTCCTGGTAATTAATTGATATGCATTTTTCCTAAATTACGAATGCTTTTTTTGTTAAGTTGGATAAGTACGTACTTTGTTAAATTTACATTGGTGAAATTTATTTAAAAACGTACTATGTAAAGTTTACATTGATGAAATTTTGAAAATAAAATAAGCAATAGGTATATTTTTCTAATAAGACAGGTAAATGTCAAAAAGCGCTTAGAATTTCCTTTGATATATTCAAATCTATATGGGGGATGTACATCTCTAATATAAAAGTATAATGATGCTGGATTTTCTCAAGTTTTTATGTTATAATATTATTAATGCAAACAAAAATATTAATGCAAATAAAAACAAAAGAATAGATTTTTAGTGTAATTTTCATGTCAAAATTGTTCCCTTGTTGAAAAAATACAAGCCTAAAAGTATTAAGTAATTACTTTTCAACATTGGGTACCCTAAAAAAAGTTGGAATTGAGTACTCGGTACTCAACACTTTTACAGACATAGTAATTTTATATTAAGTCAATTTATTTTAGAAAATGTGTCTTATAATTCTCATTTCTTTTTTAGACAAATAGTTTTTATATGTACATCCACATTATTATACCTACAGTTATTGAAAGGAAATGACGAATAGAACAAAGAAGGGTTGGTAAACATAAAACACAATTACAGTTCGGCAGCAGAGGAATGAGGACAACGAAAAATATTAAAATATAAATAAAATTAATAATTAAAATTAAAATAAACTAAAATAAATAAAATAAAAATACAGAATTTGCAAATTTTTTTTTATTTATTTATAAAATAAACCATGTTTTTTTTTTACTAAAAGAAAAAAGTTAATTTTTCTTTGCGTGTTGTTATATTAAACCAAGGCTGCGATTTAATTACATATACATCTTTTTGAAAATTTACCTAAACGTCTTTGACAAATTTGTCGTTAATTTTATGTAGTTGTATATCTACCACGGAACTTTGTAAACTTTTACTCTAATTATTGTAAATGCTACACCTTTTTATTTGCGTGCAGCATTATATTTATGAAGCTGTTCTGGGTTAATTTTGACATTAGCTGTTTTAACATTTTGAAAGAGAGCAAGAAAAGAAATTTAAAAGAATGGTTAACTCACAACAGCAAAATAGTGACATTGGCCCTTTTAGCTTCAAGCCACAGAATATAATCATATCTGAATATGTCAAAAAATCAAGATTTTCTGCGCGGAAAAATTGGGAATGATGAAAACAAGATAATTAATGTTTTGGTCAATGGGTTATGTATACAGATATTCTTTTTCAAAGTTGAATTTAATGAATGAATTGAATCAAAAAATAAATCTTTTATTTTGTGCCGGGGAGTTTATTTTGCATTGTTACCTTTTTATCTTCCAGATGGTAAGATAGAAATATACGATTATCTAGCGGTATCGATACCGATCAATCTTCCAGAGCTTCGCTTTCGAATTGACTTGGAGTATCGCTATGGATTCAGCATTTACTCTCGCAGGGGGATCTTCCGCAATAAGAATATGATTATGGCAGCATTAATTTTGTTTCTCCAGGAGATACGATTGTATTGCAATGTTTGCAGGGACACATTCAAGATTTAAGACTGTATTTCAAATAGTAGCTTAGCTTGGTTAAAAGCAGTGTTGCCGTATGGTTTTGGTGAAAAATCGTCAATTTGACAATATTTTTTAAAAAATCATAAATTCAGTTTTACCTATTTTTACTATTTCCCAGTAGTGGTGACATGTGTTTTTAAATTTTTATAAATTTTCTTTTAAAAATTACGTTTTATTTTGAAGTCCCTTTTCTAAATTATAAAAAAATGATTTTAATTCATAAAATAAAAAAAAATGCCAATAAAATTTAAAAGAAAGTAAGTAATTGGCGAAATATTATATACATACACTCACAATATTTTATCCTTAAAAACAACCTAAAATACATATTAAATTAATTGAAAACACAATTAAAAAAAGGACTACTGATTTTTCATTATATTCAAACCATTTTGCTATTTATTTTCAAACATTTTTTAAATAATCCACAAAAAAAATACAAATAATTCAAAAGTCTATTAAAACAATCATCAATTTTTAACTGACAAAACGTAAAAACAAACGATTTTGTGGTTTGTTTTTTCATATTTGAAAGTTTTTTTTTTGTTTGGATTTTCAAAACACTCACACACAACACACACACGTTCATATTTTTATTGGCTATGTTTGTGTGTATGAGTAAAGAATTTCTTGTAATTTGAATTGAAATAATTTTCTATATAAACAAACTATTTTAACAAAACAGAAAACCGAAAATATTTGAATTTTTTGTTTTAATATAGAAAACAACGAAATTATTTAAATTATTTTTCTAAAAATAGAAATCTAAAAATAGAATATTTGACTGAAAATAACAACTCCTACAGAGGACACATATTTTTTTGGTTTGTTTTTTATTGACGAATATAAAAAGTTAAATAATATGTTTCAATGTATTTTAATTGATTCTTCAATTGAAAACAAACTTTACCTATTACTTTTTAAATAAACCTCAATCGGTTATGGAAAATATATTGTGTGTATATTTATTTAATTTACATTTTAAGTGAGCTAAAAAATATTTTCAAAATATTGTCATTAACATATTACATAAAGTTTTTAGATATTTGTTTTGATCAGCGGTATTGGGCACACAAAAATTAAACGAATTTTAACATAAAAAATTTGAGTAAATAGCAATTTTAGATATATCGGAAAAAGTGGGCATAGAAGTGGGCGTGGATAAATTTTTTTCCCCTAAAAACATTATTCGGAATATTACGAACATTAAAAAAAAATTTGCCAAATCGGTGCAGCCGTTCTAAAGTGATGCGCTTACCAACGAACTTCATTTTTGTTTATATAGATTAGTATATAAAATTTAATCGAAAATATATTTAGTATATATTTATATATAAAATTTTGAACGATTTTATCAATTATATATTCCTATATCAACAATTTACGATAAAGCAAATATTGATATATGATTCAATATGATTACGTATGAGAAAATTTCTTAACATTTTTCTAACTTTCAACACCTTTAGTTTCCATAGTTCTTGTCGGATTCTCATACTTCAAAAAACTTTTTGATGATACGGTCATCAACATTTGTATTTAATTAATTTTCAATAATAATTTTTGTTCACATTAATTTTTTTTTAACAGTCATCTTATTAGTCAATATAAAATGCTTAATTTTTAAAAATTCTAAGTAATTTGTATAACTTTATAACGCCATATTTTTAAAAATTTTTTTGTCCTTAATTGCCAAAAAAAATCTAAAAAAATATTTTTAAATCGCAACCGCGCTTTAAATGATCTTAAATTTTTTGAAAAAGAAAAATCAAAGAGAAATAGAAAATATTTTTTTTTTGGAAAGCTTGACATTTTTACATAAATTTATATCTTTTATTTTTTTGTCAAGGGAAAAAGCATTAATTTTCATTTTTTATTTAAAAAGCTTAGAATTAAAAAACTAAAGTTTTTAGGTTTACAAAAAAAGTATACTTTTTTGATTTATTTGGAATTTTTAGAAATACAAATGGCTTAATAGTTCTAAAGAGCATTCGTATGCGGAATTTGATGAAAATCAAATGCTGTGTTTTTTATGATCTTTCCCGGAATTTATGATATATGCGATTTGCAGCTCTATGAGCCACCACCAAATAAAAAAAAATTCCATACTTGAAACACATTTGGAATCCACGAAAAATGTTCATGTTTGAAAAAAATTTTGGAGTCTTTAAAGAATTCAACAATAATGGATTTATACATTAACGTCTTTAAATAGTTACTCATTATCAACAATAGCCTATGGCTCAATGGTATTGTGTGCGACGTGAAATCAGAACGTTGTATGTTCAATCCCTGCTGCCCTCCAATACAAAGTTTTTTTTATCATTTAAATTTAATCTTATCATATTGTATTAACTTATATCCAATTTCATCGGGACAAAACTCGGATATAAGTGGATCATTTGAAGTAACTTTGTATCGTTGTAAATACAATTGTATCCGAATTTATAGAATTTAATATAAAAAATTTTCGGATGAAATGATATCCAGTTACATATTGCGAATCCATTCATACATAATATTATGTAAATTTTTTGCTCGGGATGTGTCTTAATGTAACTTCCTTCCTAGCCAGATATAACTCAATGACCATATATAACTACTTTTACCTGGGTTGCAAAAAACAAGATTTTCTTGTTTCTTTTTTATATTAAAAAAATTATTTTGGGACTAAAAATCTTAAAGTCGTTATTTTACAAATTTTGAATTGCAAAATGACGATAAATAGCTAAATCTGGCAACTATGGTTACAAGTTGATTGACTATCTATACTAAGGTGTCCCTTACTTTACGAAATATCAAATTTTCACTTGATCTCAAATGAATTAAAAAAAAAAATTTTAAGTCACATGTACACACGAGAGAAAACTGTTAAAGATAGAGCAAAAAGCAACCCTAAACAGCTTAAATCATTCATAATAAAGACATTTAGACATTTTTTTGCTCAATCTCTTTCAGTTTTCTCTCGCGTGTAAATTTGCCTTTAGATAACTTAAACCCATTCTGAATCGCGTCAAAAGTTTATCGTTTCTAATTTTTTTTTTAAGTTTAACCCATAGAAAATTGTCAAATTTACGATAAATGCTAATTTACTACTTAAAATAGTACACTCAAAAAATTTTGATAGTTACTACAGGAAACGAATTCTCAGAGGAGTTCTCAACCTTTACGAGTGTGAAACAGGGATGCTTGCTGTCTCCATTATTATTTGCGCTCTATGTTAACGATGTACATAATTTTTTAGAAGGTGGATTACTGATAGACGAAATAAATATTCGCTTGTTATTATATGCCGATTATATCGTGATATTAGCAGATAATATTGATATTTTACAAAATATGATTATCAAACTAGAAGCTTATTGTGATGCTTGGAATATGGAAGTGAATCTAAGCAAATCGGCGATTATGATTTTTAGATGAGGTGGTAAATTATCCAATAGAGAAAAGTGGGTATTTAAAGGGGCTGATATAAATATTGTGTCGGAATACTGTTACCTCGGTGTTGTCCTTACACCACAGTTTAGTTTCAGGAAACACTTAGCAAAAAGAAACCTATCTGCAGAAAACAGCATTATGGCTACCTGGAACTCATACTGTACCAATTTCTGGCTGTTTGTAGAGTAATTCAGGCTTACGCTGCTCAAATATGGGGTTAGTCACTCTTTGAAGAAGTTGATAAACTTCAGTTATATTTTGTCAAGAGAATATTAAAATTACCGGACAACGCGCCAACTTATGGGATTATGCTGGAAACAGGGATGGAAAATGGCTTCATATGCACTTTTAAATTACATATTGGGTACATCATGAAAACCTTCTTTCAATACGAGGAAAACCGTTTTGGGCCAAAAGCATAAATGAGATTGGTGATATTTATGGCTTATCATGGAACTCTACGAATTTAAATAAGGAACATTGGAGTTCGATGTTCATAAGTTTAATTGAACAGCTGAAAATTAGCAACTACCATACAATGTGGACTCGTGCAGTTAGGAGTGACACAAACAGAATTTATAAATAGCTTGACCATAATTGCGGCCCAAGATATTTTAATGAAAAGCTTAGTAGGTCGAAAATCATGTGGATTTTTAAAGCCAGGTGTGGTTTATTATATCTTAACAGCTCCAGTTTTAACAATCAACGTTTATGCACAATATGCAACACCAATGAAGTTGAAAATACTCAGCATTTTATTGGAAGATGCCCTATCTTCAAATCTTATAGAAGAAGATTTTTTGGTAAAACTTATTTAAGTAATGAAGAAATAATAAACGTATTAAATGGTATAAATGATGAAAACTGGGATAACCTAGTAAACTACATTAAAAATGCCCTTACATACAGATCCTTAATAATAAATGAATACAGATAAATTCAATATCGTAGTATTTTTTAAATTTATTTTCTTTTATATTTGTTTACAAAAATTTTAAGATAAAAATTTATTGAAAATGTTAACATTATCAAACAAACCTCCGACAGACGACTTAGTGTCATTGTCGTAAGTTCACGGAGGAAAAAGACTTTTTTGTTTATGTTTGGAGGTAATTATATTATATTTACAAACTACCATATATGTATTTGGAGTATGCTTCCAATAATATTGTGTTTATATTTACTATACATTAGGGCGGATCAAATTGTATGGATAAAAATTTTTTGATATTGCGTACTCGATTTTTCGAAAGCTTTTAGCATGGGGAAAAAAAAGTTCCACTACGACATATCAAAAAAATCATTTTCGAGGCTCCCAAATTTAATTTTTTTTGCAATTTTCTAATAAATCTAGATTAGCGCCATCTTGAGGTGGCTTTTTGTAACAACTAATAAAGTTGTAAACAATATAACATTACAACCTTTCCAGAAAGGTATTACTTATGAAAATCGGATAAAAAATGTGGCAACTAGAGGTAAAAGTATATAAGTAAAATTATTTTCTCCTTGTTGTCATCAACATCATTATCATCATTTCTCATCATTATCATCATCAAGCAGAAAATAATTTTACTTATATACTTTTAACTCTAGTTGCCACATTTTTTATCCGATTTTCATAAGTAATACCTTTCTGAAAAGGTTGTAATGTTATATTGTTTACAACTTTATTAGTTGTTTCAAAAAGCTACCTCAAGATGGCGCTAATCTAGCATTTATTAGAAAATTGCAAAAAATTTAAATTTAGGAGCCTCGAAAATGATTTTTTTGATATGTCGTAGAGGAACTTTTTTCCCCCATGCTAAAAGCTTTCGAAAAATCGAGTACGCAATATCGATTGCTAAATCGACCCACCCTACTATACATATAGTTCCCGGTAAACATGGGTTTGTTTGTAAATTAGTCATATTTTGTCATTTAAGAATACGTATTTTTGCATTTCTAACTTTATAATAATTATATTTATAAGAGTTTTTAATTAATATTTGTTAATAAAAATAAATAAACAATAAATGAAGAGATTGTAGTTACTGTTTTTCAATGAAAGATTTGTATTAGATGTAAAATTCAATGTGATTTATAATATATTTAGTTATTAAATAATCGCCAAACAGTAGGCCTTATGTTCCACTGGGAATTAAAGGATTAAATATATAAACAGTAGATGTATTAATTTTACTTTTTATATTTTTCCATTGAAATATAGAGAAATTTGGAGAGTAGAATAAATACGCCTATTGTTTGCCATATATTAATAATTGCTTTATAACTAAATATATTATTTATATAAAGTATTTGCATGGAAACATAATTTGTTTATGACACACATATTATATGTTTGCTGCCAAACATATAATATTTGTCGATAGCGTCATTTCATTTCATCCAAATATTATATAAATATTTACAGGCAAACATAATATATTTGCTTGCAAAATAATATATTTGCATGCAAATATATATTGTTTCTAGTAAAAACACGGCGAATATGTTTAACAATTTTTCCAAATATGTATATATATACATATTACCAGCAAAAATATGTTTGGGACAGGCCGTTTTTTTTTTCAAAGTGTTCGAAAATTTCTATTATAACATAGCATTAAGGCTACTTTTGTAAAAACTTATAATTTGAAATAAAGAACACTATCTATCTAGGTACTACATGACAGTTGTTTGTGTAGTATAAGTAGTTATTGTTTTTAACAGTAATTACATTTGTTTTTCTATAGAAAAATGCAAAACAACTGTTATGACGGTTATTTAATAAAACAACTAACGTAAAGTACTATAATTTCGTAACAGTTGTTTAAACAAGTTATTTTTAATATCATAATAAACAACCCAGCAAAAAATACTGCTTGCTTGGAAGCAGGTTCGTCAGGAAAAGAAAATGGTGTAGCGCTTGCATTATTGCTGATATAAGGCATGATTTTTGTTCGAGATAGCTCGCGTGATAGCTCGATATCCGATATGCGCTTCTATCATAGCTCCAAATAATGGCATGAAATCACAGCTTTTAGCTAGTAAATTCGGTTATCATTGTCATTCTTTCGTGCTTTGTTAGAGCGATAAAGTGTGGTAAACAACACTCTATTGCCTTTTTTAACACACTAATGCAACCCGACTAAAAAAGTTTTTATATAATCTTATATGATTTGATATAACTTTAAATGTTTATATGCGTGGCTTTATATAACCATATACATTTATATTAACACTTTGGTTTTATAAATATGTTTGATATAACGTTATATATAATCATATGCGATTTGGTCTCCAGCCATATATTAAGAGATCTGCAAGTATACTTCATACATAATTATATATAATGGCATATAAGCTTTTATAAACCATATTATATCAAAATATATAACAAAGTTAATAGAAAATTGTATTAATTTTATATATAATTATATCTGACATGATATCTAATTATACAAAATTTTATAAAGTTTAATTGCAATTTTTAAATTTAAAAATAAAAATTAGAAAAACATATGTTGAAATAAATATGGTTTAAGTTCAGTTATTTTTTCGGTGAAAAAAAATTAATTCCGAAAGTTATTTTTTTTATTTTATAAGACAGTTGTTCCGACAAATTTTTGTAATGTTTTATTTTGTTAACTATTTCCAAGTTTATTAACAAAAATTTTTCTAAACATTAAGCATTAGTATTTAAAATGAATGAAAATAAGTGATCTCAACAATATTTACTAAAATTTTATTTGAAAATCTTCATCAAATTATATGTATTAATATATAATTTGATGAAGTTAGATAGACCCATTTTTCGGATCAAATTGTATCAGGTTAGATAACATGCTTATCTCGCTTTATAGAATTATATATTCCAATATTCGGATCAAATTAGATATGGACGTATATATGGGTTTATATATGGTGATATATGATTATATAATATCTTTTTTAGTCGGGAAGCTATAAATCCTCAGAAGCAGTAAAGGAAGTAGAAAAGAAGCCCTAATCATTTTAACCGCTTCCGAATTTCTGCTGGGAACTACCAAAAGCGGAATTTTATAGTAAACAGTTGTTTTTGTTAGTTATTTAAAAAATAAAAAATTTCGTTGATTTCCTTTGAATTTTAAAAATTATTGTAAATGGTTGTTTTTTCAAACGCGTCGTATAGACCAAACACAATTAATATTGTCATTAATATGTATTTTGATTAATTCTAATTTTGTAGGTTTAAGGTTAAGAAGAAGGCTTCATCAGTGATCTTCCATTAAATTGTATTATTGTTTATATTTTTATTGTCAGATTGTCTCTATATGAATAATTTCAGAAGTGATCAAACAGACATATGCAAACATTCTACTTCAGATTTTCTCTGTTTATCTTCTTATTTCCTCCGTGTCACCTTTTCACAAATATTGTCACATTGACGTATGGTTTGTACGTACAAGTGCCGGCAATTTGTGTATATTGGAGACGGACGGCCAACAGGGCATTTTTATTTTTTATAGTAAATGGTTGTTTTTTCAAACAAGGGCTGTGCTATTTGTTGTATCGTCATAAAAAACAGAGTTGTTAAAATTTAAATTTAAAAAATACAACATTTGAGAATAGCACGATACAACATTTTTACGTATGGTTAGTGTCCTATATTTGAGTGTGCTAACAGATAGAAAACCCAATTGAAAATCGTTGTTAAACTCAAGTAAAAACTTTAACATCTCTGTTTTTTGTTAGGACGATACAACGATATAACACACTCATAATAATCCATGCTTAAAAATACGAAAATATTTTTCGTAAATATTTTTTCGTACAATATACAAACCACAAATTATATCAGATATGAATCACCTGATTTGAGCAATATGGCCGACAGAAAATGAGCAAAACAAAACGCAAAAATTTAAGAAAAACACAAAAGATAAAGCACAATAATCTAACAAGAGACAGATATATACAAAAAATGCGCAATACAAAATGTTTGGAGATTTTATATTGTTATCTCCCTCTTGACTTGACTTCCAGGTAAACAAAACCATACGGTTCGAGAATACTTTTTTGACACCTGTCATTGGTTTCACATCTGGTATTAATCTGTGATACAAACCTTTGGTTTATATCACAAATGTTTTGTATACAACAAATTTCATAAATTTACAAATTCGTAAATAATACAAACAGGATTTTGTAAATTATTTTTAGTATAAAGTACAAAAAAATTGTAATACTACAAAATGTTTGTACTAAGTCGATGGTAAAAAATTGATTAAATTTAAGAATTTCGTAAATTATACAAATAAAGTTTAATGAAAGAATGTTTGTATAATGTACAAAAATATCGTAATATTACCAAATACCATTTAAGGCTGGTTTACACTATAAGATTTTCGGAAAGATTTTGCACCTTGCATATTTGTTTTGCATGTGTACTAAAGCAAAATCGTACCGAAAAGCTTATAGCGTAAACCAGCCTTTAGTAAACATACAAAATTTTTTTTATTTAACGATTTCGTTTGTATATTTTACAAATATTTTAGATTTATTCATTAATATTTTTTTTAGAATAAACAAAGTTATTTTGTATTTTCACAAAATATTTATATATTTACAAAACTTTTTTGCACGTTTTCAACATTTCGTAAAATATAGTAAACATCTGTCATTAATTCTCATTTGGTCATTGAACGAAATAGTGTAAACAACAAAGTTTTTCTTTGCTTAAAAAAATCTAGAATTTTGTGCCAAAAAAAGCATTATTTGCGAAAAGTTTTGCTTTACTTCTTCAATTGAATATGTTCCATTAATTTCAACGTGCTAAAGATGGTTTGTGCGGTTCAGAAGTGGTGATTTTGACACGGAAGACAAAGACCACACAGGTCAGCCAAAAAAGTTGGAAGAGATGAATTGGAGGCATTTCTCGATAAAGATTGTTGTTAAACTCGAAAAGAACTTGCAAAATCATTCGGAGTTTCTCAAGCAGCAATTTCAAATCGTTTGCAAGCAGCAGGGAAATGGGTACCACAAGCAAGAAAATGGGCACCACACGATTTGAAGCCGAGAGACGTTGAAAGACGATTTGCATGGCCGAAATGCTGCTTGAACGCCATAAAAAGAAGTCATTTTTGCATCGAATCATTACTGACGATGAAAAATGGATCCATTACGACAACCCGAAACGTAAGAAATAGTATGTGAAGCATGGCAGAAGGGTCTCATCTGTTATGAGCTACTGAAATCGGGTATCCGAAATTGACTTGATTAGTTCTTGGCCTAAAAAAATGAGCAGTTGTTTTGGCGCGGAATAAATATGTTTCCAGAAAGTTGGGAAAAGAAAATAGGTAACGATGGCCAATGTTTCACAGTAACATAAACGCCAAAAATTTGCCAAATATATCGTATTTTTAGGCTATACACCCAATTTTCTACTAGATACAAAATTATTTTGTATTTAAATCAAATATTTATTTTTTATTTATTTACCAATCTTGTTTTTTTGTACTTTTATAAAATTTCGTATAATATACAAATAAAAATTCGATACTAGAAAACAAAATATCCTACTTGATACAAAATTATTTTGTATTTAAACCAAATATTTGTATCTTTACCAATCTTTTTTTTGTACTTTTATAAAATTTCGTAAAATATGCAAATAAAAATTCGATACTAGAAACGAAATATAATTTGTACATATTACAAAAATATTCGTAATGTCAAAATAACCAAAACTTTCGTAAAATGAACCACATTTTTCGTTTATTTTACCTACACGCTGAAAAAAACGGCCTGTCCCAAAAATATTTTTGCTGGTAATATATATATATTTGGAGATTTTGTTAAACATATTCGCCGTGTTTTTACTAGAAACAATATATATTTGCATGCAAATATATTATGTTTGTAAGCAAATATATTATGTTAATATATAATGTTTGGATGAAATGAAATGACGCTATCGACAAATATTATATGTTTGGCAGCAAACATATAATATGTGTGTTATAGACAAATTATGTTTCCATGCAAATACTATATATAAATAATATATTTAGTTATAAAGCAATTATTAATATATGCCAAACAATAGGCGTATTTATTCTACTCTCCAAATTTCTCTATATTTTAATGGAAAAACATAAAAAGTAAAATTAATACATCTACTGTTTGGCGATTATTTAATAACTAAATATATTATAAATCACATTGAATTTTACATCTAATACATTCATTGAAAAACAATAACTACAATCTCTTCATTTATTTTTTATTTATTTTTATTAACAAATATTAATTAAAAACTCTTATAATAAGTTAATATTTTAATATACACAATTACAATTTTTTTTTTTAACACAATTTTATGTTTTATTTATACTAATTTATTTTATTTTTTCACATCTTTCACAATAAAATTAATAAATAAAGGAAAAACATCACTAAATTTTCTGACTAGATGCAGTCTAGCTAAACCAAACGATTATTACCAACTAAAAAAGTTATAATGGCTACATACAACTTTATATGTATCAAGAATGGAAATTCGCCGTTTTTCCAAATATATGTTAATTGTATCCACAAATATAATTATTACCGGGAAATATATATATAGTAACTATAAAAACAATATAATTGGAAGCACACTGCAAATACATATATGGTAGTTTGTAAACATACATTGATTACCTCCAAACATATACAAAAACGTCTTTTTCCTCCGTGTATGGATTATTATGAGTGCAGATAGCACACCCATTGTGAACAACCTAATTATATTAAGAATATCTGAGAGAAATAAAAAATAAACCTTAAAGATAGTATCGCCTGCTAGTTAACCCAATTCACAAGCTTTTACCGTTTACTTCGAAGTCGAACGATATAAAATATAAATGAAAAACAGGCAACTGCTCAGTTATACGATTGTTTACTCTACATAGTGCCAGTCACCGGGTACCAGAAATACCTAATATTTTATGTGGCTCTACACTGCAATAATCTTGAAATTCTTTAAATTTAAGAATATATTTCGAACTATGCGCAAAAAAAGTTACAAATGTTCCTACAAAGAATTTCAATTTGTACGGGAAGCTTCTTACAAGCATAAGCAGAACATAAATCTAAAAACACAGAAAAAAAAATTTATATACTTGTTTGCGAAAAAAGTTACCAAAATGAATAAAAGTTCGCATCTCCACATTGAAAAAAAAATAACCAATTTTGGTTAAAAATAACCAAAACGCCAACACTGATTGCACCTCCAATGCATAAAAGCATAACAACTGGAGAACCGTTTGGTATTTTTACTTCAAATTTTAAATAGGCTGAAATAATTACTCTCATTTTTCTAATCTAAAGAAAAAAATTCTTTTTTTTTATTCAAATATACTTTTATAATACGAAAAGAATTAACGGTAAAAAAACAGTAGTTTTTACCCATTTTGTCAGTTGTTTTTAAATTTTTGAAGTAAAAATTTGTCAGTTAATTTGACGACATTGGTAGTTGTTTTTAATGCATTTGTTAGTTATTTTTCAACAGTTAAAATAAAAAAAGTTTTAGTTATTTTAAAGGTAAAGGGGCATTTGGCCCCTCTCCAGAGAAAAGGTTGTCTTATCGGTCTACATTCCTTAATTTGTAGAGTCCAAAAAAAATCCGAAAATCCGCCTTTTTAACTTTAGATTCTACCGACAAACTTTTGTGAGTGTAGAAACTGTCAATTCCATCAATAATAATTTGTTTTGTGTATATTTTTAGTATATGCAATATACGCCTTCATTGAATATAATATTATATCTATTCAAGGACCATCGGTTTTTTCTATTTCAGGTTTTTGATATTTACTGAAACATTTTTAAGATATACTTTAACCATTGCACTGGTAACTATACTAAAATGAAAGCTTCGTATGAGCAGACTAAAAAAAATATTTTGTTTTTCCAAAATTTTCAGAATATTTGAAAAGGGTGCGATTTTTAGAGAAAATCAAATAACAGCAACAACAAATAGCAACAACTGAAAATCCCTTCGACCGATTTTAAAAATTTTTATATTTTTGTGATTAGCATTCCAATTAATTAGAAACGATATATCGTACATTTCAGACCAAATGGAACAAAACTCTGGGGTGTTAGGATTAAAGTTTGACAATTCGGAAATTAAGAGACACCTTAATATATACTTGTTTTTAATTTACTCGTATTTATATTTTATATTCAATATTGTATGACTAACTTAACTGATCACTTTTTCATTGTATGTACTTGTAAATACATACATACCTACATGTAAGCTCAAAATACAACTTATCTTTGAATTGAACTGAAAGTTGTCTGTCAGGTGTGAACAGTTCTCACAAAGAGTTTTATCTATTGTCGAATAAAACTTTAAAATTAAACAAATTTGTAGAGTTAAAAAACACTATTAAAAAAATAAAGAAATGCTTAAGAGGCGTATACATTAGCAAGATTATGTCACAGCTTTCCATGTTGTACAAATATATTGACGGTGTGTATGTTAAATTGAAGGTTGAGCAATATTATGGAGTAAATCAAAACATTTTTGATTTTTATTGTACAACTTGAAATATTGTTTAATCTGGCAACACTGTTCAATTTTAATTTTGGACTATTTATTTTTGTGTACATTTTGTGGGGATATCTTGTAACAATTAAATATATTGGAATTGAAGCGTTTCGGTGTAATGCACTCAAAAAAAAGGCAGTAAAGTCAGCAAAAAATGTTGCTGTGTCAGCAAATTTTTAGTCAGGAGCGTGCTTGCAAAAAAGTTGGTAATTTCAGCAAAAGGTTTGCTGAAAATCAGCGAGCTGATTTTTACCAAAAAAATAGCATGGTTGGTTACCGTTATCGTTATAATACCGTTATCGCTAAAATACCGTTTCAAATTGAATACCATTACCGTTATCGATACCTCTAAAAAAATTTCTAAATACCGTTATCGTTACCGATACCGTTATTTTTATGGGTAGTTACCGGTATTTTACCGGTATTTATTATTTTATATAAAAATTAAAATTTTTTTATTTTATAATCTTGAGTGTTTTTTTTTACAAAAAATTTATAGATAATAATTTTACTTATTAAAACTACCAGTATTGAATTTATAGCTTAAAATCTGTATTTTCAGTACTTAAAATTAAAAATATGCCATGTTTTTACTTGTTTTTATATGTTTTTAACATAATTTTTAATACCGGTACGTACCGGTATTGCTGTTTCAATAACGGTATACCGTTACCGAAACAGTCTTAAATACCGTTACCTTTACCGTTACCTAAACAAACGAAATCTGATACCGTTACCCTTACCGTTATTCGTTTCGGTAACCAACCTTGAAAAATAGTAATCTTCAGCAAAAGTTTTGCTAACATTTAGTCGACTGCAAATGAAAAAAATCCTTGCTAAAATCACTAAACTTTTTGCTGAATATTAGTAGACTGAAAAAAACTCAAAAAACTTGTAACGAAATTTTACTTTAGTTAATTTATTTGCTGGAAATTTAAATATAGAATATATGTAGAGTTGTTTTTCTTTTTTTGTCATTTCCATTTCCAGACAAGCTGCGACATCTACATCTTGTCTATCTGGTTGTCGTCCACGCTATGCATGCGGTTATCAGCACAATTTTTGTAGCAAAATAAATTAGTAAAACATTAGTTCAAAATTAGTTTAGTGCTAAAAAAAATATAACTAAAATTTTTGCTGAAAACGGAATTTCAGCAAAAAAATTGCTGAAAACTAGTACACTTGATATACAAGACGTTTTACTAATTTTTCTACTAACTTATTTTTTTGAGTGTGTTTATTAGCATGTTGGACTTGCGCACAGGAGGTTACGGGTTTGAGGCCCAACCACGACAATATCAATTGATAAAAATTAATATGTACGAGTTTTCTATCTCTCATACATACAGGGCTGCCAGATGATTTTGATGAAAAATCGGCACTTTTTAGCAAAAAATTCGGCATTTTCGGCACTTTGGTTTTAAAAAATCGGCAAAAAAATCGGCAGTTTCAAAAATATTCAATTATTTAGGTTACTTTACATAAAAAAATATGTGAAAAAGACATTTCGTGTAAAATAATGAATTAAGCTAAATTCAAAATAGATTTATAAATAAAATAAATCCGTTTTGGATTTAGCTTAACTTAATTCCAGAAATTGCTTAATTCGAAAATTTAAAATTTTTTCGTTCTTATTATCTTAGCGAATAAGTGTAGAATTTGGTAAAAATATTAAATTTTGAAAATTAAAAAACAAAATGTGGATTTTCTAACAATATAAAATAAATCTAAAAAAAAAAATCCAGTGATTAAAAAAAGGCCTATTCTTATTAGGGCTCGTATATTCATGAATTTATAATCGTGTTTTATGTACATAAAATGTATGTATGATTAAAATCGAAAAATATTCATTTAAAATTTTAAAAATATGCATTTAAAATTTTAAAAATATGCATTTATTATTGATTTTCCAACGTTTTTGATGCTATCAATTCAGTTTTAGTATTACATATTTGTCTTTAAAAGTAGTTTAAAGATTGAAAATTGCCATTAATCATCGTCAGAAATTGATTTATGATTGATATTTTTGTATTCGAGATGAAAAAAATTCTGAAAATTATTTAGAAATCAGGGGCCGACTTACGGCATTCGTGAACGAACGAAATTGTTCGAAATCCGATTTTTCAATGTGTAAATACGTAGAAACTAACAACGATAACACCATATTTTAATCTTATATCCAATCTAGGGACGATTTGTAGATTCCCTGGCTCAAAAAACTTCATCCAAATGCTTAATTTTCCGAAATAAAAAATTAATTTCGAACGAAAAATTTCGATCACGGATGCCGAAATTCGACCCTAGAATAGAATATTGTTCTACCTAAAGTGCAAATCCTAAAGCTGCCTACACACTAGGGAACATGGTTGAGGGAACAAAAAATATCAAAAAATTTTGTAAACACGAAATGCACGCTCTCAACACGCACACACACACAAACGCACTCACACATTCACAAAAAATGCTCTCTTTTTTTAAGTATGTTCCCTAGTGTGTAGGCAGCTTAACATGATATTTAGAAATTTTAAAAATAATTTTTTTTAAGCAAAAACAGCAATATTCGTTTTTAGCAAATAATGCAAAAAAATATGTATTTATAACAAAATACGAACACGAACTTTCGAAATGTCAAAGACAGAATAATTTTCTTATTTATAAATGCATTGTAAATCATCAAAAATTAAAATTTCGTGTTTTTGAGTTTTAACAAAAAATCGGCATTTTTGAATCAAAAATCGGCAAATCGGCATTTTGCATATTTTTTAATAAAAAATCGGCAAAATGCCGAAAAATCGGCAATTCTGGCAGCCCTGCATACATATCGCAACGCTCTCCTTCAGTGTTCCCATAGATATCACATAACCCCAACAAAGTTATGTTCCCGTACTTTACCGCAGTTACCCAAACAAATTAGGACAAAAGCTTCCCGTACTCAAAAACGCTGTAAATTGTTGTTTGGGCTGTTTTGGGTTATCATGGGTACCCGCGATAACTTACGGGAACGCACAGTTGTTGTTCGCCATCTGATGGAGAGTTGGTGAAACTGTTGAAGGTGTTTAGTACATAGCAGTGCCGAACAAAAAAGCAAAGCAGATGGCGAACAAAAACTGTTCTGAAATTGTTAATATCTAGCGCAATTACAGTGTTGCCATAATTGAAGCCCTTGATCTTTCACCAACTTCATATTTTTTATTTGAATTAAAATAATCAAGTGGTATTTTGAAATTGTCTTCCTTTTATCATTTGGAAGATACTTCGGTAATATTTGAAAAAAAATTGTATTTTTGTAATATTTGAAAAAAAAATTGTATTTTTGTCAGTTTTTTATGATAATATTGTAAAGTTATTAACTTTGTGTTAACGTAATTACAAAAAACTAAAATCTATATTATAACCTAGAGAGAACCCCATAAAGGAAATCTGATGATAGTGCTTGGTGGCACTTGAAAACGCATTAACTGTCAACCATTGCTTCTAGGAAAGTTTTTTCATTCGTTTTTTCTCTGTTTGTTGTAAAATAAATTGTGACTTCTATTTGGAATTTGTCATATTTGATCTAAAGCACCGTAAGTTGTTTGAGTTTCACGTGAAAAAATTGTTATACTCCATATAAAAAAAATAATTTTCACGACAATAAGTTTCACGTGAAAATTGTGTAGACTTTGTTTTCACGCAAATTTAATGTACAAGACTATTATTTTTCTGGTGAAAAAGTTGTGGCTTTGTTATAAAATTAAAAAATTGTTAATTCTTATAAAGCCTCATTCATACTGAACCGAAAACTAGAAGTTTTCGTTTTTCTTAAGTTTTCGATTTGAAATTTGTATGGGATTTGACAATCGAAAACAAAATAAATTTGAAAACTACTAGTTTTGGGTTAAGTATGAATGACGTATAACTTAAATTGCAATTTAAAGCATTTAAAGTTCGAATGAAATTTTTTCACGTGAAAAATAACTTACGGTGCTTTAGACCAATAGCAGAATATCAATTTTTTATAATCTGGAGGATATAGAACATTTGTTTGAAAAAGAAGATAACTACCCAACAAACAATTCGTTCCGTTTACGCACCGTTTTCGGTCCGTCATAAACGGAATCCAACTCCGTATACGTACCGTTTTCTGGATCCGTATACGGACCAGAAAACGGAACATAAGGAACATCGAAACTGATTCGAATCCGTTGAAAATCCGTCAATGACGGACCGTTTACGGACCGGTATGTCGTGTTAAAAACGGACAAGTCCGTTTAAAGTCCGTCAATGACGGACCGTTTACGGACCGTTATGTCATGTAAAAAACGGACTAGTCCGCTGAAAGTCCGTCAATGCCGGACCGTTATGTCGTTTAATAACGGAGTATATCCTTGTCCATATCCTTCCGATTAAAAAAAAAAAATAGACCATATGTTTATTATTTTCAATACAAAGTACTTTTTTTTCTTTTTTATAAATTCATTAATAATTATTATTTATAATTACAATATTTAGCACATCCAGCCCGGTCTACCTATCTATCCAGCGCTTAGCCACCCGGAGTAAAATCCAACATCTATATGGAAAAGAGACAATAAATTAGTTATGGTTTAATTGACTGTGTACACGATGCAAATTCTCACATGTTATACACAAAACATTGTGAAACATTAAGTTTCATAAATCTTACCTTGTTACTTGATGTTGTTTGATTAATGGTGTGATAGAAAGAATTCCCTCTATTGCATATTCTCCATATATTCCCATTATAATAATATTTTCACCGACTTAACAAAATTTTTTTATTTTGTAAACAAACCGATGATATCCGTATTTAAAGGTACGGAAACGGATACACCAATACGGAGTTAAAACGTATTGTGTTCGAAAATCCATTTATACGGTCCGTTAATGTTAGGTATACGTACAAGCATTGACGGATACGTACATTACGGTCAGTTAACGTGCCGTAAAAGCCGGATTCATGAATCCGTACGTAGCGGAGAGTCCGTAAAAATGTTTCTTGGGTAATGTCCATGGATTATGTATGCAGATATTCATTTTCAGAATAAAATTTGATAATGAAAAAAATATATCGTTTATTTTACATCAGGGAGTTTGTTTAGTGATATCATCTAACGATATCACTGATTTATCTTCCAGAAGTATAGCTTTCGTATTGCTTGAGAATATCGCGGACATTTAATTCTGAAGAGGGAATCGTCCGTAATCAGAATATAATTGAAAATTTTTCATCCCGTCGATGCGATTGCGAAACATTTTCGTGGTGCAATGTTTGCAAGGTTAATCCCATTTTATATTTTATATTAAGCTTGATCAAATATATATATTTGTATATATAACAAACAGTGTTGCCAACTTTTGAAGGCAGGAAAGCACCGTGAGCATTGTGAAAACGGGTAAAAAGGGTAAAAATTTACCAAAAATGGGGTAAAAAAGCACGATATTAATTTTTTGAAAAATTTAAGTCAATAAATTGAAAACACATTTTAGCTTTGTAAAATCGTGTAAAAAAAGTTCAAAAATAACCGAAAAAGGGGTAAAAAAGCACCAAACTAATATCTAAAAATTTTTAAGTTTAAATATATCGAAGTTGCTATTTAAAATTGTACTACAAACATTGTGAAAAAATGTATTTTTTGTTTAGTTCGTATTATTTTTTCAACTTTGACAGAAAATTGAAGAAAAATATTAAAAAACGAGAACAAATACCAAAAATATGAACTGTACAAAAAGCACTAAAAGCACTGCCAGAAATCTGAAAAAGCACTGTAAATACCCGCTTTTTTTAAACGGGTATTTGTAAAACATCACCGGGTACAAGATTGAAAAAAGCACCGAAAAATACCCGAAAAGCACTGAAATGGCAACACTGATAACAAATAAAGATAAAGCATTCAGTGGCAGTGTTGCCAACTCCTGAAGGCAGGAAAGCACCGTGAGCATTATGAAAACGGGTAAAAAGGGTAAAAATTTACCAAAAAAGGGGTAAAAAAGCACGATATTAATTTTTTTAAAAATTTAAATCAAGAATTCAAAAACACATTTTAACTTTGAAAAATCGTGTAAAAAAGGTTCAGAAAATTACCTAAAAAGTGGTAAAAAAGCACCAAACTAATATTTCAATATTTTGAAGTTTAAATGTAACGAAGTTGTTATTTAAAATTGTAGTTCGTATTATTTTTTAAATTTTGACAGAAAATTCAAGAAAAATGTAAAAAAAACGAGAGCAAATACCAAAAATATAAACTGTAAAAAAGCACTAAAAGCACTGCCAAAAATCTGAAAAAGCACCGTAAATACCCGCTTTTTTTAAACGGGTATTTGTAAAAAATCACCGGGTACAGGAAGAAAAAAGCACCAAAAAATACCCGAAAAGCACTAAAATGGCAACACTGTTCAGTGGCGCCACTCTAGTTGCAGAATCGTGCAATTGATGGCGCTGGAAAAATCGAATTTGATTTCGAAATCTCAAGATGGCGACAGTGTACACCCACTTGAATTTGAAATTTCCAAAATGTCCAAAAGCTCTGCAATATTAAAATAGTGCTGCCACATTAAAATTTTATTATTTTATTTTAGGAATTTGAATAAAGGAACTTCCTGTCAAAAACAACTTTGTGCTTTTTGTTAAACGAATTATTAGTGTTAACGTTGTTTAAAATTTTTATTGTGTATAATAAGAAATTTAATTTTTGTTAAAAGGGCTTTTGCGTAAAGAAAAATATGTTCTAATGACTTTTTAGTACAGTAGACGCTCGCAAATTAGAGCTTTCAGTAATTCGAACGTCTAGAAATTAGAATCAATGTTTGCAATACATTAAACGCTCTGAAATTCGAATTTAAAATTCTAATTTCTGAGCGTTTTTTTTTTTTTGGTTATTTGAATACACAGGAAATCCCCAATTTATTTTTATTCTGTTTGAATAAAGTAAAACTAAAAAGGGGAATCACCAAATTATATATGTTTTTCCCTATTTGTTTTTTTGTCGCATTTATGTACATTTTTGGCTAGTTTATTTGTGAAATTTGGTACGCGTGTACATATTATTTGGCAGTCTCTATTAAATAGTGAAAGTGTATCATTTAAAATGTTAAATAAACGTAAAAAAAAACACTTTATCATTGGAAACTAAAGTCAAAATATTAGAAAAGCTTGACAAAGGCGTTCAAGGGAACCGGTTAGCCCTAGATTTTAATGTGACAACATCTTCAATCAGCTACATCAAATCACATAGAACAGCAATATTAAATGCTGTTTCAAACACATATCAGGAGGCAAACAATAAATCTTTGCACAGCGCTGAATATCCAAAAATGGAAAGTCGTCTGTATGAGTGGTTTTTAAATCAACGAGAAAAAAAGTGTACATTGACTGGGCCAATATTAAAAGAGAAAGCTAAACAAATATTTAGAGAGGAATATCCCGATAAAGATGAAAATGCATTCCGGGCAAGTGATGGATGGTTTACCAAATTTAAGAAGCGACATGGTATCCGTTTTTTAAAAATTTGTGGCGAGATTCTTTCCAGTGATGTTGCTTCAGTCACTCCTTTTATTCATCGATATCGTGCAAAGATCGCTGAGATGGGTTTAATGGAGTCACAAATATATAATGTCGACGAAACCGGATTATTTTTTCGTTGCCTACCAGACAGAACCTATGTCTCTGCTTTTGAAAAAAACGCCCATGGACATAAAATTCAAAAAGACAGAATTTCAGTCCTACTTGGTGCAAACTCTGATGGATCACACAAATTAGTTCATTGGTAATTGGAAAAGCAAAAAAACCCAGGTGTTTTAAAAATTTCAATAATCCTCTGCATTACAGCTTTTCAAAAACTGCTTGGATGACTTCTTGGATTTTTCACGAATGGTTTCACGGAATATTTATTAAAGAGGTAAACAAAAATATTGATTTCAGGTTCAGTACATAATTTTAAAATTTTTTTCAATTCACAGGTGATCCGCTTTTCTCAGGAAAATAATTTGCCTCCGAAAGCCATTTTGCTTATAGATAATTGCTCCGCTCATACACCCATTGAGAAACTTAAAAGTGACGATGGAAACATAGTTGCAATATTCTTTCCACCAAATGTGACAGCAGCTTTACAACCAATGGATCAAAACCCTATTAAGTTAACAAAGCTCAATTACAGAAGTATGTTTCTTTCTCAGTTAATTGCTGAAGGTGGTGAACTGAAGAATCATTTGAAATCCCATTCGATCCGCAATGCTATATTATTACTGAAACAAGCTTGGGATGCGGTACCACAAAGTGTTATGAAGAAATCTTGGTCAAAGTTGTCCAATTGGGACTCTAACCAATACGACAGCGACGATGACGTGCCAATAGCACAATTGTTGCAAATAGATCAGGACTGCAACGAAGTTATTCAGATAACTCAAGCTCTTTTAAAAGAAATAGCTCCCAACGATTGCATCGGTATAGAAGACATCGACAGATGGAATGAAGATATGTTTGATGACGGATCTGTTTATGTTCTCAGTAGCGATGGTGAGTCTTCAGATAGCAACGAAGACGACGTTGTTGCAGTATCATCAGTTGTCTCTAATACAGTGGTGTTCTGTCCATAGGTAGGGCTGCCATAATTGCCGATTTTTTATTTTTTAATAAAAAATCGGCAAAATGCCGATTTGCCGATTTTAGGTCGAAAAATGACGATTTTTTGTTAAAATTCAAAAACACGAAATTTTAGTTTTTGGTGATTTACAAATCATGTTAGGATTTGCACTTTAGGTAGAACGATATTCTCTTCTGATTTCTAAATATTTTTCAAAATTTTTTTGTTCTTGAATACAAAAATATCACACATAAATCAATTTTTGACGATGATTAATGGCAATTTTCTATGTTTAAACTACTTTTAAAGACAAATATGTAATACTAAAACTGAATTGATAATATCAAAAACGTTGGAAAAATCAATAATAAATGCATATTTTTAAAATTTTAAATGCATATTTTTAAAATTTTAAGTGCATATTCTTCGATTTTAATCATACATACATCTTATGTACATAAAACACGATAATAAATGCATGAATATACGAGCCCTATTTAGTTTTAGATTTATTTTATTTTGTTTTTTAATTTTCAAAATTTAATATTTTTATACAAATTCTACACAGAAAAAATTTCTCAGTTACTGGCTACTAAATGTTCAACTGAGTCTCAGGTGAAATACCCCTTACTGAGGCTCAGTTAAAAAAATTAATTAAATATTGGGTGGCAGTATACCTTGACTTGGTTTATTTTTGAAGCATTCTGATTGGTCAATTTATTTTCAACCAATCAAAATATTTGAAAATATAAATATTTTTGTAAGGTTTTCATACACAAAATGAACAAAGCTGTTTGATTAAAAATATAGTCGACTTTAAATTAAAAATACTCTTTTTATATTAAGGGCCAATAATTTTATAAGTAACGTTTTCATTAATAAATGTGAAAAGAAAAGACTGGTTAACAGTGGTATCTAAATTTGGTTATCCGACATCTAAATTTGGTTCACAAAAAAAAAAAAAAATCGATGGTCATGCAACTTCTCTTGAAGAAAACAACAACAGGAATAACGTTTCAGCTCAAATTAGCAAAGTACCCGAAGAAAAAAAGTGTAAGCTGAATAGGCATTAAAGGTTTTATGGTAGGGCAAACATTTCCTGAAATGGTATCCAAATTAGCCGCAGTTAATCCGCACCATAACTAGATCTTCGTTTATTCGAGAAAGTTTTTATAATAAAAACCTGGCATTGCAAAAAAATGAATCCGATGTAAAGAACATTATATTAAATTACTGCAATCATGTAAAAGATATCATGATGAAAGAAATATCGAGCAATATTTCTAACAATAGGAGATTTACTATAATCTTAGATGAATGGACAAGAATATCACAACAATGTATAAATGGAAATAATTCATTTTATAACCTGGGGTTGGTTTATATATCAGGAAGATGTAATGCTGATGAAATAAGAAGAATTGTAGAAATAAGACTAGAAGAGTTTTATTTGTCTTTGGAAAATAACATTGTGGCCACCATATCTAATGGGCCAAGTGTGATGAAACGGTTTGTTTCCGACAGTCCAGTAGTAGGTGCTTTCTGCTGGAATCATGCAATTCATTTGGCAGTGCTGCGAGTAATTTATGTGAAATCAAATGTTCAACATTCTGATATTTTTTACTTTGAATTCTCACTACACAGACGGCATTTGTACTGAAATAGTTTTTTTTTAACAAAAATTACTTATATAGGTGGTTTTCATTAACAATTTTGTTCAAAAATATTTCCCGGGAATCCCGGGAATCAAATTTTTTCATTCCCGTTTCCCGGGAAATAAAAAAGTCCGGGAAATCCCAAACCCTAGTACGGATATATGCTGATTTTTTTTTAATGTACTGAAAAAAAATTAATAACAATGTACGACAAATATTTTATGATTATAAATGCAGATTAAATATATATAAATGCAGATTAAATATATTTTTTTTATTTCAAAAATTGTATTTTGTTTATTTTTACTTCTTTAAAACAGTGTAGTATTTATTTATATTTTCCCAAAGTACCTACTTCGCTTTTTACACAAAACATTTTCATATTTTTAATAAAAAATAAATGCATACAGATTCTATTAACCCATTCAACATTTCTTACAGTGCAATTCTCATTTTCTCACCAACACAACTACATTTTTAGTTTTGAACACCACTGCTCTAATACTACAGCCATTGAAAGCGTAAATAATTTAATAAAATGGTGCAATAACAGTGAATTGTTTTCAACTAAGCACATAAGTAATCTTTTGGCTCTCCGTAATGATATTTCGGATTTAAAGAAACCAAAAAAACAATCAAATATAACTGATTATATTTCAATAAAAGATTAGTTGTTAACTTGGCCATTGTTTAATTTTAATTGTTTAATTTTTTTTAAATACAGTTTTTTAGTTTTTAATTAAAAAAAATACATGTGATGTAATTGGACTGAATTGCTATGTTTTGCTGCCATTCGTTTTTTTTTTTATATTCATATTTTTAATTTAAAAAAATACATTTGATGTATTGGACTGAATTGTTGTGTTTTGTTTTCTTGTTTTTATCAAATAAAATTGAATTAAAAAATATTAAAAAGAGTTTTATTTAAGTTTTTGGAAGTAAATTTACTCAATTTTTTTTTCAAAAAAAAAACGTCCAGAAATTAGAATAATTCAGAAATTAGAATTGCCTCAAAAACAAAGCGGTGCTAATTTGCGAGCGTCTACTGTACTTTTATTTGCATATTAAAAAATCTTAAAAGCCCTAAACACAATTACATTTTCTTAAAGAAAAGTAAAATCTTGTTAAAATGGCACATTTTTGTTTAAAAAAAATAGCTGTTGGTGAAAATGCCTACTGTCAGAAAGTAAATTCGGTGACAAAAGAAACAATTTCAGTAATACCACACTCTTCTTTTGAGCCATTACTTTACTCCTAAATTTATTGAATGAAAATTCGAGTGAAATCTAACATCTAAACTCGAGATTAAAAATTTTAATTATGGCGATTTTTGCCGCTCCAATGTGTAATTGCAGTTTTCAGTTCTGGCAACACAAGAGTAAGTAAAAACTGGTTTTTCTATCGGTGTGTACAAAAAGCGACATCTGTATTTTATTGTAAGCAATATTTAGTCTGTACACAAACCAATTGTTAGTGCGCGCATTTATTGCTATTATGATCAGTAATGTCCTTTTATAAAAACAAAAAATCGTTTAAACAATTTAGGTGTTGTTTACGCTGAATTTCATACTAAAGCCCGGTATTTTGTTCGTACTTTTGCGAAAAAAGCTGTCAAACTCCATATAAAAAAATGATTTTTCACTTGTGTGGAATTGTTGCGAAATTGCGGTGGAACTTTTTTCGCGTCAATTTAATAGACAGCACCATTTAAAAATGTAGCGAAAAAGTGACATTTGGGTTAATTATGATTGTAACTTTTTTAACCATACAAAATTTGTGCATTTTACTATCTTTATTATAATTTTTGAGCTCCAAACACAGAGCGAAATTTTTTCGCTCTTTTGAACCAAATACTAGGCTTAAGTGTTGCCAGAAAATTTTTACCTCATCTTCCCATTTTGGAAGTTGAAATTCCCAACGATTCCTAATAATATTGTCAAATCCCTAAAATTCAGTAAACAATCAACACATTTTTATCGAATTTACATTGTTAAAATGTTCATTAGATTTCATTTTGAAATCCAATTCGAAATCTATACATTAGAATATTTGACAGATGAATGGGATTTCGATTGAATTCACATATTTTTAATCTAAATCTATCGAAATCAACTTTTAACTCGATTTCGATCATAGTGTAAATTCGCTATTATAAAGAAAAAATTAATTACGAAGCCAACAAATTTTGGACTACTCTAAAATTATGATTAAATACAGACTTTAAAATAGACGGATTTAGAGGGTCATTATTAAGTTGGTATTGGGTTCTTGCAAAATGAGGATAGAAACTAAAATTGCGTTTACATCTGTTTTCAAATCCCGAGATTTCAATGGAAATATCGACCCGAAATCTTGACCGTTTACATTTGCACTTTATGACAGTAGCGAGATTTCGATTTGACAACTGCTCTTTTTTTGTAAACAAAGTACCATAAAAAAAACCTCAAATTAAAAATATTTCTAAAAACCATTATTCATTGGCGGAGTACAATTTACATTATTTTATGTAAAGATCTAACGCTAAATATGTTAGTAAATTGGTTTTTTATAAGGACGACAAGCTAGAAGCCAGATTTTGCAATATTTTGGCGGAAGGAAGACATGCACTTCCCAATGCTTTCTTCATACTTAGTTATGATTCGCGGGAAGCAAAAATTAGAACCGCGCAACACTTCTTATAATCATTAGTACATTTCCATTGGGTCTAAAGTCATATTTATTAAATTAATAATCATTTTTTATTTCATTACTTTGTGTTATTTTTAGGTTATTTTTTAGTCAGCTGTTGACCATCGTTGCCACTTTTTCATGCAAAAACTCTACAAATTAAGCGAAACACAGTGTTGTATTCTGCAAAAGTCTCCAGATTTGTGAGATTTTCATGAGATTTCTTAGAAATCTCGCAAATTTACGGGATTTCCTTTGTATGGGGAATCTCGGGATTTCACATTAGATTTTCACTGAAATCTCAATTTTAGTCGAAATCTCGGGATTTGGGTGCAGATGTAAATGCAACATAAAACTTTTCTGACAACAAATACTCGCCAAGTTTTTCTGGCAATGGAACTGTTACTAGTTGTCTGGTTCGAACAAACATGAACATAATTGGTTACTTACAAGCAGAGCTTCGAAGAATTAATTCTATTTTGAATGAAGTCCCTTAAAATAACATTCGATATCCTTCCAATTCGATTAAATAATTTTTAAACTATTCGCAGAGACTTCATTCTTTGGAATTCATTCGATTGAATTCACTTTTAAGGAATTCAATCAATTTAGCTCATTTGATTTTGTCAACCAATGGAATTCAATCGTTAGAAATTCATTCGATTTTCGTTTGACAATTTGGGAATTTAATCGATCATTCGATTTTGTATCATTTGATTGAACAATTTAGGAATGAAATTCCTTTTCCTTAATATGATTAAAAAATGTGTAAAATTAACAATTATGTTATTTGATTACGATAATTTTACAATGATTTCTTATAAGTAAAGGAAGAAAACAAAAAAAAATATTGTATGTTATTCACAGTTAAAGTATAAATTTGTACTAGTATTATACTAATTTTTAGTATAAAGTTGTTTTTTAGTAAAATAATTTGGTATTCTCATTTTACAAATTAAAGAATTTTTTACTAATTTGAGTTGCTAAATCTACAAATTTAATTTTACTAAATTTTGAAACCCGGTTAGCTAAAAATAGCAAAAAAAATTTCTAATCTTTTTTATTTTGGAAGTTTAAAAAAAAATTTTTTTTTCCAAATATACACAACCCGATAGAAATTCTTCTTACAATATGATTACCAGAAAGACCAAGTTGTTTTTAAGGGTGTTTTTCCATTTATAATAAAAAATATGTTTGTTCTCTAAATTTTTTTTTTTTTTTTAATGTTTATATTTCCACGTTTTTTTTTTTTGCTTTTTTCGAATATTTCTTTGCTATAAATACAATTAGTTTTTCAATTTTTTCAATATGTATTTTTATCATCCATATTCGTACACTCGGTGAAAAAAAAGTTTTCATATTGATGAAACTGCTTCATAAATCGTTCACAGTCAATAAATATGACGAAGCGTTTCATAAAGCGGATGATGTTTTTATACGAAAATTGATGCCAAAACGTCCTTCAAATTAGTTCGTATTAACCGATATTTCGTCTTAACCAAGTCCAGCTTAAAAGAGTTTTACTGTAAATGGTACAATTGTTTTCTATTCTAAAGCTACCTACACACGGAGGAACATTCGTCACAAAATGCTCTTCGTGTATGGCAATGTATCGTGTTGACATTCGTGTTATCAACATTTTTTGATATTTTGTGTTTCCAAACTCAATTTTCCATCGTGTGTATCGATGTTACTGTTTTTGCTGTGTTAGTTCATTGAGAGCAGTCGGACAATTACAAATAATGAAAACTGCATTAATTTTATAAATGAATATAAAAATTTTCGACAATTATGGGACATAAAATGTGACAAACAAATGATGTTTCGCTTCAGATTTTGTTGTGTGGCATCGTCTGTACTAAAAAGAGTAGAAAAACTGAAACACATGCTCTGTGATGAATGTTCCATCGTGTGTAGGCAGCAAAAAAATTTTGATAACACGATACATTGACATACACGAAGGAACATTCGTCAAAAAATGGGCATTTTGTGACGAATGTTCCTTCGTGTGTAGGCAGCTTAAAAAGTATAAGTATATCATTTTGATGACCGCTCTTTCTACTTTAATTTGTTGTAAAGATCTAGTTCGCTCTTCTAGTTCAATCGCTTGACAATTTCGTTCAATCGTTCATAAAACAATTTTTCCGATCGCTATTTTGACTATTTTGTTAACTACCCAGTGTAGAAAATCATTACCAGATATGTGGTTATGTAACTACATACTTCCCAGTGTAGAAACGGTAATGACATATCATTATTTTTTGGAGTACCAGTAATGACACCCACTTACCTTCTCCATTATTTTAAAACATATAATAATGAGTTACTGATAATAACTTATTTTTATCATTATTTCAAATAGAAAATAATTTTTTAGAATTTTTTGAAAATTTTTTGAAATCTATTTTTAGACTCAATATTTTTTAAACACTGGTAAGGATGTATGTAACCACATATTTTTTGATTTTTTGTATGTTGGCGAGTAAGCTTACTTGTGTGCAGCAGGTCAATTATGTTTTTATCTATTAAATATTACATGTCGATATAGCTCAGATGGTAGAGCAGTTGACTGGCAATCTGTAGACCCAGGTTCGATTCCCGCACCAGCAAATTTTATTAAAAAAAAAAATACAATAAAAAATATTTTTTTTATATATTTTATTTTTTTGAAAATCTATTTTTGGACTCATTATTTTTGTCAGTACTGGTAAGCACATAGGTAACGATATATTTTTTGATTTTTCGTATGCTGGTGTGTAACGACAACTCATTATTTTTCGCGACATCGCCATATAAAGGTAATAAGAAATGTAATAACAAAAGTAACTAGTTACCATTACCAAGTTACATAACCACATATCTGGTAATGATTTTCTACACTGGGTTGGTAATGGTAACTAGTTACTTTTGTTATTACATTTCTTATTACCTTTATATGGCGATGTCGCGAAAAATAATGAGTTATGGTTACACACCAGCATACGAAAAATCAAGAAGTATATCGTTACCTATGTGCTTACCAGTACTGACAAAAATAATGAGTCTAAAAATAGATTTTCAAAAAAATTAATTACCCAGGTGAAAATGTTCATATATGGCCATATATGGCAACATATATGGGTTAATATATGGGTTCGGATCCGAAATTTGAGGGTATATGGCCATATATGGAGATATATGAATGTTCATATAAATTTTTTTTTTATTTTTTAATAAAAATATTGCTTTTTTTATTCAAATTAAATGTAAATATTATAATTCTATTCATACGTTACTGATGAATTTGTACATTTGAATAAAATTGAAAAATTATGAAATTTTTAATGGACATAAACATTTTACTTCAAGTTTAGAAAATATTTTATGACTGATTTTTGATTATTTAATGATTGTTTATACACTAATAGAAAAAAGTGTGTAAAAATTTTAGTTAAAGCTACTAAAAATTAGTTCAAAATGAAAAACTGCTGAATTATCAGAGTAGTTTTGCTAAATATAAATAAGATAGGAACAGCAAAAATAAAAATGTTTAATATATTTACAAAATTTGAGTTATAATTGAGCTAAATTTCATGTGATTAGAAAATAAAATTAAATTGTACTTAGTAGTAGACAAAAAAACATCACATAAAATTTTCAAAGTTCCTTTTTCGTTTTTTGTTTTTAATGGACAAATCTAGCCTTCTGAAATCAACAGTTTAATATTTTTAGCAAATATTTCTGTTGATTTTATAAACTGCTATTTGCATTGAACAAAATTTAACAAAAATTTTTTTAGATACAACAGTTTACTTTAGCCATTTTTAGTTTAATAATATTTTGCAAAATTTTCTGCAGATTTTCTAAATTTAGAAGTTTTATTTTTGCTGTTTTTATCTTACTGCAATATTTTCAATTGTATTTCAAAATTTATCATTTTATTTCAGAAGTTATCAATTGTTTTTCTGATTTATCAATTGTATTTCAGAAATAATCAATTGAATTTCAGTTTACTCAATTGTATTGTAGAAGATATGAATTGTTTTTCAGATTTACCAATTGTATTTCAGAAATAGTCAATTTATTTCCAGTTTTATAATTGCTTTTCAGAAATTATCAATTGAATTTCATATTTATCAATTGTATATCAGAAACTACCAATTGTATTTCAGAAATTATAAATTGTATTTCAGAAACTGAAAATTGTATTTCAGAAATTTATTAATTGTATTTCAGACATTCGCAATTGCAATTCAGAAATTATCAAATGAATTTTACAAATAATCAATTGTATTTCTAAAACTGGCAACTGTATTTTAGAAATTGCCAATTGTATTTAAGAAATTATCAAATGTATTGTATTTCAATATTTT
The DNA here is from genome assembly GCA_949987735.1 of Leucophora obtusa. Lineage (NCBI taxonomy): Eukaryota > Metazoa > Arthropoda > Insecta > Diptera > Anthomyiidae > Leucophora > Leucophora obtusa. Next base: position 139,096,851 of record OX465296.1, read on the forward strand.
TTGAATCCGCTCACGTAATTACCCCCATGATAAAAAAACTTAAAACATTACCCATATATGGAATAATATATGAAGTCATATATGAAGACATATGGAATATATGAACCAATATATGGACCAATAAATGCAGTATATTATCATATATGGATTCATACATTTGAATGTATTTACCCATATATGCTTCCATACATAACATATATGTTCATATATGATCATACATTAAACCATATATGCTCATACATGAAACCATATATGACAATATATGAACATTTTCACCTGGGTCGCCAACATACAAAAAATAAAAAAATATGTGGTTACATATTCCTTACCAGTGTTTAAAAAATATTGAGTCTAAAAATAGATTTAAAAAAATTTTCAAAAAAATCTATAAAATTATTTTCTATTTGAAATAATGATAAAAACAAGTCATTATCAGTAACTGATTATTATATGTTTTAAAATAATGCAGAAGGTAAGTGGGTGTCATTACTGGTAGTCCAAAAAATAATGATATGTCATTACCGTTTCTACAAAAAATAAAGTATGCAAGTATTCAACACTAGGTGATCCATAAAATATAGTAAGTGTTTATGATATATACACTTAGCAAAAAATTGTAATATAATGTCATATTTAGTTGCATCTTATAACATATCGATCAGTATTGTATTGTATATTGCATTTAGAATTAGATACGGATAATCCAATTTTATATGACGTTATATATACCTATTTAGTACATAATCCAAAATAATATATGCTTTTATATGATATAATTAAAAAAAACACGAGTTCGTTTTGGATAGAATTATATATATCCCATTCATAGTCACACTAGAAAATTTGTCAGTCGCCTTTTGGATATAATTTTGTATTACATCAAATACTAGAACAATTTTCTGTCTCATTTCGTATGTAAGCATATCTAAGGACTTTTGGCAAACCAATTTAAATCGACTTGAGAACATTTTCCAAGATTTTTGTCGAATATTTCTGTGTATTCCTCATATTTTCTAAATTTTATACACTAAGGTCTGATTACTGAATTTTCAGTTAGATGCTAACTGGGTTTTTAACTGACACATTTGTTGTTGTTTCTCATATAAAATTTGAATTTAACTGTCGGCTAAATTTTAACTGGATATTCAGTAATCAGGCCTAAAATATGTAAAAACTGTAAAATTAACTTTTTTCGAAATTTTATTAATTTCCGTTTGAAAAAAGAACTTATTTCATTTCCAGCATTTGCAGCATTAGGAATTTTCAAAGAAATAAATGTTGGTTTTTAATTTTTATTTAAAAAATAAACATTGTTTTTCGACCTTTTTAATTGATTAATTAGAAATTTATTAATTTAGTTCGAAGCCAATTTCCTTATTATGAATTAACATAATAAGTACTTTTTTCAAAAACTGCTATTTTTCTTCATCAGGGTAGTCTCCTGACAAATACTTCACAGAGTTTTTGCTTTCAAAAACCTCTACACTTTCAGGAATAAAAAGACGATCGTTTCGTCGTTTTAAAATGTATAACCCAAAAATTAAGGCTTCAGTTTAACTTTTCTCACTTTTGAAATGAAAATCTCACCTTTAGTGAAAAATCCAGTAATGATTTATGGAAATTTATTTGAAATTTCATTTTATTTTATGGATTATTCTTGAACTATACTACAGCTCAAGTCAGTACTGATTAATGTGTAATAGATACTTTTTATGTATGCAATTTCACATAAAGACTCGCAAACTTACTAGATTTTCTTAGTTTACACGAAACCTTACGTCAATCTCTTATTGTTTTTCAGTACAATATTTTATAAAACTGAAATTTGAAAATTTTTATAAAATTGGACCTAATTGCATCAAATTTTAAATATTAAGATATTGTTTAATACAATAATGTCTGGTCAAAATTCGGATTAAATTGTATATAATTTAATGTAATTAAATCCAATTTGATCCACGTAGATACAATTGTATTCACCATTTTTCGGATTAAATTGTATCTAATTAGTTATTGTAGGATATCAAATTAGATATATCACAATATCATCTTTTTTAATCGGGCTTATACAATTTTATCAAAGTTTTAAACTGATATAATTGTATTGAGTCATTTTCTGAATCAAATTTTATATGAATAAATATGGACCAAAAATACGCTCATGTACAATTTGAAAGGGAATTGGCCCAATATTTTTAGGGCTAAATTGTATAATTTTATTTATATTGATACAATTATATACAATTTTATGTGATATCACATTAACCAAACCTGATTAGATATAATTATATCAAATTATGTCATATTTTTTACAATTTAATAGATTTTATTTCATATTGCTAAAGAAGATAAAATTGTGATTAAAAGTTTATGGAGAAATCTTGAAGGATTTTATTTCATATTGCTAAAGAAGATAAAATTGTGATTAAAAGTTTATGGAGAAATCTTGAAGGACATAGTCAATGATAACAACATTTATTTAAACTTTTTTCTTTTTTAATTTATATGTAAATCTCCACTAGGGTTTGGGATTTCCCGGACTTTTTTATTTCCCGGGAAACGGGAATAAAAAAATTTGATTCCCGGGAATCCCAGGAAATACTTTTGAACAAAATTGTTAATGAAAACCACCTATATAACTAATTTTTGTTAAAAAAAAACACTATTTCAGTACAAATGCAGTCTGTGTAGTGAGAATTCAAAGTAAAAAATATCAGAATTTTGAACATTTTATTTCACATAAATTACTCGCAGCACTGCCAAATGAATTGCATGATTCCAGCAGAAAGCACCTACTACTGGACTGTCGGAAACAAACCGTTTCATCACAGTTGGCCCAATAGATATGGTGGCCACAATGTTATTTTCCAAAGACAAATAAAACTCTTCTAGTCTTATTTCTACAATTTTTCTTATTTCATCAGCATTACTCTTCCTGATATATAAACCAACCCCAGGTTATAAAATGAATTATTTCCGTTTATACATATGTCCAAATATCTTTTTTGTGATATTCTTGTCCATTCATCTAAGATTATAGTAAATCTCCTACTGTTAGAAATATTGCTCGATATTTCTTTTATCATGATATCTTTTACATAATTTAATATAATCTTCTTTACATCGGTTTCATTTTTTTGCAATGCCAGGTTTTTTTATAAAAACTTTCTCGAATAAACGAAGATCTAGTTATGGTGCGGATTGACTGCGGCTAATTTGGATACCATTTCAGGAAATGTTTGCCCTACCATAAAACCTTTAATGCCTATTCAGCTTACAGTTTTTTCTTCGGGTACTTTTCTAATTTTAGCTGAAACGTTATTCTTGTTGTTGTTTTCTGACCATCAATTTTTTTTTTTTTTTTTTGTGAACCAAATTTAGATATCGGATAACCAAATTTAGATACCACCGTTAACCATTAGTCTTTTCTTTTCACATTTATAAATGAAAACGTTACTTATAAAATTATTGACCCTTAATATAAAGGAGTATTTTAAATTTAAAGTCGACTTTATTTTTAATCAAGCGGTTTTGCTCATTTTGTATATGAAACTTTACAAAAATATTTATATTTTCAAATATTTTGATTGGTTGAAAATAAATTAACCAATCAGAATGCTCCAAAAATAAACCAAGTCCAGGTATACTACCACCCAATATTTTAACTAAAGTCGACTTTACCTAAATTATACATTTGAAAAATTTAGATAGTAAGGGCGATTATTTGTAAGAAACAAAGCTTTTTTTCATATTTCTTTTAAACATTTTACCAAGTTTTTAGGTTTTACTACTTAAATTTTGAATAAGTTATCCGAAAAATTTTTATTAGTTGAAATGCTTCTAATTACTTGGCAAAGATTTTATTTGTGTGTCAAATAAATGTATTCCCTTTTAAAAGATTTAAACAATGACATTTTTGTTTTGGTATTTAAAATATTTTTTATGACTAAAATTAAAAAATCCGATTCGAAACAAAAACAATTCAAAAAATTTAATATTTTTAAAATTTCCCGTTTTCCCGGGAAAAATATATTATTTTCCCGGGAATTCCCGACAAACTTTTCCCGGGAATTCCCGAACCCCAAACCCTAATCTCCACACAAAATTTTAGAAAAACCTGCAATTTTTAGGGACCTCTAAATGTGATCCAATTTCGCTAAAATGTGGCAGTTCTCCATTCTCCACGATCCAGCCTTGAGGAGCAAAAATCAGACTATGTTATGTTTCCCTATATCAGTTTGAAAACCCTAATAATTATACATTATAATATATTATCAGATGAGGCCACATATGTTTACATATAAACTTCTTACTCGGGTATATAAAAACTTTTTACTTGGGTATTTATATTTTATTTTTTCCTTCATAGTCGCCATGACATTTACATGCCAGACGTTTATATTTATTGCTAATTGAAATGTTACAAAATATAATTTACAAAATATTTACTTTAATTATGTAAGCTGATAGTAAGAAACACATATCGCCAATTCCATGCGAGATCGCCCAAAGTCTGACCTCGGTCTTCCGATTTAATTACATTTTGCACGTATAAACTCTATGGAACCACTTAAAGAATGACGCTTTTATTTTCTCGAATTTCGAAAATTTCACGATGTGATTCTCGATTCTCTTTTCGAAAGATGAAAAATATGCAAAAAGTGTTCAACATTGGTATTTTCTGTAATATTTTTCGGATGGTCACCCTTTAAATTGCATAATAACATATTCTTTTATTTTAAAAGCATATAAATAAAACTTGGCCACTCTCAATTTTAAAACTAAATACATATTTGTAAAATATGGAATTTATACAATTGAAATCGTGATACTCCAAAGAATATAAAATAAGGGAATATGTTGAAACTTTTTTGGAATAAATTTCATTTTTCCAAAAAAGTAAATCGCGATTAAAACCGTGAGTTTCTGAAATTTCGGTAAACCAAGAATACAAATCCCTTCATAAAGTTTTCATATTGGAAGATCCAATATCAAAAACTTAGGCTATCTCTCGTGGGATGTATTATATATGCAAATGTATATGCAAATTTGTTTGTAAAGAAATCCTTTTACATACCTGTTTTTTTAATCTATCAAAATATTCATTTCTATTGCTAAATTTAATTTTTATGTTTATTCACATTCTAAAAATGAATTATTGATTATAATCTTTAGTCACACATTAAAGTAAAAATACAAAAAATAAAATTCTTCCTAATCCTTTACGTATAATATTGAATATTTTATATAATCTAATGTTTTAAATATTGTAATACAATGTCATCATGTAGCATAAAAGTAAATTAAAGAGAATGGAATAATATAGTCTTATAGTTTCTGATAACACTATGCGACAGTCAAAATCGGGATGGGATGAAACCAACGGGAAATGTTATATCGGTCAAAAACAAGTTATACGTGTCCCGGCGTTTCGCTGGGTCACCCCTAGGAATCGAGATATATTTTTTTTTGACATAACTCGAGAACCACTAGTCCGATTTTGCTCAAACAATTTTAAAAAAATTAAAAATTACAATTCCTTTAATCTGTTCATATAACGTTTTACTATATACTCAACAGTTTTGCCGGTAAAAATAAATGTTTGTTACCTCTACAATAAAAATCAATAATCTTTTGTTTATTACTTTTTTTTAATATTTTAGGCAAAAAATATTTTTTTCTTCATACATTTATTTTTATCGGCAAAACTGTTGAGTATATAGAAAAACGTTATATGAACAGATTAAAGGAATTGTAACTTTTAATTTTTTTAAAATTGTTTGAGCAAAATCGGACTAGTGGTTCTCGAGTTATGTCAAAAAAAAAGATATATCTCGATTCCTAGGGTTGACCCAGCGAAACGCCGGGACACGTATAACTTGTTTTTGTCCGATATAACATTTCCCGTTGGTTTCATCCCATCCCGATTTTGACTGTCGCATAGTATTATTAGCCTTTTATAAAAAAAGAAAAATCGGCTGCCACTGTACAGCCTTCATTAATTATTGGAAAATAAAAATGTAAAGTGATTCTTAGTACTACTTAGATAAATTCTCTAGTCCTTATCGTGGCACGGTTTTTATTTTTTAATTTTTTTTTTAACAAAGTTGCCACACAAACTTGAAAATTCTAAAAAAGACAAGAAAAAACAATTTTACTTAGGAATATAAAATTTATTTGACTGAAATTCAAAAAAAGGGCCACGACAAGCACTACAGTTTTTTGTTGACTACGAAAGAAAAAAACCCACCTTGGCTGTAGAGTGGCAGCCGATTTTGAACTCATGGTTGTGAGAAAAATGCGTTTGAAGTCTAAAGTTTATTTTAAGCTAAGAAAACAGCAAAATTTCAAAAAATTGTGTATGAAAAAAAGTTATATCTCCTAGCTTACTATATGTCCACCAAATTTGGGACGAATCGGTTAATGGGTGTTTGATATATTAAACCTAATAGTCTTAAAAAAAAAGGATGGTAGATATATTATTATACATAATGCTACTCATATTATTTTGTAAAAATGCTAGAATTTTGTACATTTTTTAATTCAGTTCGTATTTTTTTCCCATTTTTATATATATTGATTACTTTTATGACTTATATTAAGCCATCAGCACCTGCCCCATATGACGTGTCTTCAAGATTCATCAAGGAATGGTAATTGGCGTTTCTTTGAAAACTGCGTGCAGTTGTTACATCTTTTGATGTAGTTTTTATCTTTTTATTCTGCCATGTTATAAGATATATGATTTCTAATAAAAACATGTTAATAAAAATGCAAAAAAAGTGTTACACACAAATTTACCACATAGAGTATTACTTTGGGACTAAAGCATATTTTACAAAAAAACATGTAAAAATTTAATTTATTCGAATTTTTTATTTAAATTTTCGGAGCATATAGAGAAAAGTATGCTCCATCCATCAGAGTCGATACCCCCCTTAAGATGCGAAAAAACTTTAAACATTTTGTCCGTTTTGCTATATCTCTCCTAGTTTTCGTGAAAAATTTTTATTAAAAATTTCAGAGGGTCCAAGGCCCCGCCAAGCACCCACGCTAGATTATTATAAGATTAGGGGTAGTCGAAATTTTCATCAATTTTGCTCTATCTCTTTTAGTTTTTCAGATATGGGCCATTTTAAAATCGGGTGGGAAAGAAATAGCGCAATCTTTAAAACTTCGGATACACCTGTGGCGCCATCTACCCAAACATGAAAATATTATATTTTAACAATAAAATTTATAAAGTTTAACGAATGGGTTCTTATAAATTAGTTTTAAATAATTTTTAAAATTAACACACAGAATTAGTTAACTGAGGATTTTTAGTATTGTGTTAAATGACCGATTTGAAACCGGTTTGACAGATTTTTCTACTGATGTATTATTGTAAGTGTATAGATTGCAAATAATAAAAACTTTTATAATTTTATGCATTTTAAGAAATTAATAAGGTTGTTCACAAGGTATGTGCTATTTGTTGTATCGTTGTATCGTCCTAACAAACAACACAGTTGTTGTGATGAAAATTTTGAGTTTTTTTCACTCAGAAAATAGCACGTGAAAAACTCTATACATTATGTTTAATTTTAAGCTCTTGGCTTAATTCAAAAAATTTTAACAAATTGTTAACTAAAATCGCTTTTGAATTTTTTCAACATTTGACCACGCGTACCTAGCCCACTTTGTAAAAAACTAAAAAAAAAACAAGTACGGATTCTTTTTTCTGCTACACAGACCTATATATGCCGAAAATTTGACATTGTTACGACATATGTTTTAGAAGCTGGGCATTTGGTGTGGAATGCCTCATATAAGAAATTACATAAAGCCCCTTGATAATAACTGTAAGCTTCACTCTAATTAATTTTTGTTTAAATTTAACCATTTAACAGTAGGAAACTGGACTCCTACAAAAAATTACACACATTATGCGTAAGTTAATTACACACCAAATTTGTAAATTAAAAATCCATAAAAACTTTTCAATAAAGTTGCGTAATTTTACCATTTTTGTGCATAAATTTATATTCACCATACTGCCGCTGAAAAATAAATACATAAAATTATTTTAAAAATATTTTGGTAACAATAAATGTTATAATATTATTTAAGCCTAATAAATACTAGTAGTATTGCAAACATTGATTCTAATTTCTGGACGTTCGAATTACTGAAAGCTCTAATTTGCGAGCGTCTACTGTACAAGCCTCAGATTCCGAGGACATTTTCCCCCCTTAACCCTTTCGACCCCAACTTTAAATGGCTGGGAATTTTCCGACCAGACTTCGTGTAAATGTAGATCTATACCAAATAAATATTTTTTATTACTTTTATGGCTTTGCAGCACCACCTATCGGAGATATTTGGAATTAAAATTCAAACACTAACATGCTACTGGACCCGAACGGGTTAAGATTTTTTTAAAATTTTAATTTTATATTTTTTCTATTACTAAACTCTACATAAAAGCTTTTGATTTTTTGAATTTAATTCATCATACAATTTTTGAGACTAATTAACAAAAAATTTATTTTTCCGTAAAATTTTCTGTGAGAAAAATATGTATGAACACTATGAAAAACAGCTCTCAACTGAACACTATCAAAGCCTGCTATATGAAATTTATACACAGGCATTGTGGAAATGCACTGCAACTGAGTAAAAAAAAACCGATATAAAAAAAATAAATATAACGGGAGTTATAGGCACATAACCATGAAGTTGCTTGTAGGCAACTTTGGGGTCGAAAGGGTTAAAGCATTAGATTCTGAGCATTTTTCCACGTTTAAAAAGTCTGAGGTTCTAAGAACATTTTCCTATGGGAGAAGCCTTGGATTCTGGGCACTTTTTTTTAAAAAATCATCATATTAGAAGAACTAAGAAAAGTTTTAGATTCAGAGTACTCAGAATTCGAAAAATTATTAAGAATTAGAGCATTTTTCTTTAGAAAAAAGTACTGAGAATCTTAGTGATTTTCTGTGAGAAAAAGTTCTCATGATCATTTGAAGCTTTTTTTTTGGAAAAAGTTGTCAGGGCTTTTCTGTAAGAAAAAGTTCTCAGACATTAGGGATTTTCTATAGGGAAAAGTCCTCAGAGTCTGAGGATTTTTTTTAGAGGAAAACATGATTAAAATCTAATGCTTTGTGTTTAGAAAATATTTACAGAATCTCACAGTTTTCCTATATAAAACTACTAAAAATCGTCAGTTTCTGGCCCCCTTTTTTCTATTGAAATAGCTTCATATTCTGAGCCAATTTTCGTAGGAGAAAACAATTTTTTGATCATAAAATACCAGTATATTTCCTTATTTTATACCAAATAAATTCGAAACTTTTGGTATCACTTACAAGGTTTATATTAAGCGTCAATGCTCTACCAATGAACCTTCACAATTCGTCGGAGTCAAATTCCACAATACTGGAAAGAGAAAATAATGTAAATTGATATCTTTTAAAGATAAACAAAATTTTGTATTATCTGTCATATGTAGATTTCGTACAGACATACGACAATGACTGGCCCGGCTAGAAAAAAATTAATTTTTAAAATAATTTACATTGACTGACGAGTTTTTGGGTGAGCCGAAACTGCGGCAGTCTGATCATTCCTTTGTGTCTGTTAATTTACTTTATAATTTCCAATCTCTGGAATTTTTTCAAAAGTCACTTTGTGCCGTTATGACTTAGTAAATTTACATAATTAGTCCCTAAAATTTAAACTTATCAACAATATATGTAACCAAAAAAGATACGCACAGCATGTTTAACATATTAACACATAATGCCTATATATGTATGTGTATACATATATGTATGTGGTGCGCTTAGTTCGGGGACATAGCCAAAAATGTGCCCAAACTATGCTGTATATTAGTCAAAAATGTCTTCATACTATGCGCTACACCTAGGAAGAGTTTGAGGACAGTCCCAAAACTAACCAAATGTCTTCATACTAAACTGTGAATCGAAAAAATGTCCCCATAACATGCGCTGCTCAACTCAAAATAATACGTCTGTTGGCTGGACAGAAAAATTTGTTACTTTAACAAAATTTATTTATTATTTATGGCTTAAAATAAAATTTGTTGATTACAAATTCTTTTGTTAAATTTAACAAATCTTAATTTAAGTAAAAAATTTGTAAAACTACAGTTTTATCTGTAAAAATACTGAGTCTTAGAATTTATCCAATTTATCTCGCGACCCTCCCTGGACCTAATCCATATCATTTGAGGGCATATAAGTGCACTCCCATGGAATAACATTTTGTCCGTTTTACTCTATCTCGCTTACCATTAGAGATATGGGCCATTTTATGAAGTGGAACATTCTTATTAAAATTTCCGAGGGTCCAAGGCCCCACCAAGATCCATTTTTGGATAAAGATAACCCCTTTCGTACTTAGGTTAGGGGTAGTCTAAATTTTCGTCAATTTTGCTCTATCTGTCTTAGTTTTCGAGATATGGGCCATTTTAAATAATCGGGAGGGAAAGAAATACCGCTATCTTTAAACTTCGGATACACTGGTGGCCCCATCTACCGGGTAATAACTGTAACATACATGAAAATATTATATTTTAACAACAAATTTTGTAAAATTTAACGAATGGATTCTTAAAAATTAGTTATAAACAATTTTGAAAATTAACACTCAAAATTAGTTAAATTACTGAGGAGTTTTAGTATTGTGTTAAATGAAGATAACTAAAATCTTTGCTTAAATCAGTGTTTCAACTAAAAATTTGTTAAAAATAGGTCAAATCGATTTGAAACCGGTTTGAAAGATTTTTCTACTGACGTATTATTTTAAGTGTGTACGAAATAATTTTACTCATTTTGTGTTTATATTTACTCACTATGCGTTATATTAAACAAAAATTTACAAATTTTATAACAGTAAATTTACAAGCATTTTTTAGATTGTAAGAATATTCAACAAAACTGTTTTGCTGATTTGAGTAAGGTAAAGTTTAAATTTCACATTCTTTTTATTTCCGTTTTTGTCTTAGTAATTTTTAGCAAATAGGTGGTGCCGCTTTCAACCGTTTTAAAGTTAGCAGATTTTGTGTAAAATAAAAACAGCAAAATTAAAACTGTTTTCTATTGGCGTTTATACATGAATGGATGTCACTACATTGCTAGATCCGTCAAAACAAAAGAGTAGTATATCGGAAGATGACAAAGCGAATTATGGGAAATTCTTTGTTGTTGTTTTTGTTTTTTCTTTGATATTTTGAATGTTTAATAACGCTTCTAGACGAGAATAAGAAATTCTCATTGAGTTTGTAATTTAACTTAAAAAATATTTCCAGAAGTTCTAAAAACATCGTCCCCTAACGAGTTCCTTAGGCAAGAATGCAATCCGGATGGGGACATGCCTCCAACAGATTATTTTTCACAATTTGTAAAATACGTTTGGGATTTTAGCATATTTAATTCCTTTAATTAAAACTGTTAAATTTACAGAATTTTTATTATATTTAAACTAATTTTTCGTTAACTGAAAATAACAAATTGTAATGTAAAATCTGCAGAAAATTTTGCTAAATATTAGTAGACTAAGAATAGCAAAAATAAACTGTTATATCTACAAAATCTTTGCTATTTTTGAGCTAAATTTAGTTGAATAAAAATAGCAACATATACTGTTAAAATCAGCAGAAATATTTGCTAAAAAATTGTTAAAGGCTGTTTTCAAAAGACTCTATTTTTATTTGAATTAAAAAAAATCGAAAATAAACTTCGAAAATTTAATTTTTTTTTTTATTTTTTAGGCTACTAATTATTTAGCAAACTTTCTTGTTGTTTTAGCAGGTTAATTTGCTATTTTCTATTTACAAAAATTTAACTCATATGTAACTAAAATTCTGTACATTTTTACTAAAATATAGCAAATATAATCTGCTAATTTAGCCATTTTTTCTGCAGCATCATTTTTAATTAATTTTTAGTAGTTTTAACTAAATTTTTTACGGACTTTGTTCTATTAGTGTAGAAAGATGAGAGTAAAATAAGTATCTCGCTTAAATAGTATTTATAAGGTTTGGAAAAAAAATTTTCTATTCCCAAGTGAAAAAGTTTTGATATAGTCATATATTATCATATAAAATTTTGTATAATTATATACTGTAACATATATACCAAGATATAATTACATAAAATTTTACGAAATTATATTCTAAATATATAAATAAATCTTGTTACACTATAAATTGTATAATATATAGTGCAACATATTATAATATCGAATTATATATAGACCTATATAGCATGGTTTTATGCCTGGCAGATCTACTACTACGAACTTGATGTTGGTAAATCGTGATATAGTAAGTGCCATGGATCAAAGGGCACACTGTTATGTGATTTATACGGACTTTGCAAAGGCTTTTAATTCCGTTAGCCATAATCTTTTATTACAAAAACTTTGCAAGCTTGGATTATCCCAAAATCTTTTATTTTTTAAAAATTTTCTGCTGGAAAGAAAACTTAATGTTTCATTTGGTAATTCTTTTTCTTCTCGTTTAATTGACGCCTACTCAGGTATAAATCAGGGAGCACATATTGGATCATTACTTTTCATTATTTTTATAAACGATTTCCCGTTAATTTTGAAATTTTTAAAATGTCTTTTGTTTGGAGATGACTTAACATTATTTGCAACAATATCACATTTAAATGACTGCACTAAATTGCAATTTAATATAACAATGTTATCAGAATGGTGTACTGAAAACGAAATAAGGATAAATGTATCTAAATGTTGTATTGTTTCCTATTCACGTTGTTTAAATCCTATAGTTTTCGATTATGAAATAGGTGGTTCTTGGCTAAAACGTGAGGTTGAGGTGAAAGACTTGGGAGATAGATAGAAATTGATGAAAATATTACCCCTAACCGTATAATACCCCAGCGAAAGGGGGTATCTCTGTCCAAAAATGGACCTTGGCGGGGCCTTAGACCCTCGGAAAATTTTAATAAAAATTTTCCACTTTAAATTAAATGGCTCATATCTCGAAAACTAATCGAGATAGAGTAAAACAGACAAAATGTTTGAACCGTTGGAGTGCCCTTATATGCCCTCACATGATATGGGTTAGGCACGGGGAGGGTCCCGAGACCCTAAATTTGGATAAATTTTTCGACTCAGTATAATTACAGAAAAAACTGTAGTGTTACAAATTTTTTACTTAAATTTAGATTTGTTAAATTTAACAAAATAATTTGTTGAAATCAACAAATTTTATTTTAAGCCAAAAAACAGGAATAAATATAATAAAGTAACAAATTTTTGTGTCCAGCCAACAGACGTATTATTTTGAGTGTACGTTAATTTTAATAAATAGAGTAACGAGCTTTTATCCCATATTTCAGAAAAAATATTCCCATTTTTGAATGTACATTTAAGTGGGGACTACTGTATTTAATTTGTGTTACACATTTTTAGCATACTGCACTTACAGCCATCTCCAACAATACATGTATGAAATGTTATAAAATTCCGAATAAATTTCGTCCACTACCTACCCTTAAGTTGTATCCACAAAAAGTATTTACATAAAAGCTCAAAGAAAATCAAACTTATATTAGATCATTTGCAATTAAATGTAAATGGAGTGTAAACAAATTTTCCAAATAAACTGCACCATATAACAATGGATGATGTGAATAAAAATAAGCAGTTTTTTCGAAGTACATAATTACTTTTGGATTAGGAATGACTTGTAACACTTAATTTGTCTATACACTTAAAAAACAGATTCGATGCGGACAGCCATATTTGTAGTCAATCGAATTGTACGGTTGTGTTAGCCGAGTTTTTAAGTTATGCCAACAGGAAACCAATTGAGGACTAATTTGGCTGTATGGTAGCCGCAACCGAAAAATTCATTTAATGCAACTGAAGCTTTCGATTGGCAACAAATTGAGTTGTCAGCCCAGAATCTGTTTTCTGGGTGAAGGCTTGTAAAATAGCATGAAATATAAAGGGTAGTTAAATTTTAAGGGCCGATGTTGATTTTGAATAAAACACAAATTATTTAGGAAATTATTGTCATTTCTTTTTATATGATAATATTGGTATGGTTCAATTATGTATGGAACAAAATATCGGCCAAATGGCCGCCACGACCTCGGCGGCACACCTCCATCCTATGGTCCAAATTTTCGATGACGCTTTAGCTCTTGAATTGTTGCTGGCTTATCGATGTACACCTTTTCTTTCAAATAACCCCAAAGAAAGAAGTCAAACGGTGTCAAATCACATGAACTTGGCGGCCAATTGACATCGCCACCACGTGAGATAACACGGCCATTGAACTTCTCGCGCAAAAGAGCTATTGTTTCGTTGGCTGTGTGGCAAGTGGCACCACCAAATCACATATCGTCCAGGTCCACATTCTCAATTTCTGGCCACAAGAAGTCCGTTATAGCGAACACCATTCATGGTAACTGCTTGGCCAACCTCATTTTCGAGGAAGTACGGCCCGATGACGCCGCCAGCCCAAAACCGCACCAAACACAAAAAACAGGTGTTTTCACATTTCCTACAGACCCGATTTATGAAATTTGTGCACAATTCTCCCGATTGTGGACACATTTGGTCGATTATGCTGACCAAAGAAATCACGAAGTGAACGAAATGCATTTTGATTTGAACGCCCATTTTCATAATAAGCCTGAATAACTTTAACGCGTTGCTCGATTGTGTATCTTTCCATGGTTCAAATTGAGAAATGTCTAATGAAATGCAGAAAAAAACTTGACGTTTAGGTGTGGTTCACATTCAACATCGGCCCTTAAAATTTAACCAACCTTTATATTGTATCAATTAAATTATAATAAATTATTCTGCCAAGCACCATGTAAACCAGGATGTGCTAAACCTGTACTCCCTAACCAGCTATGAAGCCAATAAGCCAAAATGTACCGGTAACCACTGTGGTTTTATTCAACTGCATATTTGAAATAATTATGTTTTATATTTTTATTACAAAAGAGTTTATAAAATAACTTTGAAAACAATTTCCCAGGCCAGTCAACCGCGGCTTTTAGCCCTAAAAATGGATTAATTCAAAGCTTCTTTGCGCTATAACTCTTAAAGTAAAGGTTTTACAGAAAAATACTACATGGACATATCTACAGGAAATGAAGTAGCTTGCATTTTTCTCATACACAATTTTGATGTATCAATGACGCGTCATGGTGATTTAAGTGGTTAAAGTAAACATTTGTGTTTAACCATATAAATCTCTTTGATTTTAACCACTTGAACCACCATGACGCGTCATTGATATGTCATAAATTTGTATGAGAAAACTGCTAGCCACATTATTGCCTGTAGATATGCTTATTTATTATTTCTCTGTAAAACCTTTACTTTAAGAGTTATAGCGGGAATAAACTTTGAACTGATGACTGGCCTGTTTTAATCCAAGAGGATACATTTTCGCGGGGATATTTTTTTTACGCCCAATCTACCGGAAAGTATGTGGGGAGCTGTAAAAATAACACTTTTGCACATATGGGTGCTCTTTGATGGCCAATCTGAATAAGCACGAAATTAACTCTTAAACACATTTTAAGTTGTGACTTATATCTGGCATTGAACCTCAATTTTAAACTTTGATGTCTTCAGAGACTTATAGTCGAATTTCATGCCAAATATTTTGCGGAATATTTTAACCCTCTAACTCTTCAACTTACGGGTCGTTTGTGAAGTTTTTTGAAAAGGGGCAAAAATCCTTTTAATTGAAGAGTTAGAGGGTTAAAATGTGTTTAAGGGTGAATCTTCCATTTCATATAAAACAGTATGAGGAACATTTCTGTGGAACATTTTAACCCTCTAACTCTTCAACTTACGGGTCGTTTGTAACCCCTTTTGAAAAGAGCAAAAATCCTTTTAATTGAAGAGTTAGAGGGTTAAAATGTGTTTAAGGATTAATTTCGTAATTTTCAGAATTGGCGCTCAAATGCCCCGCAAACCTGGATTTTAGGAGAAAACCATGTGAATCTTCCACTTCATGTAAAACACTATGAGGAACATTTCTGTGGAAAATTTTAATCCTCCAATTCTTCAACTTACGGGTTTTTTGTCCCATTTTAAAACGGGGCCAAAAAATCTCCTTTAATTGAAGAGTTAGAGGGTTAAATAGTTCCACAAAAGTGTACCTCGTAGTGTTTTACCTCCTATACCCAAAATAGAATTTTCAAATGGTGTCCTAGTGCACATTTGTAATAAATCTATAACCCTGAATCAATTTTTGGGCTTCCTTTCATGGAGTAGACGAAATATTTAAAAAAAAACTTATTTTGCTTTTAATTTACGCTAAATTTCCTATAATATGATGAAGAGTATACGTATTTACAGATTTCCAAAATTAAATGAGAGGCATTCAAAGTTTAGTTTTGACAAAAAATTTTAAGTTTACCGCTTAAAACACCACTAACGGTCATGAGAGGGTTAAAAGTTTGTATAAAGAAAATGTTTGTCTTTTCATTGTGTAAACAACAGCTATGTAACTTAATCACCAGAAGCTTCAAGTTTAAGAGTTATAGATGGATAAATCCATGAACCTTTTTTAGGGTAATTTTGAGGCTAAATGAAAACGGCCCGGCCGGTTTACATAGCAGAAACCCAATTTTTGCACAGATCTTATAATTTACTCTCAAACTATCCGAAAATGAGATGGGAACTGGAAAAATAACACCTTTGCACATATCGGTTCTCTATTGGAAATGTTAAAAATTATTTTTTTTCAGCCAAAATAAACAGAAAATGTTCGACATACATATATATTATTCTTATCTCACAATATGGTCAAGGCCTGCATGAATATTTTTAAAACATTATGTGAAACATTCACTACACTTTATCAAATTCAGAAATCTTTAATTAAAATTTAGAGAGTATCAACTGACATATATAAATCATGAATTAAGATAGATATTATATTGTCTGGATTTTAATTAAAATTTTCTGAATTTCAATTAATGATTTCTAAATTGCAGAAAGTGTAGTGGATGTTTCGCAGCCTGTTTTAAATGAATTCATGCAGGCCTTTAGTCAATTTGGTTCACCTTATTTTTCAACCTGCAATTTAAGGCCGATAAAAAACAAAAATGAAAACTATTATCTAACAAGGTTAGCATAATCGAAGACAGACAAAAATTTATATCTGAATGTTAATAGATCTTAGAAATAAAATTGTAAGTTCTTGAAAAAATATTAAATTTTTTCACGATTCTCTTAACCCTTTGGCCAGTGGCGTACATTATAATGTACTTCGACTTCAGCAACTCGTCACTGATTTCAATTTTAACCAAAGTGATATTCATTTACTGTTATCGGTTTGTTATTTTGTTCTTTTTAACATTTTATGAAGGCTGTGAAATTTCAAAAAATAATGAGATCAGTAGAGTGCGTTTTGTCTTCTGATCATCAACGCTGCCGAGAATGTGTTAAAATTTAAAAGTTAAAAAAGGCTAAAGTTTAGTCTCAAAAATTGTGTGATGAATAAAATTCAAAAAATTAAAAGATTTTATGTTAAGATTAGTAAATAATAGAAAAAATATTAAATTAAAATTTAAAAAAAAAGTTTAACTCGCTCGGTGTCGGCAGCATGTTAATGTTTGAACTTTAATTCCAAATATCGCCGCTAGGAGGTGCTGCAAAGCCATAAAAGTAATAAACAATATTTCCTGGGCATAGATCTACATTTCCACGAAATTTGGTAAAAAATTCCCAGCCATTAAAATTCCCGTGTCAAAGGGTTAATTTATCCCATTTTAACCCTACAATGGTCTGGGCGAATTTCAATTACTTAAATATTTTCAACCCAGTTTGGATATTTTTACCTTGTTAGAAAGATAATTCAGTCTAGATTATGACTATATTGACATTTTCCAGAAATACAGTTATTTTAGAGCCAGTATTTTCAAAAAACTTTAAAAAAGTAATTTTCCCCCTTGTTTTTTAAATTAAGGGACGATACGGAAAGTATTCCTGTTTAACAATCAGTTTAATTTTTTGCGTGATGTGTTTTTATGCCAAACCCGAGTAAAAAAAATTATATATAATCATATGTGGCATATATTACAATATATAATTAGACATGTGGTTATGTATATCCATATATAATTATATATGAGGTTTTTTCCGAAAAATTTTCCTTATATTATGCCATATATAATTTCATCTAATTAGATATCGGCCTTCATAATATTAGATATGGCATATATAATTATATATTACATAACATGGTTGATCTTATTGCATATATAGTTATATATAGAACTATATCTTAATATATATGGTGGCATTTTAGCAATATATAATTATATATGGTATCATTTAAACAATATATAATTATATATGGTGACAGTTAAACTAGATATTATCATATATGGTGCCATTTAAAAAATATATGGTCATATATGGTACCTCATAAACCAAATCTTTAATTCAGTTCCAGATATGATAATATATGGTACTATATATAGTGCGATATATATTTATATATGGTGTTATTTAAGCTATATATTATCATATATGGTGCCATTCAAACCATATATTATCATATATGGTGCCATTCAAACCATATATTATCATATATGGTACCATTTAAACCATATATTATCATATATGGTGCAATTTCAACAATATATGCCCATATATGGTACCTCATGAACAATTTTTTTAATACAGTTCCACATATGATAATATATGCTACCATATATAGTGCCATATATATTTATATATGGTGTTATTTAAGCATTATATTACCATATATGGTGCCATTTAAACCATATATTGTCATATATGGTGCCATTTCAACAATATATGCTCATATATGGTACCTGATGAACGACAGTTTTAATACAGATGCAGATATGATAATATATGCTACCATATATAGTCCCATATATATTGATATATGGTGTCATTTAAACAATATTAATATATAGACATATATGGTATCATTTAAACAATATATTGTCATATATGGCACAATTTAAACAATATATGGTCAAATTTGCTACCACATCAACATTTTGAATACAATTCCATATATGGTTTAATTTGAATAATGTAAAACTGTATGGCGCTATAAAAAATATTATCAGATATGTTACTTCATTAACAATATTTATAATACAGTGTCATATATTGTAATATATGTATATCATTCAATATATATTGATGTATGGTAATGGTACAATAATTCCAATATCAGTTGAGATACAATTTGTGGGTCCATATCAACAATTTGTTCACGTACATTTAACATATATATTTGTACATTTAAGTTATAATTTATAAACACTTTATAAAGTTAAATAGTTCCATAAACCTCGTCTAACTGTATAGAATGTTTATGAATATACGATTTAATATATAATAATTACAACTACAAATTGGTGCCATTATCTAAAATTTAATTTAATGTTAACTTATAATAAAATAAAAATGTATTTCCTAAAAATAAAAATATAGTGTTAATTAATGTTAATATACAATAGGTTTAAGTCTAACATCCCAGACAGAAAAATATAATCGGCACAATGCTGGCAAACCGTTGGCGATGGTCGGTTATGCGTTGGGAGAACGTTGCATTAACTATCTTGGCAAAAAAATAGATTTCAAAAAACATTTTTCAAAAAATTGAGAAAATTTTTTTAATATTTGCTTTTAAAAATATGAAATTTAACCCAGTCCACCAGATTGTCAGCCAAGACCTCTACACTCTAATCTAACGAGACTTGTTATAGATGTGTGATAGCTACAAATTAAATGAATGATAAAAGCATTTCGAGCTAACTTATAAGCATCGAAAAAAGGTATTCCAGAAATTATTAAATGTATTTTAGAAAATTTTAATTGTATATCACAAAATATTATTTGCACTTCAGAAACTACAATATTACGCAAATTTAATTATTTATTTATTTATTTAGTTGTGTCCAGAAATAATGAAATCTATTTCAGAATTTCATAGCTAATAGAGAAAAATTTCTCAAATACATTTCATAATTTCGGAAATACGATTGATAATTTCTGAAATACAGTTTGATAATTTCTGAAATACAGTTGTGAATTTCGGAAATACAATTAATAATTTCTGAAACACAATTGATAAAACTGAACTTCAATTGACTAGTTCTGAAATACAATTCATAAATGTGAAAAATAATTGATGAGTTCTGAAACACAATTGATAAAACTGAAATTCAATTGATTATTTCTGAAATACAATTGATAAATCTTAAAACAATACAATTGGAAATGGTGTAGAGCGTCAAAAAGATGTAAATAAAATTATTTTATTCAAAGATTTCAATTTAATAAAATAATAAATATATAATTTTATAAAAAAATTTATAGAAAAAAAAATTTTAATTTTATAAAAAGAAATTCATTTTGTAAAAGAAATGCATATTGAACTCGTTACCTTCTGAGTTTAAACCTTATTTTAACAAAATATTGTAATTTTTATACAATCAGTGCTCTGCCAGTCTATTATTTTTTGAACAGTTGGCAATATATATCTGGGATCTTATTTAATCCCAAATAAATGGAGATCTTACGTAGTACCCAAATATAATGCGGCATCTAATTTTATCTGTCATTTTTATGGATACTTTTAGATGTCAATCCCCAAATATATTGCTGTTTCTAATTCGATCTGCCATTTTAATACCGAAATAAATTGCTGGATCTAATTCGATCTGCCATTTTTCAGATCAATTTATATCTAAGTTTATCCACAAATATATTGCTGGATCTAATTCGATGTGCCATTTTTCGGATCAAATTAGATCTAAGTTTATCCCCAAATATATAGCTAGATCTAATTCGATCTGCCACTTTTTCGGATCAAATTAGATATACGTTTATCCACAAATATATTGCCGGATCTAATTTGATCTGCCAAAATTGAGATCAAATTAGATCTAAGTTTATCCCCAAATATATAGCTGGATCTAATTGGATCCGCCATTTTTCGGATCAAATTAGATCTAAAAATATCCACAAATATATAGCTGGATCCGCCAATTTTCGGATCAAAATAGATCTAGGTTTATCCCCAAAGATATCACTGGACCTCCCAATTTTGAGATATAACTTGATCTTAGTTTATCCCCATATATACAATGGGATCTAATACGATATGATTGGATACACCCAATTTTGAGATCTAATTGGATCAGCTAGATATTACAGCAGATCTTAAACAATATCAAATTGGATATAATTAGATATTGCGCGAGATCAATTTTTTTTACTCGGGAAGGCACATTTCTAGATGGGGAGGGGGAGTCAGAGGTCGCCCATATTATTATTCATATCTCCTCTAAATCGGTTTCGTTCATATTTTCGGGATGAAAATTTCTTCGTCTATTTTTGAATATTTTACCTCGAAATACATACTACATCCCAGTGTAGGAAATCATTACCAGATATGTGGTTATGTAACTACATACTTGGTAATGGTAACTAGTTACTTTTATTATTACATTTCTTATTACCTTTATATGGCGATGTCGCGAAAAATAATGAGTTATGGTTACACACCAGCATACAAAAAATCAAAAAATATATCGTTTCCAATGTGCTTACCAGTACTGACAAAAATAATGAGTCTAAAAATAGATTTTCAAAAAAATTAATTATATAAAAAAAAATATTTTGTATCGTACTTTTATTTTTAAATAAAATTTGCTGGTGCGGGAATCGAACCTGGGTCTACAGACTGCCAGTCAATAGCTCTACCATCTGAGCTATATTGACATTTAATATTTAATAGATAAAAACATAATTGACCTGCTGCACACAAGTAAGCATACTCCCCAACATACAAAAAGTCAAAAAATATGTGGTTACATATATCCTTACCAGTGATTAAAAAAAAGATTTAAAAAAATTTAAAAAAAAATCTAGAAAATTACTTTCTATTTGAAATAATGATAAAAATAAGTTATTATCAGTAACTCATTATTATATGTTTTAAAATAATGCAGAAGGTAAGTGGGTGTCATTACTGGTAGTCCAAAAAATAATGATATGTCATTACCGTTTCTACACTGGGATATTAACAATCAAATCAATCTCTACGGATCTGTAAAAAATATTTATTTAAAAAAAAAAACTTCAAAACTAATGGGTCTTGAAACTGTTCCAGTATGACTAAAATTATCAGCTTTAAAACCGATTAACATAAGAGATTCATGCTCTTTCATGGCATCCTGGAACTAGTTCTGAGCGTGAAAATTTCATACAAAATTCACGGCGTCAAAAATATGTTCTAGAACCGTTCCATAGAACTAGTACCTGTTCCTCAAACAATTTCCTAGAAATAGCTCTAAGGGTGACAATTTCAAATAAAAATCAGGGGTAACAATGCCAAAATAAAACTAGTACTGGCTCCATATTTTTCTTTTTTGTAAAATAATTTATTGAAAGCCGATTTTCGTTGACACTAATGTTAAGGAAGGTCTTTCTCTATTACTAGCAGCAGACCGTTGTCGAAGTATTCTCAGTTGGTAAATAAAATATGAATTTATAATGCATAGAATCCAATATTGTTTATTTATTTAATTCAGATGCTCAAGAGACCCTTTTATCATTTAGTTCATGCTGTCTTTTTCTTAAAGGCCCATTCACAATGAAAGAGCGTGCAGCACTCCATGGTGATATGTACTAACATAGACATAATACAAAATTTAAAAAAATTTCCTCAAATTTCGTTAATGCACACGTATGGTCATATATGATTCATTTATGGAGATTTATGTATCCATGTATGATCATATATGCAAGTTTATGAGCATGCATGAACATACATTAAACCTGTATGCATCAATATATGTTGATTTTTAGCTGTGTAAGTAAAAATATTGCGTACTCCAGTGTTGTGAATAATTAAAAAAATTAAAATCTCCTCAAATTTGACTTCTGACCGTACACAGGGGCAATTTAATGTATTTATATTTTGCCCTTAATTTTCAGGATTGAAGTATTTTATCTTGTGTTGTTTTATTCCGGGCAACATCATGTGGAATAAAAAGAAGAAAAAAGAAAAATTTCCGCAAAAGCAAAATAAATGCCAAAAATCGCTGTTTTCTCGAAAATCGCTCAAAGAAAATTTCTGCCGCACCCAAATGAAAAAAGGAATTCCTACAATTTTTGTAGTTTCTCTAATATGTTCTTAATAAAACCTTAAATTCCAATCCAATTGAAAACAGTGTTTAAGAATTCCGACCTCTTTTTTGGCACTAATTTAAAACGAGTTAGCAAAACATAATAGAAAAAAATAATTCTTATCTGAGTTTTTGGAACTTATAGAATAGAAAAATGTTTCTATAGTAGATTATTTCAATAAATTTTAAAATTTGGACCCGAATTTCTTGATTAAGTGGCCTGCGACACATCAGTTGCCTGGGGAAATTGTTATAACTCGGCTGATTTTTAACCGATTTAAGGTTTTATTGCTTTATTACAAGAATAATTCACAGTAAATCACGATTCTTTAGTGTTTTTAAATCGAATTAGTTCTAAAATATCAATGTTTTCGAGAAAATGTACAAAAAGTCACATTTTCCTTTGTAATCCGTGTTCCAATTTTCAGGGCCGATGCGGCACGCCTTCCGATATCCGATTATCCTAATTTTTTGGGGGACGTAGTTTTACACCCAAATAAATATTTCCAAGGGGGTAGCCCGGCCAAAAACTGAAAATCTATGTTTCTCCATACCAGCTTGGAGCACTCTATTATACATATTAGAAAATGCACTAAGAATCTTAAGGTTTTTCTGTGGTAACCCAACAAACAATTCATTGCCTGAGGAAATTTTTATAACTCGGCTGATTTTTAACCAATTTAAATTTTTATTACTTTATTACAAGGAGAATTCACTCTAAATCACGATTCTTTAGGTTTTTTTTTTAATTCGAATTAGTTTTAAAATAGCAATGTTTTCGAGAAAATGCACAAAAAGTCATATTTTCCCCTTGTAATCCGAGTTCCAAACTTCAGGGCCGATGTGGCACGCCTTTCCGATGTCCGATTTTCATAATATTTTTTTGCACCAAAATAAATATTTCCAGGAGGTAGCCCGGTTAAAAAGTAAAAAATTTTTTGGAGAACCCTAGTGTACACAGTGTTCATACAGTTTGGCGCAGATTTTTTAAACAGGTATAGGAAACATTTTGGTTTTGCTTCGTATATTTGTGAAAAATCTATAAAACAAAAATGTTTTGTTACATATTTGAGGTGGTATTCTCGCAATAAAATTAATTTTGGCGACAATAACTGTATAGTAGGGTAGAGGGGGATCCTTCGCCACTTTTTTTCAACGCAATGGTATTTCTTAACCCCTAACTATTTTTCAAAAATTACTTTCAAATTGAAGATCTACATATCTTGGCTTTAATTTCTGTGATTTTTATTCTTATTATTTGCATATTCTCTATTACTTCTTTAGAGATTTTCAAAGTAACCCAAATCGGCGTAACTGCCCCTAACATGAGGGATATTCGCCAAAAGAGCTAGATACAATTTTAATAAAAAAAATGAATTAATATGAAACAGTCAGTCTCTTAATGACTGAAATAAATAATTTGGAATAAGTTCTTTAAGATATGTGATTCTTTTTAATCAATGAATCTCCACTACATCAAAAAAAAATAATTTAAAACTATAATATAATGATTCTTCAAAATTACAAAAAACTGAATAATTAATATAAATTTAAAAATGAACACGATTGTTCTAATTTACTATTAAACATATTTTAAACATAAAGAAAAGTCTTATAGAGCATTTTAGGCAGGGATGCACCAACTTTTTGTAGCTCCAGGGGCCATCTGGTGATTGTGGCCCAGAGACAGGCACTAACATAAAATTAATTTTTTTTCACACTTTTTAAGGGCTTATTAAAGTCAAATTATTATTATTTGAAAGCTTAGGGTCGTAGGTCTAACGAAATGAAAAATTGTATTTTTATCACACGATTTGAGGAAGGTATTGCAAAATGTAGTTGCTTTCAGTTATTTTTTTGGCACCCCAAAAAACACAAAAACACATCTGTCTGCGACCACATATGATGTAAATTCTTCAAAGTGGATGTCAAGGAAAGGTAATTGAAATATGTACAAAATATATTTTTTCCAATTTTCTATCTCCCTTAACATCGGAGAAATTTTTTTTTCATACATGTTAAAATAATCGCAATGTAGCAAAAACCCATATTATTTAATATCAAAACACGTTGTTTTAAATAATTTTTTTTTTGGTATAATTCTTAAAATGTACATACATGCCTGTAGAAATCACACGTAAAAAAAATTGTTAAAAATTAAGAGATCATGCATTTAAGGGTTAAACAAGAGTATGTCTGCAATGTAAATAACCTATTAAATTTATAAAGCCACTATAACCTTATACTATACCTTATCTTCAATATACAATAACCATCCCAATAAGGCACAGCAGACAATTTGACTAAAAACTATCATTTCAAAGTGCTTTGTGTCTCTTGTAAAACATCCTTGAATAAGCATGGTCATGATTATACACAAATTGAAGTTTAATTTATGTAAATTTATTATCTTAAAATAAAATTTGTGATCCCAGCAAATCAGATATAAAAAAGTAATTAGAAAAAAGTAAGAATAAATTATCAAGATGCTTACTCATAATGAATGAATTAGTGGTTACCCTGAAGTTAGGAAAAAATTGGCTACTCTTTCCATATGATAGACTTAACATACATATCAAAATTAAATCGTGAATGTCATGTTAGCTACTGAGTACTTTTTCGGCACTCATTTCATCAAATAGCAGTATTTAAATATAAAATCTTAATTTGGATTGATTTTATATAGTTTGCCCCTTTGGCAAACTATAACCCCTCTAATATGAACTATTTTTGGAAGGCGATTTCAAAATAAAAATTTTTTTTTGCCGAACGTAGGGGTCGCCTTTTTTAATTTGTTGTTATAGCTTTGGCAATTAAAATCGGATTTTAAAGTGTGATATATCGATTTTTTTGCCTCGAGGAGACCAGTGTTTTGCTATATAGTAAAAATCCAATTAAAAAAATTTTAAAAAGGCGACCCCTACGTTCGGCAACCAATATTTAAAAAAATTTATACTGGGTTTAGCGAAAAACTTCCTCAGCAAAAGTTTAATGATTTTTTGCGAGCTTTAATTTTCTGACATTAGGGTGGTACATTAGGGTTGTAGCAACTGAGATCTGGTGGGTAACTACTAGCACGGGATACTTGAGGTCAAAATGTCCTTAGAGAAAAACACTGGTCTCCTCAACGGAAAAACATCGATGTATTATACTTTAAGATCCGACTGTAAATACCAAAGATATAACAAAAAATGTAAAATGGCGACCCTACGTTCGGCAAAAAAAAAAATTTTGAAACCTCCTTGCAAAAATACTTCATATTAAAGGGTGTACGGCGCACTTTTTTTGTCTGCCTGTAAGGTGGTACGCTCTAATATATATATGTGACAGCGCATAGAGAAAGGGACCTAAGGGTAAAAAAATCAATTTTTTTTTTGTGGACAACATCTGAGCATCGAATGAGACCGATCCCATGCTCTCCTGACCTTAGGTCCCTTTCTATCCTTAGGTCCCTTTCCATCCTTAGGTCCCTTTCTGTTTTGCGCGTCACATATGTATATAAAAAAAATTATGAGAAATTGCTTTTTATGTACCTGTAAAATATTACTGAAAAAATATTGAATTGGAGTGCACCTTTTACACTTGTTTAATAAGTACTTTTATTGAAGAGAATAAGGAACAATAACTCGCAGTTACAAAGTGGTGTTTTTATGTCAATCAACTTTCATATCAAAGAATAGCTCAGCGGTAGAGCGCTAGACTAGCAATCGTGAGGTCGCAAGTTCTCGATAGCCGGTGGCGGCAATAAAAAAACTTTTCTAAAATAAAAAAAAAAAATATAATTTTTTTTGAAAAGAATTTTTTTTAACTTTTAATTGGTGAAAAAGAGCTTCCTTTGAACACGTTAAAAAAGTACTAAAAAAATGTTAAAGTGGGACAACTCAATGTTAAAATCATTAGTGTTTATTTTAAAAAAGAAGTACATCTAGATCATCTCTGGTTTTGTTGGGTATTTGTTAAAGATTTTTATTACTTATTTTATCTACTTTTGCTTGTTTTTGCTTATTTTGTAAATATAGGCTTATTTTTGGTATTTTCTATAAAAATTAAGCTTAGTTTATCTTTTTTATGCGAAAATAGAGCATATTTTGTTTTTTTTAAGTCTACATATATTTTTTTATTTAAAATTTGTATTTAGAATTTATTTTAAATTTAAAAATCACTTTTGTTAAACTAATTTTTTTTCCAACCTGAATTCTACACCATTTTCAGATTTATTTAAAAAAACTTTGTTTGTATTCCAGAATAGAGTTTTTTAAATTCATTTGGAATTTTATTAAATACATTTGGAGAATTTTGAAATACAGATTTAAAATTTTTAAATACAAATGAATAATTTTGAAATACATTTGGACAATTTAATAATTCAAATGGAATTTTCTTAAATACAAATAAAATATTTTAAAATATATTTGTAATATTTTAAAATATATTTGTATAATTTTGAAATACATTTTGAAAATTTTAAAATACATTTTGGACAATTTTGAAATGCACTTGGACAAATGTCAAAGGTTTTTAGACAATTTTAAACAATATTTGGACAATTTTGAAAGATTTTTGGACAATTCTAAAACGTTTTTCGACAATTTTGAATAATTTTTGGAGAATTTTAAAACATTTTTGGAAAATTTTAAAACATTTTTGGATAATTTTCAAACATTTTAGGCAATTTTGAAAAATTTTTAGATAATTTTAAAATATATTTGGATAATTTTAAAACATTTTTGAACACTTTTAAAACATTTTTGGATAATTTTAAAACATTTTTGGACAATTTTAAAAAATATATTTGGAATTTTTTGAAATAAAACTGAAAATGGTGTAGTAGTACAAATATTTAAATACGATTTCCTTAGGAAAGAATGAAATCCGACCATAGGACCATGCCTTCAACAGATTAGTTTTCACAGTTTGTTAAATAATTTTTGGGATTTCAGCACATTTAATTCCTTTAATGCAAAATATATTTCCCGATGAAAATAACTGTCACAACTTTGTCCAATTGCTGAAGTTCCAAAGAGTGTACACTAATAAAAATAAATCTGTAAAAATAGCAGAAAAATTTACAAAAAAAAAAAAATAGTTAAAAATGATGCTGCAGAAAAAACTGCTGAAATTAGCAAATTTTTTTTTTGCTAAGTACTAGTAAAATAAGAAAAGCAAAATTAAAACTGCTAAAAATACAGAATTTTGGTTATATTTGGTTAAATTTTTGTTAATAGAAAATAGCAAATTAGTCAGCAAAGAATATTGCTAAAAAATTTGTAGTCTAAAAAATCACAAAAAAAATTTTAAATTTTCGAAGTTTTTTTAATTTTTTTTAAATGCAAATAAAAATTGATCCTTTTGAAAACAGCAGTTTACAATCTTTTAGCAAATATTTCTGCTGCTTTTAGCAAAATAAACTGATATTTGCATTCGACTAAATTTAGCGTAAAAATAGCAAAAATTTTGTAGATATAACAGTTTATTTTTGCTATTTTTAGTCTTCTAATATTTAGCAAAAGTTTCTGCAGATTTTACAGTACAATTTGCTATTTTAAATTAACTAATAATTAACTAAAATATAACTAAAATTCTGTAAATTTAACAGTTTTAATTTGCTGTTCTTATTTTACTAGCATTTAAAAAAAGTTAATTTTACTTTCTTTCTTAAATTGGAATCATTTAAATAAATTTAAATTAGAATCATTTAAATAATAAAATATTTAAAATACTTATAATTGTTTTTAGAATACTCGAATCTTTTCAATAATATTTTTTTAAATTTTTTCCTAACATATATTCGCGAATTAAAACTTATAGTCTTTGATGGTTTTAATATTACAATCAATATTTAATAGTACGTCATGTAATTGTATTTTTTCGAAGGAAAAATTTTGGTTTTAGATGTTTTTCGAATAATTTCGTGTATTTAAATTTTTGAATATTCGTAAGAGATTTTTGTAAAAATGTCTGGATTAAAGATTTTGACCGCAGTATTTATTTGATATCCCAAATATATAATGAAGAAGCACATTTCTGGTGAGTCGGACGAAGCGTGAAACATGAAGTTGGGCAACTAAAACTATACAGTAATTTTGACTTAGCTGCACAACCAACTTTTGTAAGAATTTTTGTGCAGGTAAGCCAAAAACGCAGCTAAGTCAAATTGTTTACCTTCCTTAATGTGCAGGTATACCAATACAGACTGAAAACAAACAAAACAAATGAAGCTAATGATGACAACTTTGTGCTTTGCACAAGATCTTGCGATTTTTATGGTTAAAAAACGACTAAAGTAGGATATTTTTGTCACAAAAAATGTTGACAACACATTTATTTTGTATGTTTTTTTCTAGAATAGAAAAACGAAGCAAAACACAAGAGGTTCTTTTTTATGAAAGTAATGTAAAACTACCAAAAATATAAGGCAGTTATCTTAAATGCGCAGGTACAAAAAGTGCACTTAAAGAAGACAATTGCGTACATAATTTTATAAAATAGAAACGAAACCACAATTTTGTGTAGTTATAGCAAATGTGCATTTAAGATAAAGGCAGTTGAATCAAAACTACTATATGTCTAAATTAATAAGATCGGAGAGCACCCTTTAAGATACCCTTCTTGTTAGTAGAACAGGCTAGAGGAGACTGATGAATTTCGTCAACAAGACCTCATCCCATAATAGTGTATAAAAAGACGACTTTTGGTTTTAAATATATGTCCTATTTTTGCACATAAGTCGAAAACTGAGGTGAAAATTACCTTCACTTCAAATTCCTGGTTTACAAGTAGATCTGAACTAACAAAATCTTTTTAAAATATATTTCTACCTCACGATATTTCGCTTCGCCACACTTTATCACCAAATTAATTTCGGATTTGCTCTTTGCTATAATTGACATAAAACAAAATATAAATATACCAAACTGGCAGCAAGAGCCACATTACTCTTCGTTGAGTTTTTTTCATTTAGTTATTTTAAAATGACAGTCTCATTTGAATAAATTGAAATTGTTGGCAATTTCTAAGCATAGCGTTATCCGTGGAATGAACTTAAAAAAAAAGAGTAAAAAGGTAAAAGTCGGGCATGCCGACTATACAATACCCTACACCAGTCTGGTTAAAAGCCAACTAATGTTTGGATCCGAAATTCGAATGGGTTAAAATGGGACTTGTGTCAAAATTTTCTATAATGTGAGTCAGCGAACCAAATTTCATTAAAACATCTTAATATTTGCGACCTGCAGTTTGTAACCAAGCCAATTTTGGGGGGACCTTATATGGGCAATAGGTCTAAACATGGACCGGTGTTAACCAAAATCAATAGGCTTCGTCCTTGGGCTGATATAGGTCGGTGTACCAAATTTCATCAAAATATTTTAATATTTGCGACCTGCAGCGTATAAACAATATAATTTTGGTAGGACCCTTATATGGTCACTAGGTCTAAACATGGACCGGTGTTAACCAAAATCAATAGGCTCCGTCCTTGGGCTGACATAGGTCGGTGTACCAAATTTCATCAAAATATCTTAATATTTGCGACCTGCAGCGTATAAACCATATAATTTTAGTAGGAACCTTTATGGGCACTAGGTCTAAACATGGACCGCTGTTAAGTAAAATCAATAGGCTTTGTCCTTGGGCTGATATAGGTCGGTGTACCAAATTTCATCAAAATATCTTAATATTTGCGACCTGTAGAGTGCGCACAAGAATGCATGGACAGACAGACGGACGGACAGACGTACATCGTTAAATCGAAATAAAAAAAAAATTCTGAGTCGATCGGTATACTATAAGGTGGGTCTGGGACCAATATTTTTTGGTGTTACAAACATCAGCACAAACTTATAATACCCTGACCACATAGTGGTGTAGTGTATAATTAAAAGCAAATAAAAGCATAATAACAAAAGAAATTCGTAAAAATATTGTCGTTACAGTTACTGAAAAAAAATACAATTGTTGGCACAATACAAAATCGGTAACTTAACTTGCACCCGAAATATATGTCATATGAGACATAAATTTAAATTTCGTTATCATAAACGAATTTGGTAATGAGACCCAATATTTGGTTATCCAAATCGGAATCTTTAAATTTTATCAACTACACCGTATGTCGAAATTTCTACAAAAATGTTTATGAGGATAAAATATCAACCTTTTTGACTCACATACTACAAAATTTACGATCAAAAATTCGAGTACCTCCTAAAAATTTTTATAAATAAGTTAAAGTCGCGCATGCCGACTATATGGTATGACGAAAATATAAGGTGTTTGTGAGAAAGACAAATTCACTTACATTTTGTTTTGTTTATACAAAGAGTATTGAATAGTACAGTTACTTAAAAAATTGTTGCTCAAGAGTTGTTTATATTAACATCATTTGCTCTTATTTATTTACCGTTAGTTCAAATTATAAATCAAAATATCAAAAACGTTAATTTTTAAATGCGTCAAAATGATGAGGTCAGTGCTAATAAATCTGTAATCATGAACGCATTATTGTCAATTTTTCTTTACGCAATATTCAATTTAAGAAAAATGGGACGAGGAAAATCTTTGCTGAACTTGAAAAGGGTCAGATTGACGCATTTTTTGACCAGCAATTGGTGATGCGAGAAATTGCACGAAAACTGGGTCGTTCGCTTTGCGTAGTGGAAAATTATTTAAAATATCGCGAAAATTATGGAAAAATAAAAGCTTTGGTCGAGCAAAAGTCCTTTCAGTGCGTGAAATTCCCTGTTAGCAAGTCTAACAGGGAAATCTTAGGGTTGTTTACACATAAACCTAAGGTTTCACAGTGTGATGGTTTATGGAGTTGCCAAAAATGTTAAAAAGAGAATTTGGTTGACTTTAAAATATTACATTTAAAGCTTAGCTTTAAAATATTAAGCGAAATATCTTTATACCGTCAGCCCTAAATTAACTCAATGAAAGCACTTGAAATACCGATAACCTTAAAATACCCTAAAAAATCATTTTGAAAATTTTGAAATAACGTTATCGATTATCACTAACCATATGAATCGGCTGCGAACCCTGGTTATATTAGAATGGTCTATTGTAACTTCGTTTTAAATTTTTCATACCGTTATTGATAGACTGATGGAAGACAGCTTTCATCCTTATCAGTAGTGCGATTCTCTAACTTTTTAACGATATAAATCGGTAGGGTAGAGGGGGGATCCTTCGCCAGTGGGGCACATACACTAATCCCATTTTTCTCCGATGTTAAGGGAGATAAAAAATTGGAAAAAATATATTTTATGCATTTTTCAATTACCTTTCCTTGACATCCACTTTGACGAATTTATATCATATGTGGTCGCAGACAGACGTGTTTTTGTGTTTTTTGGGGTGCCAAAAAAATAATTGAAAGCAACTACATTTTGCAATAACTTCCTCAAATCGTGTGATAAAATAATAATTTTTCATTATGTTAGACCTATGGTCCTAAGCTTTCAGAAAATAATAATTTGATTTTAGTAAATGCTTAAAAAGTGTGAAAAAATATTAATTTTATGTTAGTGCCTGTCTCTGGGGCACAATCACCAGATGGCCCCTGGAGCTACGAAGAGTTGGTGCATCTCTACCTAAAATGCTCTATAAGACTTTGCTATATGTTTAAAATATATTTAGTAGTAAATTAGTAAAATAGTGTTCATTCTTAAATTTATATTAATTATTCAGTTTTTTGTAATTTTGAACAATCATTATATTATAGTTGTTTAGGGCTTGCCTAAATTAAAACACGGTCCTTTTTTTGTTAATTTAATTTTTAGCGTTAAGTTTTATTGTAATTTAAATTTTTGGTTTTATTTAGTTTTACAATTTTAATTTGTGTATAATGTTAATTTTGTGTTTGAGTTTTCTAATTAATTGTATCACTGTTTTGTCACTTTTAATTTTGTAGTTTGTCTTAAATGTTTTTATTCAATTTTAATGTAACGTTGTAGGATTAAATTTAATTGTTAATAGTTTTTTATTTATTGTATGTTTCAAAAATCTGTTTTTTCTTTACTGTTCACTGTTTGCTTGTTTATTGTTCAATTGTTAAAGTTAGAGTGTTTTTAAAATAATTTGGTTTACGTATTGATGCTTTGCAATGCATCAATACGCATTCTTTTTAACAACAATAACAATATGTAAAAGCAAATTCAGCTAAACCGTTGATTACAGTGCAGTTGATTAGTTTAGTGGCACACTAATGGGCATTAGTTTAGGGGCATCTCTAAACATTCTCCCCCCCATGATTGGTGCAATGGTGATGTCATCTTTTGGGTTTACAAGTTGAAGCATTTGATTGTTTTGAGTTTCTTGGGGCTTCTTTTGTAGACATCATTCCTTTTAGATTTGTGATAAAGGTTTCTCAGAAGGTCATGCTAGTTTGTGTATAACACAACTATTTTTGTAATAGGTCTAGTGCATATTCCATTAGCGGTTCGTATGTCAGCTACTCGACTGTTTTGATCGGGTCCTAGGTAGGTTTTAACAATACGGCCTAATTTCGATTCGTTAGGTGGAAGATTATTGTCTTTGATGACGACCAGATCATTGACTTTAACGTTTTCTCGTTGATTTTTCCATTTATATCTGCGATGAAGTTCAGTTAAATATTCAGATTTCCATCTTTGGCAAAAAGATTGATAGATGACCTTGATGCGTTTCCAGCGGTTGATTAACGTCAGATTTTCAGTGCATAATTCAGGTTCAGCTGGGGTCATTAATGGAGCGCCAATGAGAAAGTGTCCAGGGGTCAATGGAGATAAGTCATTAGGGTCATCGCTAGCAGGACTTAAAGGTCTAGAGTTTAAACAGGACTCGATTCGAGTCAAAATTGTAGACAGCTCTTCAAAGGTGAATTTCATATTGGGAATCATTTTTCTTAAATGGGTTTTGAACGATTTTACGCCTGCCTCCCAAAGTCCGCCCATGTGAGGGGCACCGGGAGGAATAAATTTCCAGTCAAGATTTTGATGGCCATAATGATGAATCACCTGGGTTTTCAGATTTTTTATAAACTCTAGGCGGTCTTTTTTGATATGTTCTGCTGCACCAACGAAATTTGTTCCATTGTCGGAATAGACTAGAGCAGGGCATCCACGTCTTCCAATAAAACGTCCAAATGCGTCTAAAAACGCTTGAGAAGACAGATCACTTACTGCTTCGAGATGTACGGCTTTTGTAGTAAAACACACGAAAATGCAGACATACCCCTTTGTGATGAGACATGCTCGGTCAGTGAAATTTCGTATGTCAAAGGGGCCTGCGTAATCGACTCCCGTAGTTTCGAAAGGTCGGGAGATATTCGTTCTTTCTGGCGGCAATGAAGCCATGATTTGATTTTGTGTCTGTTTTTTGTATAAGACACAAGTTTTGCAATTGTGTATCACACTTTTAACTAGGGGCCTCAATCTAAATATCCAGAATTCAGTTCTTAGAACTCGAATCATGAGTTGATTTCCACCATGTAACGTAATTTTATGGGTAAATTCGGTAATCAATCGAGTGAATTTAGAGTTATGAGGCAGCAAAATTGGATGACGTTCGTTATACGTTAGGGCTGGCGATTGAACAAGACGCCCATTTGCTCGAATGATACCTTGTCCATCTATGAACGGATTTAGGGTCAAAAGGCTGCTGCTGGATGAAATTTTGACTTTTTGTGATAACTTTTGATAGTCATCTGAAAAACAATGCTTCTGAGTCAAAATTATAAGGCGATTTTTGACCTCTCTAATTTCATCCGGTGTGATGTCTATCGAGGAAATTCGAAGATGAGACCGATTTGCGCCCGTATTTCGCCATAATCGTAAAACGTATGCGATTACCCTATAAGCACGGGGTAGTGATGAAAAGCGTACCAGTGGGTCTTCATAAACGGTGTTTATTAAAACTTTTGTAGGTTTTGCTTCAACTTTTGTATCTGTCGGAGAAATTGGTATGGGCCATTGATTTTTTTGTAATTTTAACCAGGGAGGTCCAAACCACCATAAGTTATGTGTTTCCAATTCTTTTGGTTTACACCCGCGGCTAGCGACATCTGCTGGATTTTCTTTGGATTCGACATGTTGCCAATTTTGAGTTCCAACTTTTTTCGATATTTCAGAAACTCGATTTCCCACAAATGTATTCCATGAGCATGGCGGTTTCTTTAACCAGGCTAGCACAATTGTAGAATCGGTCCAAAAATGGGTCTTCAAATTTCGTACCTGAAGATTTTGTAGAATTCCATAAGTTGAATTTGCTAACAAAACGGCTCCACATAGCTCTAGACGGGGCAATGACACTTTTTTGATGGGGGCCACACGGGTCTTAGCGGCCAAAAGAAAGGTGTGAACATAATCGTATTCATGCTGGATTCTAATGTATAGCGTCGCCGAATATGCCTTTTCTGAGGCGTCGCAAAATCCATGGATCTCCACGTCACAGGAGGGGTTATAATGAATCCAACGTGGTATCTTCAGTGTATTGATTGAAGGACAATTTTGTACGAATTTTTGCCATTTCATGTAGGTGAGAGTTTTCAAGATGTCATCCCAGTCGATTTTATCTAACCAAATTTGTTGCATGATTAATTTGGCATCGACAATGATTGGGGCCAGCCATCCGCATGGGTCAAAGAATTTTGCAATTGTCGATAAAACTTCGCGTTTAGTGTACGATTGTTTTATTTCGACTTCTGGAGCTGTGAAAGTGAAAGAGTCTGAAGAAATGTTCCACTTTATCCCAAGGGTCTTTGTTCCAGCATTTTCGGATAAGTTTAACCAATCAAGAGGTAATAGTGTCTCGTTTGGCAAATCCTGGATGACTCGTGGGTCGTTTGAAGTCCATTTCATCAGGTCAAAACCGGCAGATTTTAGAACACTAGATAGTTCTTTTCTTGATTCGATGGCAGCGTTTAAAGTGTGCCCTCCGGCTAAGACATCATCTTCGTACATATTTTGCTTTAAAATATGTGATGCTAAGGGGTGTGTATGTTTGAAATCTTCTGCTATTTGGAGCAGCGTTCTAATGGCCAGGAACGGGGCACAATTAACTCCAAACGTCACTGTTAGGAGTTCAAAATCTTCAATTGGATCATTTGGAGATTTTCTAAATAATATCCTTTGATATTTGGTTTGAGTGGGGTGTACTAATATTTGCCGATACATTTTTGTGATGTCGGCATTGAAGACAAATCGGAAGAATCTCCACTTCAGTATTTGGAGCACTAAGTCCTGGTGAAGTATGGGTCCTGGATGTAAAATGTCGTTCAAACTTCTCTTATTTGAAGACGGGCTGGATGCGTTGAAAACTACTCTAAGTTTTGTGGTTAGCCTATCAGGTTTTATTACTGCGTGATGCGGCAGGTAATAATTTGGGGTACTATTTATATCCAGGGGAGAAACTTTCCGCATATGTCCCAGCTCAAGGTATTCCAAAATTACCTGATCATACTGTTTCCTAATGTCAGGCTTTTGGCTAAGAATCCGTTCCATTTTCAAAAATTGGGCCATGGCGATATTTCTTGAATTCCCTAACTCTTTATCATTTTTAAAGGGCAGGGTAACTAGGTATCTTCCATTTTCGATTCTACGAGTTGTAGATTGGAAGTTGGTTTCACAAAATGTGTCCTCATCTGACATCAAAATCTTTTTTGGGGTTTCCTCCACCTCCCAAAAGCGTGTAAGGATTTGGTCAAGGGACGTTGTATTGAGTAGTGAAACAGCATTTTCTGTACGATTTGGTGTATTTGATGGTCCCCCCACTACCCAGCCAAATACGGTTTTTTGCGCTAAAAACGATCCTACAAGGCGCATAGGTGTTTTGCAACAAACTATTAATGGGCCTATATCGAGGCCGATTACTAAGTCGACAGGGCGACTCTGATAAAAATGAGGGTCTGCAAGTTCTAATTCTGCAGCCTCACTTAGATTTGGTAGATACAACGTTTGGCTTGGCAAAAGTAGCGACATGTCTTTTACCACTTGTGCCCAGACCCCTAACTTGAAATTAGGGTCAACTCTGGAGCAAAGATTAAACAAACAGGCTTTGGTAGAAGTACCCGAACCGTTAGTCATACCACTGTACTGAATTAGGTTTCGTGTTGAGGGTAGCTTCAACTTGTTTTTTAATTTTTCAGATATAAACGTTGTCTGTGATCCAGGGTCGATGATAGCTCTTGCCTGGAATCGTTCGCCTTTGGTTTCGATTTCTACGATGGCAGTGAACAGTAAACTTTCCTCGTTGTTTTGGGGTTTCGTTTGTAAGGTCAAGGTTGTCGTTGAGGGAATTGCAAATTGTGAATTTGAAGTGGACTGTATGTTTGATGCTAGGGCTGCGGCGCTTGTACTCGGCCGCACCGTATTGATTTCTTGAGTTGATGCTGTAGAATGGAATTCTGTCCCCTTGTGTAACATCGTATTATGTTTTTGGTGACAGACCCTACAACTATATTTACTTTTGCAATCCTTGACCCTATGATTAACACCGAGGCAGTTGTAGCATGTATTTGTGACTCTAACTATTTGAATTTTATCATTTACATTTTTTTCCAAAAATTTGGGGCAATTTCTTAATGGGTGGGCCTCTTTACAATTAGGGCAATTGTACTTAGAATGATTTTGAATGCCCCTGTTTGGTTGTGAGTGATTTTTCTCTTTTGACCTATTATTGATTTGTGAGGTATTTATTTGTAATGAATGGACTTTTTTCTCCCTATTTGAGGGGTTGTTTTCGGTTTGAGGTTGAACACTTGGTAATTTTGTTGCCTTTATGTTTACGCTGGACTGTAGAGTTTTAAATTTTTTTGTCAAAAAATTATCAAATTGCGTCCAATTTGGTATCTCTGCACAGTCCTCAAGTGTATTTTCGAATTCCTCTACAAATATTCGGGGAAGTTTTATCTGGCATATAAAAACCATGATTGGGTCCCAACAACAATAATTGATTCCTAAGGTATTAAGTGTTTCTAAAATACCGTTAGCTGCGCATTGTAATATTTGAACTGAGGCAGGTGAATCAATAGAAACGTTTGGGAGATCAAAAAGAATCCTAAGTTGTGCATTTACTTGTTCCCTTTTATTGTCATAACGTTTTAATAACCTATTCCAAGCAAGGTCAAATCCCTCATTGGTCATAGGTACGTTTCCAAGTACAATGTTAGCGTCGCCTCCAATTTTTTGTTTCAAATAAATCAGCTTTTCGATTTTTCGCATTTTGTCGCTTCTTACACAGATGGCCGTGAAAAGATCCCGAAATGTGGGCCATTTTGTGGGTTCCCCGTAAAATGGATCCATATCACACTGTGGCAACCTCATATAAGAAACTGAATTATTGTCTAATGTTGGAGGGCTAGAGGAAGATTGACGACCTAATTTATTTTCTGCTGACTCATTTGTTTCTGATAAAGCCTGAATTTCCGCATTTATAGAAGCAGCACAACTTTTATATGCTGTGAGGGCCTCTTTGTACCGATTCCGAAGTTTAGTTTTGTCAATTGGTTTTGCGTCTGGTCCTTGCTTTAAATCCCGGCACTCTTCATAAGTTCTTTTGACTTGGGTCCAAAGAGAGTCGAGTTCGACGCGAAGAATTTCTAGAGCGTGAATATTATCTTCGGCCGCGGTCTCAGAATGAAAGCTTTCAAAATCCAGCAAGTCATTTGTACAGTTAACGAATTTATCAAGAGGCATTTTGAATTCAATAGGACGAAAAAAGTAAGGTCAAACGAAAAAGGATGTTAAACTTGAATCAAAAAGGTGAATACTTTCAATAAAAGGATATTTTTTGTCAAAAAGAATGTTGATAAAAGTCGGCAAATTTTTAATTACCAGCAACTAATTAATTTATATGGGTCAAAAAGGTACCTGCTAGCGATAAAATGAGATCTTATAACAAATTGGGTCAAAATGTTAAATCCCGATTTGTTATTATAAATGTCCCCGGAAATTTTACAAAATGTCAACAAGCGGCAACTCTATTATTTTCTTTAACAATAGCAGCAGCAAAAAATAGAGTAAGTGGCCAATAACAACAAACACAGGACAGTTACAATATTGAAGTAAGTTTTTTTTTTTGTTGTTGTTGTTTGTCTCACTTCTGTTTGTCGATCTATTTTTTGTATTTTAATTGTTTTCTTCTGTACTTACTCAATGTGTTTTCTACTTATGTGATTGCTGTGTGTGTTTGATGATCGCTGCTTGTCTGCTGCTACTGCACTACAGTATTGGGTTATGATGATGTTGCTGCAGATCTTGTTTTTGAAGAACTTTTTGTTGTTGTTGCTGTTAGGCAGTTATTTTTCACAATGTTTTTATATTTTGTTCTTATGCACTTTTTATAAAGTAAACGAATTTGTTCTTTGAAGGGCAAATAAATGTCACCTCTGTAGGTCAACTTTTACTTCGAAATATTTAATTTATCAAATTTTATTTTGGATTTTTTTTTGTTTATATCTATTTTTACACTCACTATTACGTAGGTCAGTTTTTTTTGTTTTTGAAAATTACTCTACTTTTGTACCGAATTTATTTTTATGTTTTCACAAAAAATCACATTTACACTTTTTTGTTTTTTATCCGGTTCGTTAGGACCAAAATGTTTAGGGCTTGCCTAAATTAAAACACGGTCCTTTTTTTGTTAATTTAATTTTTAGCGTTAAGTTTTATTGTAATTTAAATTTTTGGTTTTATTTAGTTTTACAATTTTAATTTGTGTATAATGTTAATTTTGTGTTTGAGTTTTCTAATTAATTGTATCACTGTTTTGTCACTTTTAATTTTGTAGTTTGTCTTAAATGTTTTTATTCAATTTTAATGTAACGTTGTAGGATTAAATTTAATTGTTAATAGTTTTTTATTTATTGTATGTTTCAAAAATCTGTTTTTTCTTTACTGTTCACTGTTTGCTTGTTTATTGTTCAATTGTTAAAGTTAGAGTGTTTTTAAAATAATTTGGTTTACGTATTGATGCTTTGCAATGCATCAATACGCATTCTTTTTAACAACAATAACAATATGTAAAAGCAAATTCAGCTAAACCGTTGATTACAGTGCAGTTGATTAGTTTAGTGGCACACTAATGGGCATTAGTTTAGGGGCATCTCTAAACAATAGTTTTAAATTATTTTTTTTTTAATGTAATGGAGATTTATTGATTAAAAAGAATCATATATCTTAAAGAACTTATTCCAAATTATTTATTTCAGTCATTAAAACATTGACTTTGCCGTATTAACATTATTTTTTGTTGAAATTGTATCTAGCTCTTTTGGCGAATATCCCCCAGGTTTGGGGCAGTTACGCCGATTTGGGTTACTTTGGAAATCATTAAAAAAGTAATAGAAAATATGCAAATAATTAGAATAAAAATCATAGAAATTAAAGCCAAGATATGTAGGTCTTCAATTTGAAAGTAATTTTTGAAAAATAATTAGGGGTTAAGAAATGACAGTGCTTTGAAAAAAAAGTGGCGAAGGATCCCCCCTCTACCCTACTTAGATTGTTAAAATTCGATAATTATCTACAATTGTCATTAAAACTGATTCCATAAGTTTTTCTACAGAATTTTGTCTTAAATAATATCCTCAACTATCGTTAAGTTAACGACCAAAAAAAGTTGTAGGTAAGGTAACGGATGAACAAAAAAAAAAACGTGAATAATTTCAAAATGAAAATAGTTTCAATCGCATTAATAAAACAATAAATAAAAATGTTCAATGTATAAATTGAAAAAAAAGATCAAGGTATATTATTTTATATAATTGGATTTATATTCACTGCCCTTATCATTTTGACGCATTTCAAAATGCATATTATTAATATTTTGATTTATAATGTAATCAAATAATTTTATATAAACAAGTTTTAAGCAGTAGGTAACTATACTATTCAATAATCTTTGTATTTTTGCAGAAACAGAATACCATATACTACCGACAACTATTGTAAAGTTAACGACAGAAAAAAAGTTGTAGATAAGGTAACGGATGAACAAAAAAAATGTGAATAATTTGAAAATGCGTTAAAAAAATTTATTATATTTTAGTGCAAATTTCATAAAAATTTACATTAAGAATAAGGAACTACACTCAAAAGTAAAGTCAGCAAAAAATGTTGCTGTGTCAGCAAATTTTTAGTCAGGAGGGTGCTTGCAACAGAAGTTGGTAATTTCAGCAAAAGGTTTGCTGAAAATCAGCGAGCTGATTTTTACCAAAAAAACCTTCAGCAAAAGTTTTGCTAACACTTAGTCGATTGCAAATGCAAATTAGTAGACTGAAAAAAACTCAAAAAACTTGTAGCGAAATTTTACTTTAGTTAATTTATTTGCTGAAAATTTAAATATAGAAATTGTGAATAGTTGTTTTTCTTTTTTATCATTTCCATTGTCTGCGACATCTACATCTTGTCTATCTGGTTGCAAAATAAATTAGTAAAATATTAGTTCAAAATTAGTTTAGTGCTAAAAATATATAACTAAAACTTTAGCTGAAAACGGAATTTCAGCAAAAAAAAAAAATTGCTGAAAACTAGTACAC
This sequence comes from Leucophora obtusa, assembly GCA_949987735.1. Taxonomy (NCBI): domain Eukaryota; kingdom Metazoa; phylum Arthropoda; class Insecta; order Diptera; family Anthomyiidae; genus Leucophora; species Leucophora obtusa. The sequence goes on from OX465296.1 coordinate 139,138,566, forward strand.
TTGATATACAAGACGTTTTACTAACTTTTCTACTAAATTATTTTTTTGAGTGTAGGGTTTAAAAAACTACATTTTGGAGCATTGAATATTTCCTTGATACCTTTTGGTTTTTGTTTGTCTGCGCGACAGATATCTAAGCACTGATAATTACTTTACTTGGTATGAATTTAAAGAATTTTCTTAAAAAAATTTACCCCCTGTTTTTATAAAGCGAGCGGAATAATTCCGCCTGAGGAATGTGTGTATTTTGTTATTGTAACAAAAACAAAATACACACATTCCTCTGGAGGAACAATTCCGTTCGCTTTATAAAAACAGGGGGTTAATCTGCAAGTCAGTATACTAAAATTTTTAGAAATCGCGAAAACAAGGATTTTAGTGGAGTTTTTTTTTAATGTAATATACATAAATTGAATAACATTCTACACTCCTCCAAATAAAAGTTGCCAATATTTATAACGGCTAAGTGCTTAAAATTAATTATGTAATATTTTACCCTACATGCGCAAATAAAATTAATACAATTATATCGTATTAATTCAATTGGACTAATTTTAGCATTAATTAACATTTATGAACGACTGTTTTTACGTTTGTTTGTAGTGCTAATATTAATATCAACCCAGCAAAAAATAGATAACACTTTTTCAGCTCTGCTTGTAAGCGAAAGATATAAGCAGAGTTGGATGTGCTTCCACAAACTATTCTTGACACAGAGTTACCTTTTCCATTTCTATGTATTTGTGACATCTCATGGTGAGATGTCAAATACATGACATTAAGCAATTACATCAGATTCAGTAATTGAGTTGATACTCTGGTAGCCCATATTCTAAAATACAAGAAAATCAACTCTGTTTCAAGACTAGTGGGCTGCGGTTGGAAGTCAATAAGTTTTTTGTAGTGATCATTTCATACACGTAATTGAAATGAAATATTTTTTTTCATTTCCATTATATATATATAAGTTCCCGTAGTTCCTATACGGAACATAGGGCCACCTTTACATTCAAGTAATTGTAATGAAATTAATTTTAAAGTTGTATTTATTCGACATTTCAAATGTTGATAAATGAAACTGATCGAGCTCGAGGTCTGTTTTTATAATAAATATCAATTTATTATCCGATATTTCGACATTCTTCGCATGTCATCTTCCGGAAAATCTATAAAAATTTCAATAATACATTATAATAATATTAATAATACATTTATAAATTTTTCTTTCTTTATAAAAACATAATAAGTATAAACATAGTAGGTGAAAACAACATTCTTAAATCATGGTAGATCTAAACGCAGTAAATACAAACAGTAACAAAAGCGACTACATGAAAACAACAAAAATACAGTCTTTATAAATATGCACGCACAAACTTACATTAGATGTTTACATAAAAAACAAAAAATTAAACTATTGTTCTTTGCATATCGTCATCTATTATTGCACTAAATTTACTTAAAGACTAATTATTGCATTAAACCCTTTGATTTGTTTATTAAATTAATTTTAATTTTCATTACAAAATTAGAAATGGATTTTCATTATTGTTACTTTTATACAGTGGCGGCTCCAGCTCAAGTCTCTGGGAGGGGGGGGGGGGGGGGGGGATTTAGAAAAAAAATTTTAGTTGGAAAAAATGTATAAAAAAAAATAAATATCGGGTCACAATTTATTTTTCAATTTTCACAAAAAATATTTTTTAACACCGTTTGGTTTGGCCTTGTTGGTCTCCGCAGGGCAAGGTTAACGATTTTATGAGCGACGCTTTAGGTATAAAAGACAATACAAAGTCCAACGGAAAATTCCCGGTTATATTTTTAATCAAACACTTTAATATTTGATACGTACATATTTGACCTCTAACAAAGATGGGTTAACAATGGATAAACAAGTTTAGAAACTATCGGCTGACAACATATAAAATCAACAATTGAAATTTCCGCACTCTATTCGCTATAACTTGGAATACTTTGTTTAGCTAAAATTGGTATTCAATTTGGGAAAAGTTACCAAATTTGCTATAAACTTTCCTTACATATTTGGGTCTAACTTTTGTATTATTTTAGCTACATAAGTGACTGGTTGATATATCACTGCAAAGCTTCTGAAATCGTGCTTAAAGTTGGTACCCAACTCAATTTGATAATTCCTGATTTATCAAAAAAAAAATTGTAATTGTAATCTTTTTATAATTGAAGCCATGATTGAGCTACGTGAATAGTTACTATATTGAAATGAACTTTAAACATTTATCGTTATCAAAGGTCTAAAGCCATTTTATCTTAATCCGCGATTCGGTATGCTTTATCGTAGCTTTTTAATATTTTTGTATTAGTTCTTAGTTTCTTATCAATAACACTGGCAAATATCAGTTTGGTACTCCTTTTGGTTCCGAAATTATTTAAAAAAATGTGTGAAATTCTAGATCACAATACATAGTAGGTATTTATTTAAAAAAACAGATTTTTCATAAATTTTAAAGAATCAATTTTTCGATATATGTCGTTTTTAATCGTGGATTTCATTAAATTAAACTTTGGAAATTGTGAACATTTTATTACTTATAATATTTAAAAAACGATTTCACATCCTTTAAAATTTCACCACAATAACTCTCGTGAATAAGCTTTTCAAAAGATATAGACAATTTGGGTAAGTCAAAATTTGGATTAGTTTGATTGTTTTTAAATATAAAGAACATCACTCCCTTAGACCTTTTTCCAGTAGGAGCAATCAAAACAAAAATGTTTATTAAATTTTACGAAAAACGTCGCTGGAGTCTGAAAAGGCCTCAAAATTTGATTGAAATGATTACCAGGATTTAAATCAGAGATTATTTTTTAACTACACAAAGTTTTTATTTCCTGAAAAGTTTCAAAATTATTTTCATTATTTTTGTTTATACCAAAGTAAAAAAAAAAATGATATGGAGCCATATGAAGTTATATTTAATTATATATAATCTTTTATGTATATATTTAATCCTTTAATTCCCAGTGGAACATAGGGCCGCAACAAATGTTCTCCATTGTATTCTATCGGTAGACATCATTTTCATCTCACTCCAGGACACACCATGCTCATGCAACTCGTTCTCTATTTGGCGTCTCCAAGTGTTCGCAGGTCTGCCAGGTCTCCTGGATCCTTGGGGGTTATATTCAACGGACTGTCGAGTTAAATCATCCGCTGGCTTTCTCATTGTGTGCCATAGCCAACTCAATTTACGCAATCGGATATTCATACTTAAAGGAATTTGATTGGTCAAGTTCCACAGATCCCGATTTGATATCGTGGCAGGCCAGAATATCCTATGTATACGCCTGAGGCAGCGGTTTACAAAAGCTTGCATACAACTCATTTCACGACTCGAAATATTCCAGGTTTCACAGCCATACAGAAGCACAGATTTCACGTTGCTATTAAAAACCTTGATTTTGGTGTGATTTGAGATATTTTGCGATCTCCAGAATTTATTAAGCATGCTGTATGCTTGCTTTGCCTTGCACAGTCTATTCTGTATATCTTCTTTGCTGCCCCCTCTTTTAGAAATTATACTCCCCAGATAACAGAAGATTTCAACATCATCAATGGGTTGGCCCGAAAGCTGGAAGTTCGTGTCGCATGAAGAATTCATGCGCATTGATTTAGTTTTGTTGATGTTAATTTGTAAGCCCGCTTTGGCCGCACGTGTAGCAAAGGCTTGAATCTTGGTTTGCATGCTAGAGAAGCGGTGGGATAGAAGACACCACCAATCTTTTATGTAAATAGATATAATTATATCCGAAAAATGAGAACATCTTATTGTATCTTATTGTATCGAATTGTATACAATTGTATACAATTTGGTACAATTTGATACAATTTTATGCAATTCGATACAATTGTATCCGAATTTTGTCCTCATCCAATTACATCAAATTATACCTTTTTGCTTACAATTATATAAAATGTTATAAAATTGGACATAGTTTGATACAATTATATCTAAATATTGACCTTATACTTTAGATAATATTATATATGACCACATCTAACAATATACAAAAATTATTTTTTTAATAAAAAAGATATGCAAAATCTGGAGATCAGACCTGGGGGATATCAATTACAATTGCAAATAAATGTAATTGAAATTAAAAAAAAACTCAACTACATTTCATGTAACTGCAATTGAAAATTTTCAATTACAAGTAATTGTAATTGAAAGTGATTTTAATTACAAATTTTAATTACATTTAGAATTAAAGTGTTTTTTGTTAAAATTAAGTGTAAGCGTGGATAAGTATAAAAAGAATACGTCATGTTGGGCTGACCCCTAATTGTGCTTTTTCTCATTATTTCTTTTCCGAAAAAATGTAATTGTAATTGAAATTTTTTCAATTACAATTCTATGTAATGTATAATTGAAAATTTTCAATTACAAATTACTTGTAATTGTTTTTTTTTAATTACAATTACAAATAATATGTAATTGTAATTGAATTTTTTTCAATTATGTTAAACAACCAAGATATAAGAAAAATAGTAAAAAAAAATAGTTAAATATTACAAAATAGTAAAAATTCCTAAAAATATATGATGCAAAAAATAAACACACACACGAATCATGCACGGGTTATATATTCTTATTCACGCTCACGCACGAATCAAGTACGAATTATATATTCTCAGACTCACGCACGAATCACTTGAGTATAGTAATTTTTACTCACGATCACGTGTGAATAACGTGACTCACGAACATTTCTAGTCACGCGACAATCCCTAGTAATTACTAAATCTAAAACTAGTTCAAATAGTGTTAAAATAGAACCACATATAATATAATACGGTTTTATATGGACCTTATATATTTTTATATAAAATCACTTTGAAATAATTGCTTATGTGGGATGATATTAGGGTTTGGGGTTCGGGAATTCCCGGGCGGGAATTCCCGGGAAATCCCGGGCGGGAATTCCCGGGAAATCCCGGGAAAAGTTTGCCGGGAATTCCCGGGAAAATAATATATTTTTCCCGGGAAAATAATATATTTTTCCCGGGAAAACTGGAAATTTTAAAAATATTAAATTTTTTAAATTGTTTTTGTTTCGAATAAGATTTTTTAATTTTAGTCATGAAAAACATTTTAAATACCAAAACAAAAATGTCATTGTTAAAATCTTTTAAAAGGGAATACATTTATTTGACACGCAAATAAAATCTTTGCCAAGTAATTAGGAGCATTTCAACTAATAAAGATTTTTCGCATAACTTATTCAAAATTTAAGTAGTAAAACCTAAAAACTTGGTAAAATGTTTAAAAGAAATATGCTTTGTTTCTTACAAATAATCGCCCTTACTATCTAAATTTTTCAAATGTATAATTTAGGTAAAGTCGACTTTAGTTAAAATATTGGTTGGCAGTATACCTTGACTTCGTTTATTTTTGAAGCGTTCTGATTGGTTAATTTATTTTCAACCAATCAAAATATTTGAAAATATAAATATTTTTGTAAGGTTTTCATACACAAAATGAACAAAACCGTTTGATTAAAAATAAAGTCGAATTTAAAATAAAAATACTCTTTTATATTAAGGGCCAATAATTTTATAAGTAACGTTTTCATTAATAAATGTGAAAAGAGAAGACTGGTTAACGGTGGTATCTAAATTTGGTTATCCGACATCTAAATTTGGTGCACAAAATAAAAAAAAAATTTATGGTCATGCAACTTCTCTTAAAGAAAAGAACAACAAGAATAACGTTTCAGCTAAAATTAGCAAAGTACCCGAAGAAAAAAGTGTAAGCTGAATAGGCATTAAAGGTTTTATGGTAGGGCAAACATTTGCTGAAATTGTATCCAAATTAGCCGCAGTCAATCCGCACCATAACTAGATCTTCGTTTATTCGAGAAAGTTTTTATAATAAAACCTGGCATTGCAAAAAAATGAAACCGATGTAAAGAACATTATATTAAATTACTACAATAATGTAAAAGATATCATGATGAAAGAAATATCGAGCAATATTTCTAACAATAGGAGATTTACTATAATCTTAGATGAATGGACAAGAATATCACAACAATGTATAAATGGAAATAATTCATTTTATAAGCTGGGGTTGGTTTATATATCAGGAAGTTGTAATGCTGATGAAATAAGAATTGTAGAAATAAGACTAGAAGGGTTTTATTTGTCTTTGGAAAATAACATTGTGGCCACCATATCTAATGGGCCAAGAGTGATGAAACGGTTTGTTTCCGACAGTCCAGTAGTAAATGCTTTCTGCTGGAATCATGCAATTCATTTGGCAGTGCTGCGAGTAATTTATGTGAAATCAAATGTTCAACATTCTGATATTTTTTACTTTGAATTCTCACTACACAGACTGCATTTGTACTGAAATAGTTATTTTTTTTAACAAAAATTACTTATATAGGTGGTTTTCATTAACAATTTTGTTCAAAAATATTTCCCGGGATTCCCGGGAATCCCGGGAATTAAATTTTTTTATTCCCGTTTCCCGGGAAATAAAAAAGTCCGGGAAATCCCAAACCCTAGATGATATACATATAATTATAGATGATTTTATAAAGATCGTTATATTGTTATATATTAAAGAAATCATGAAATGTTGTAGATATGGGTTCTTATTCGTCAATATATAATCATATCTAACAAAAATTATGAAATATTTCTTATATGGCTCCACATATAGTTTTGTATTATTATGTATAGTGTCATACTAAATTATATATAAACGTATACGTAATTATATCTGTAATATGTTACTTTATGTACTTATATATAGCACATGCAATTATATGTAGGCCAGTATGTAATAATATAAAATCACATATGTCTGCATATTAAAACCTTTGAGGAAAAAATATCTTTCATATGACTATATAAAAGTATATCTGCTTGAATTTAAAAGCATATGTGGCCATATGTAACTATAAGTTACTATATGCAAATACATAAAGTAATAGATGGTTATATCAAAACTTTTTTACTCGGGCAGAAAAAAAAAATAAACAATATCGGATCACATATTTTTTTCGAATCGCAGAACGCTAAAGGCGTTAAATTTAAAGTATATTTTTTAAACTATAGAAGTATAAGATTTAAATCCATTAGGCGTATGTTATAAATACGACTCAACATTTTTCTTTTTTTAAGTTTCTTTAAAAAGTTAAGCGTTGCGCGCTCTAGCTCGGTTTTTTATTTTTTGTTTTTTTAATTGATGTGATTGTTAGTGAAAATAAAGTTTTTTAACTAGGTCTTGCGTATTCGTGATTATAAAAATCGTTGAAGTCAGCTACAAAGTTAATGATACATTTTTGCAATTAACCCGATTTGTTTATGCTTTTTCAATCTGAAATTAACTTATTTAATTTTTTGGTAGTCAATATAAGACATGTGAAAAATCTCACTAGTGCAAACAGCGAAAGTTTCGTATCACTCAAATTTATGTAATTCAGTCAATGAATTTACAAATTAAAAATGGAAAAGCAGGGACAATCATGATAATCGCAAAAATGTGCCATTGACTTTGTAACTGATTAACGGCGATTATTTCAACCTCGAATACGTTAGACTCACTCGAATAACCTTAATTTCACTAAAGATCCGACAGTTTCACAATTACAAAAAAAAAACCAAGAACCGCTGTGCAGCGCGTTACGCCCTTAGAGACACTTTTAATTAAATTTCCAGTCGCTTCTATTACATACACTTTTACCTTATGTATTTTATTAAATTACTGCTAAAGGGTGAAAAATACACTTTAAATTTGACGCATTTAAAAAAACACTGTATGGAATGGTGTTCCATATTTTTTAAGCAAGCAAAAAACCACGGCAAAACATTCTAGGGAATAATATCGTTCACTAAAATATAGTGAATCACTTTTTCGGTAAGTCAACCGACAATTATCGTTAGTTAACGAAATCGATAAAATCGCTAAGAAAGTTAAAGAATCACAATACAGAAAGTGTTACCTTCCAAACACTATAGAATTCAGTACACGTCAAGCAAACATTTTTGCATATTGGGTTAACCCCCACAACAGTCAGTTCAAAAGTATGTTTTATTGTTGTATGTTTGTTGATCTATTTTTTTTGAGTTTTATTTATTTACTTATGTATGCTATGTGAACAAGCAAATAGCATTATGTAAAATTTCTTTTAATAGATTTTTCACGTATTTTTCGTATTTTTTCTTTTATCCCGAGTGGGTGAAAGGATGTGGATAACTTAAACATTCTTCACAATAATATCGTATGTTGCACAGTAGGGTGCATCGTTTTGTCACTTTTCTTTCTACGAGAGATGTAAAAGCCGGTAAAAAACGCGAATACAAATGGACATTACATAACTTCTGTCAGAATAACCCAGATGAAAAGTATTAGCTTTCTAAAATAACGCTAAAACGTTTAAAACTAAAGAAGGGGTTGTGAATGAAAAGTAGCTATTTTCAACAGGGACGCTACAAAAGTAGAAAGACAGGGACAGCAAACGACGCCATATTTCTTTCTGCTCTTTTGACATTTCTCTTCAGTAAGGTTTGCCATTTCATGATGGAAAGATATACGAGCCAACAACCAGTCGAAATTATTAAAATTTACTAACGAAATTCGGAGTCAGTGGCCTCAACGTTAAGAGCGCTACGTCCAATTTATGGTCGTCATAATCGTCCTAGCAGATCAACAATTGAGCGTCTAATGGAAAAATTTGAATCCACAGGCACAGTACAAAATGTTCCCGTGCCAGTGAGACAAATAAGTGCCCGTAATGTCGAGAATATTGCTGCCGCTGAGGCTTCAGTTGAAGAAAGCCCAAATGTGTCTCTCACACGTCGTTCTCAAGCGTTGGGCATCTCTGTGACGTCGTTGTGGTGAATTTTGCAAAAAGATCTTAGCCTACATCCTTACAAGATCAAGTTGACGCAAGAACTGAAGCTGCTTGACCACCAGAAGCGTCGTATGTTCGGGAATTGGGCTGAGCAACAACTTGAAAATGATTCGGATTTTCATCGAAAAATCATCTTCAGCGATGAGGCTCATTTCTGGCTGAATGACTTCGTCAATAAACAAAATATGCGTTATTGGTCAGACAGCAATCCACACGTACTCCATGAATCATCATTGCATCCCGAAAAAATTACGATTTGGTGCGGTTTATGGGCCGGCGGTGTCATTGGGCCGTACTTTTTCCGTGATGATCAAGACCGGCACGTTACTGTGAATGGGAATCGCTACCGTTCAATGATAACCGAATATTTTTGGCCCCAATTGGATGATATGGACTTGGAGGTCATGTGGTTCCAACAGGACGGCGCCACAAGCCACACAACGAATGTCACAATCAATTTATTGCAAACCAAGTTTGGAGAACGTGTTATCTCACGAAATGGTCCAGTCGATTGGCCGCCTCGGTCGTGCGATTTGACGCCGTTGGACTATTTCCTGTGGGACTACGTCAAATCTATGGTCTATGCCAACAAGCCAGCGAATATCGAACGTGAAATTGCAGCAGTATCGGCCGATTTATGCTTGAAAACCGTCGAAAATTGGGTTCAGCGTCTGGACATCTGCAAGCGTGCCCGTGGTGGCCATGCAAAAGAGATCGATTTCCATACTTATTGGCATCGAACGTACTTTCACAGGAATAAAGAATTTCATTGATATCCAAAACCGTTTTTATTTTATTTAAAAAAACTTTTATATCGCTCTTATTGAAAAACCCTTTATATGGTTCATTTTATTAACAGTCAAAAACAAAAGAAAATGTAATTTGAATTTTATGAAATGTTAGTTGTGCTGTTTTTAAATAAAATTCCATTTATTTTCAAATACATTTGCAGCGGTCTTTACATACAATATATTTTAAGTGTATGAAAAATTCCCGTGTACCAGTGTGGTTCTCCAGAGAATCACACTGGTACACGAAGAGAAATTTTGAGATATAACAAAAATAAGTTTAAATTGGTAAATTTCAGATTGTGTTCGAACCTTTTTTTTGGAAGATTTACATAAAATTTTTATCAAATGTAACCCGCTTTTTCTGCTCCCGGATAAAAGAAACGCTGTTGGACAATTTACGCATGACCCAGGCGTCTTATTTTGCGGGCGATTGGCACATTTTTTAGTAGGTTTGTGAGACACATGAACAAAACTTGTTGCAATCCGAACTGCAGCTGAGAAGTAGCTGAATTATTTCCAAATTATTTCCAAATTATTTCGAAATCTACCCCACTGTGTGTTGCTAACTTATAAGATGTAGTGGAAATGTCAAAGTGTAGATTTAAAAGTACAAAACAAATGTGTGAAAAATATACAAATTGTACTGATGTGATTTTTCGCTTGACATCCCAAATAATAAAATATGCAATCTAATTTCAAATCTAAACTGATAGAAAAAAATACCATAATATTATTTTATGATTTTTAAAAGCCTGTAAGATTATAACATGATAGAATTGACATGTAGAAGGTGAAGAAAAAACATAAAATGTTATCGAAATTTTAGTATGGCAAAAAATTTGCAATTTAAATTATAATCTTATGATATCGTAATGTACATCAAAGAATACCTATTTATGTTTGGCCTAAAGGATATTCTGTATTATGTTATTAAATTTCAATAAAAAATAACATGTATTTCCAACAAATGGGAATTTTTTCACATTTTTAACATTAAGGGTATTCACAGTTTATGCTATTTTAAGTAGTAAATTATAGTATTAATCGTAAATTTGAAATCTTTCTATGGGTTAAACTCCAAAACTTACAATGATAGCACATTAGCACTTAAACTGTGAATTCCCTCATTGTTTAACCCTTTGACGACCACAGGCAAGTATGCTTGCCAAAGGGTTTCTCGCACTTATAATTGCGCAGACAAAAGATAGAGTACATATATCCGAATGTGATTTGTAGAGGAGGGCTGAGGCAACAAAAGTGTAGTAGGTGGTAAATCTCCACCTGGTTCCGCTTTCCCCTTGCGAGCCCACGAAGTTGGTTAACTAGAATTCTTCATTTGAGAGGTAAAAAGCACAAACTTTGACAAGCGAAATGAAGGGCAAGCAAGGGGTCTATGGGTCTAATTTTTTGTGAAATATCTATAATTTAGTAAAATAATAATAAAAATCGCTTCGTCCCGAATGGCAGGGTCGTCAAATCGCAAGTATTTTTAGCAAGCGAAATTAGGGGTAAGGAGGGGTTCAACGGAGCCAATTTTTCGTATCATCACTATAATTAGGTCAGAGATCATGAAAATCGCGAAAACTTCAAAATTGCTTTGGCAGAAAATGGTTTAAAAAATAAATCGTCAGAGAAATTCGTTTATATCAGCGAAATATCGTCGTCTTATTATTGGTTTGACCCATATGCCAAGAAGTCCGTATCGAGAAAAACTATAAAGAAGGTTTATATTAATTTTTCTTAAGATATACATGATAAATATATTTTTTTATTTCCACCCCTAATTTCGGAAAATATTTTAAACAAAATTATAAATGAATGTTTTTTACTTTGACTCTAATATCTAATAATAATATGATATCTAATATCACTTTTTGTTTAAATTATTTTCAAATCAAAGAAAGATTATACAATTAAAAATTCTCCTCATTCATCTTAAAAACACATGACACGGTGCAAAATATAATTTAAATAACATACATTTAAATTTAACGGTTCGTTGTAATTCAAAAATCTGTGGTTATCATACACAGAGTTGCATAGAACCAGCTGAGATACCTTAAGAATTAAGGTTCGAAGCAAAAAAGAGTAATAATAACAAATGATAAAAATATCATTGTTAGATTTCGTTGATATTAGTCTAAGTTGAGTTGTTAAAATATTCGATTTGCTTTCAACTGTCACATAAGTAGACGAAATCCGAAAATACGTATTCTGTCTTGCTGGCCTTATCGAATTCTTTAAAATTTTTATTCTTTGTAATTTACTTGTGAAAATTGTATCATCTTTCGTTAATTTGAATATAATTTAAACAAAAAAGTGATATTAATTTATGATCTAGAGTCAAACTAAAAAACCTTCAGTAAAGTGTTGTCTAAAAAACCTTCAGCAAACGCGTCATATAGACCAAATACAATTAGTATTGTAATTAATATATATTTTTATTAATTCTAATTTAGTAGGTTTGAGGTTAAGAAGAAGAATAAACCTTTATTTCAAAAGTTATAAACACATTAAATTTGCAAATCAGACTAGATCCAGTTTCAGCCTTTTTTATGGACAGGCTTCATCAGTGATTTTCCATTAAATTGCATTATTGTTTATATTTTTATTGTCAGATTGTCTCTATATGAATACTTTCAGAAGTGATCAAACAAACATTCTACTTTAGATTTCTTTGTTTATCTTCTTATTTCCTCCGTGTCACCTTTTCGCAAATGTTGCCTTCATTTACTAGAATAAAAGATCAACTAAAAATTCCCCTCATTCATCTCAAAATTATAAATTTTATATAGAGTAAATCGAAAATTATTAATTGCATTATAGAATGAAATGTGCTAAAATCGCAAACATTTTTTAACAAATTGTGAAAAATATTATTAAGCTTTCGCAAAAATACCCAGTCAGAAAAATATTTAGTAGCAAAAAACATAAATGAATGGTAACAGCTGGACAACTACTGACTGTGCTAAAATGCTAGTACTGGTAAAAAGTTGTTTTTATTTTCGATGTGTGGATCAAATAGAAGTTCTAAAAAGTTTAACATCAATAAAATCACAGTTGATCACTCAATTCTGCTGACCAAACTACAAAAGCTTTTTAATTTTTCTAATTCGGCTAAAAAACTTATTTCGTCATACCTTTCAAACCGTAAACAAATTGTTTTTTTTAAATGGCTTGACTTCCAATGCAGTTCATGTTGATAGAGGGGTACCACAGGGGTCCATTCTTGGTCCATTGCTGTTTTGTATGTACATTAATGATCTTCCTGAAGCTGTAAGTCACTGTGATATACAAATGTATGCGGATGATGTACAGTTGTACTTAAGCACCAAAATGGAAAATGTACGTTATTGTATTGAACGCATTAACAATGATTTAAATAAAATTCACAATTGGGAAAGTCTAAATGGAAATCAAAATGTATCTTTATATCAAGTAATAATAAAAAAAGACTTGATAATAACGTCTCTGTGCTAATAAATAACACTACAATCGATTTTGTTTCATCATCAAATCTAGGAATAACGTTTAATGTCGAGATTTCTTGGAAAAATCACAATAAATATTTCGGCTGGAAAAGTTCATGGGATGTTGAGAAACGTGTGGGCTGCTAAAGCGTCGACGCCCTTTAAAATACGTATGCTCCTGCAAAAACATATCTAATACCTGTTTTTCTGTATGGATGTGAAATATTTGCGAATTGTGACACCACTGATTACGATCGACTTCGAGTCACATATAATAATATAGCCAGATATGTATTTAATCGCAGTAGAAGGGATAATATATCATCGTTCACATATCAGTTGCATAATATTTGTTTTAAAGACTTACTTAAGTATAAAAGCCTTTTGATGATGCATAAGGTGATATATCCAAAGGGACCTGAATATCTATATAGAAGAATTACTTTTGCCAAATCTCCACGTGGAATAGGCCTGATCTCACAAAAATATAAATACGTTTTGTCTACAAGACAATTTATTAATTACACAATCGGTCTTTGGAATGACTTACCATCAAATATTCAATTGGTTAGCAACACAATACGCTTTAAAATGGAACTATTAAATTTGTTTAAAATGTATTAAATGTTTTTCAATTTTATAATGTTTATTTTAATTTATATGTTTGTGCAATTTAAATTTCACTATATTATTTTTAAGTTTTTTTAATGTATAATTAATATCAATTTATAAATTGTATTTGAATTTGACAAAACATTTACTTGAAAGTTTTACGTGCTATCACTGTAATTTATAAGATTTATTCTTGTTGTGATATTTTGAATCAATAAACTAAACTTCCTTTTTATGACAAGCTAATGTTAAATTCATCGGTGAAAAACCCGAATAAGAACAACTTCCTATTCAACAGTTGCAGTGCCTCAACTACTTCTTTTTCCTTACTTTTTTTGCTGGCGTACACTACAATTGATGATCTAATATAAAGACGAATGATTTTAATATTGAGTTGTCATAGGAAAGGAGTACTCCAACTTCAAAATTTTTTCAGTACTTTTTGAACGAGTGCAAAGGATGTTTTTTCACCAATTAAAAGTTAAAAAAAATGCTTCGCAAAAAATATATTTTTTTTTATTTTACAAAAGTTTTTTTATTGCCGCCACCGGGTATCGAACTTGCGACCTCACGACTTTTAGCGCTCTACCGCTGAGCTATTCTTTGATATAAAAGTTGCCTAGCAAAAAAACACTACTATTTTACTGCGAGATATTGTTCCATATTCTCTTCAATAAAAGTACTTATTAAACAAGTATAAAAGGTACACTCCAATTTAATATTGTTTTCAGATCTATTTTTACAGGTGCATAAAAGCAATTTTTCACCATTATTTTTTCTATATGGGTGAAATCAAAAAATGTGTTAAGTTTTTGGGCCAAATTTGTGAGAAGCAAAAAGTGTTAATATTTCGGTTTTTTCTTAATGGAATCAGTAAGTTTAGTCATTATTAACCTAATTACAAAAAATTTCTTCTATAATTTGTCGCAATAATTTTTTTTGCACAATTTTAATTTTTTTTGTGGGAACAGAGTTTACATTTCCGCAAGCAAAAGATATAATACAAAAAATTGCTTACGAATTTTCTTCAATTTTTTAGTTTTTCGTATTTGGGTTTTCAACATGCTTTCCAATAATATATAATTTGTGTTCATCAAATTGGCGTTTTCGCGAATAAAAATACAATTCATTCCGCAAAAAATTTTTTTATATTTTTTTAAATTTTGTATTTTTGGTCCTTTTAAATTCCTTTCAAAAATATAAAATTTTTTAAAATCCAATCAGCGGTTGCGAAGTTACAAAATAATTAATATATTATAACATTTCGCAATCAAAAAATTCTTAAATTGTGTGAAACAAATTTAGTTTGTCAAACTACCCAGCAAAACCTTGGTAATGGGTTTGACCTTTTTCACGCATTGCCTGGCAATGGGTACCCCTTTACCCTTGGTTTTACTTAGAAACCTAAAGTAATACGTTACTAATATTGTGATACATCAATACTTAAGTGGTATGTATGAAATAATGAGTTACCGATATGGAGATATATCACTACTTATTTGGAGGCTTTAAAATAATATATTACCGATATTGTGTTTTATAATAACTTATTATTAAGGTTAAAAATAATAAGTTATTGGTATTGCATAATGTAACTACTTATTATGCGAAAGTATGATTTAATAAAAATTTACATTGCTCGGATCGGTGTACTTTTAAACAAAGTCATTACTGGTAAAGCCTTATTTTATGTCCTATATGTAACCAATAAAATATGTACTAATGTGCAATGACTTACTTCACTCTATAAGAGTATGTACTTATTTTAGCTAACTAGTGAATTTAATATTACAAGTAACAACTTATTTCAGTACTTCCTTCGTAATCACTTATTTTATGCTATACCGGTACGACTTAGGCAACCATTTACTCCCAATGACACCCCCATGTTAAAATAATGTGTTATGCGACCAAAGTGTAAGTAGTTACAATTTTTGGTTTCTTATTACATTTCCCTTTACCTGGTAATAGAAGGTTTTGCTGGGTAATGTCAGTAATGGCTCGAAATATCGATTCCAAACCAATGAAATGCAAAATCAATCGTTTTTCGCTCCAACAGTTTAGGGTAAAAACCTGATATTTTTTTTTGATTTGACGCAAAATTATTAGTTGAATCAACTTTTGACTCATAAATATTAGTTGAAACACCTCTGTTTATCATTATTTTACACCAAAATTTATTGGACCCACCTTTCAGTGTACCGGTCGACTTAGAATCACTTTTTGGCTCGATGTTACGATGTCCGTCTGTCCGTACGTCTGTCTGTCCATGTAGCCTTGCGCGCTACAGGTCGTCAATATTAAGATATTTTGATAAATTAAACGGGCTTATATCGACCCAAGGACGATTGGTTAAAATCGGTCTATGTTTAGACCTAGTGCCCATATAAAGGTCTCCCCAAAATTGGCTTGTTCGCATGATACATGTCGCAAATATGAAAATATTTTAATAGAATTCGGTGCACTGATTTACATGGGCCAATGGACAAAGCCTGTTGATTTTATTTAGAATCGGTCCATGTTTAGACTTAGTGCCAGTATAACAAAAATTGATATTTTTTACAGACGAATTTTGACTCAAATCCATTTCAATAAATTTCAATTTCGGATCAAAACATTAGTTGGCTTTAAACAAGAGTGGTGTAGGTTATCATAAAGTGGGCATGACCGGCTTTAACTTTTTTAATTTTTTTGGGTTTTTACTTTAGATTTTAATAATTTTGCCATTATGTATTAATTTTAGTAATTAAATAATTTTATGTTAATCAAATATGTTAACAAATGTTTTATTATGAGTGCGATTAACCGTTAACCGCGATTAACGGCACCACTTTTAACCGTAATCGCGGTTAAGCAAAATTGCGGTTAAATGCAAACTCTATTCTGGTATAATCGAAAATACCCTACGGGGAATGAGGAGCCAATTGTCCTCCATGGACCTATCCCGTGACCGGTCAACCGAAGGCATATTACTAAATTAGTAAAAATATGAACCAAAGAGAATAAATTAATTTTCTAAGTATTTTCTGATTCGTTACTTTCACTATTGCTTTTAAAAAACTTGACCAATACCTAAATAAAAAATAAAATTCGCGGCATATTTTTTAAAATATTTTTTTATTTATTTTACTCTTTTATTTATTTTGATCTTTATTTTTTTACGATTTGCTTATTTTAGCTGTTTTATTTTAACAATTGGTATTTCCTTTAATTTTCTTTTTAACTTTAGGGCAATTTTTTAAATTTTTATTTATATTATCAGAGATTTTAAGGTAATTTTCTAATTTTTAATTGATTTTTTAATTTAATTATGGCCAACGCAAAAAACGAGTCAACTGCCATTAAAGGACCTATCCCGTGACTGGTCAGTCTGGGGCATACTGAAGGCACTTCCACTATATTTGTGTGTGTGTTAGTGTTGTTTTCTTTTCTATTTTTTTCTTTTAAATTTTTTTTATTTGCTTGTAGTGTTTGTTTTTCTTTTACTTTTTTATTTGAACAGAAACGAAAAATACATAACTTTACCATCAGCCAGCCATCACGCATAAGCAACATTAGCTCAGACGGTAGAGCGTTTGCCTTACAAGCAGGAGGTTGTGTTATCGAGCCCTACTTCGACGCCAAGTAGATTATTTTTAATTCTTAATTTTTTATTAGTTTATTTGAAAAGCTATTTTTAGACACACCACCTTACTGTCACAAGGTGTCTAAACTGTGGCAATTAGTCATTTCTGATGACAACGCCATGTTAAAGTGATATGTTTCTTTCAAACAAAAAGACCAATCAACGACCGGTCTCCGCCCCCTTGGGACCTATCCTGCGTGTCATCTGGGACCGGTCCCTTTCCCCGTAGGGTACATTAGCAAAACTTTTTAGGAAGTAACGTGAAGAAACAATATTCGATGTGAAAATACAAAAGTATTTCGTGCATGCGAAAAGTAATGTGTTAGTTTGAGACTCAAACACGTTTTTAGGGCTTGCCTAAATTAAAACACGGTCCTTTTTTGTTTTTAATTTAAATTTAGCTTAAGTTTTATTTATTTTTCATTTTTAGTATAATTTTAATATTTATTTTAGTTTTAAGATTAAGTTAAATTGTGTTGTAATTTATATTGTAATTGTTAATTGTAATTTTGTTTTTATTGTAATGTGCCACTGTTTTTTCACTGTTCACTATGTGTTTCTTTATTTTGTGTGTTTTTTGTTCAATTGTTAAAGTTAGAGTGATTGTCTATCAATTTGGTTTTAGTATTGATGCTTAAGAATGCATCAATACGCATTCTTTTAAGCAACAATAACAATATGTAAAAACAAATTCAGCTAAACCGTTGATTACAGTGCAGTTGATTAGTTTAGTGGCACACTAATGGGCTTTAGTTTAGGGACATCTCTAAACATTCTCCCCCCCATGATTGGTGCAATGGTGATGTCATCTTTCGGGTTTACAAGTTGAAGCATTTGATTGTTCTGAGTTTCTTGGGGCTTCTTTTGTAGACATCATTCCTTTTAGATTTGTGATGAAGGTTTCGAAGAAGTTCATCTTAGTTTGTGTATAACACAAATATTTTTGTAATAGGTCTAGTGCATATTCCATTAGCGGTTCGTATGTCAGCTACTCGACTGTTTTGATCGGGTCCTAGGTAGGTTTTAACAATACGGCCTAATTTCCATTCGTTGGGTGGAAGATTATTGTCTTTGATGACGACCAGATCATTGACTTTAACGTTTTCTCGTTGATTTTTCCATTTATATCTGCGATGAAGTTCAGTTAAATATTCAGATTTCCATCTTTGGCAAAAAGATTGATAGATGACCTTGATGCGTTTCCAGCGGTTGATTAACGTCAAATTTTCAGTGCATAATTCAGGTTCAGCTGGGGTCATTAATGGAGCGCCAATGAGAAAGTGTCCAGGGGTCAATGGAGATAGGTCATTAGGGTCATCGCTAGCAGGACTTAAAGGTCTAGAGTTTAAACAAGACTCTATTCGGGTCAAAATTGTAGACAGCTCTTCAAAGGTGAATTTCATATTGGGAATCATTTTTCTTAAATGGGTTTTGAACGATTTTACGCCTGCCTCCCAAAGTCCGCCCATGTGAGGGGCACCGGGAGGAATAAATTTCCAGTCAAGATTTTGATGGCTATAATGATGAATCACCTGGGTTTTCAGATTTTTTATAAACTCTAGGCGGTCTTTTTTGATAAGTTCTGCTGCACCAACAAAATTTGTTCCATTGTCGGAATAGACTAGAGCAGGGCATCCACGTCTTCCAATAAAACGTGCAAATGCGGCTAAAAACGCTTGAGAAGACAGATCACTTACTGCTTCGAGATGTACGGCTTTTGTAGTAAAACACACGAAAATGCAGAAGTACCCCTTTGTGATGAGACATGCTCGGCCAGTGAAATTTCGTATGTCAAAGGGGCCTGCGTAATCGACTCCCGTAGTTTCGAAAGGTCGGGAGATATTCGTTCTTTCCGGCGACAATGAAGCCATGATTTGATTTTGTGTCTGTTTTTTGTATAAGACACAAGTTTTGCAATTGTGTATCACACTTTTAACTAGGGGCCTCAATCTAAATATCCAGAATTCAGTTCTTAGAACTCGAATCATGAGTTGATTTCCACCATGTAACGTAATTTTATGGGTAAATTCGGTAATCAATCGAGTGAATTTAGAGTTATGAGGCAGCAAAATTGGATGACGTTCGTTATACGTTAGGGCTGGCGATTGAACAAGACGCCCATTTGCTCGAATGATACCTTGTCCATCTATGAACGGATTTAGGGTCAAAAGGCTGCTGCTGGATGAAATTTTGACTTTTTGTGATAACTTTTGATAGTCATCTGAAAAACAATGCTTCTGAGTCAAAATTATAAGGCGATTTTTGACCTCTCTAATTTCATCCGGTGTGATGTCTATCGAGGAAATTCGAAGATGAGACCGATTTGCGCCCGTATTTCGCCATAATCGTAAAACGTATGCGATTACCCTATAAGCACGGGGTAGTGATGAAAAGCGTACCAGTGGGTCTTCATAAACGGTGTTTATTAAAACTTTTGTAGGTTTTGCTTCAACTTTTGTATCTGTCGGAGAAATTGGTATGGGCCATTGATTTTTTTGTAATTTTAACCAGGGAGGTCCAAACCACCATAAGTTATGTGTTTCCAATTCTTTTGGTTTACACCCGCGGCTAGCGACATCTGCTGGATTTTCTTTGGATTCGACATGTTGCCAATTTTGAGTTCCAACTTTTTTCGATATTTCAGAAACTCGATTTCCCACAAATGTATTCCATGAGCATGGCGGTTTCTTTAACCAGGCTAGCACAATTGTAGAATCGGTCCAAAAATGGGTCTTCAAATTTCGTACCTGAAGATTTTGTAGAATTCCATAAGTTGAATTTGCTAACAAAACGGCTCCACATAGCTCTAGACGGGGCAATGACACTTTTTTGATGGGGGCCACACGGGTCTTAGCGGCCAAAAGAAAGGTGTGAACATAATCGTATTCATGCTGGATTCTAATGTATAGCGTCGCCGAATATGCCTTTTCTGAGGCGTCGCAAAATCCATGGATCTCCACGTCACAGGAGGGGTCATAATGAATCCAACGTGGTATCTTCAGGGTATTGATTAAAGGACAATTTTGTACGAATTTTTGCCATTTCATGTAGGTGAGAGTTTTCAAGATGTCATCCCAGTCGATTTTATCTAACCAAATTTGTTGCATGATTAATTTGGCATCGACAATGATTGGGGCCAGCCATCCGCATGGGTCAAAGAATTTTGCAATTGTCGATAAAACTTCGCGTTTAGTGTACGATTGTTTTATTTCGACTTCTGGAGCTGTGAAAGTGAAAGAGTCTGAAGAAATGTTCCACTTTATCCCAAGGGTCTTTGTTCCAGCATTTTCGGATAAGTTTAACCAATCAAGAGGTAATAGTGTCTCGTTTGGCAAATCCTGGATGACTCGTGGGTCGTTTGAAGTCCATTTCATCAGGTCAAAACCGGCAGATTTTAGAACACTAGATAGTTCTTTTCGGGATTCAATGGCATCGTTTAAAGTGTGCCCTCCGGCTAAGACGTCATCTACGTACATATTTTGCTTCAAAATATGTGATGCTAAGGGGTGTGTATGTTTGAAATCTTCTGCTATTTGGAGCAGCGTTCTAATGGCCAGGAACGGGGCACAATTAACTCCAAACGTCACTGTTAGGAGTTCAAAATCTTCAATTCGATCATTTGGAGATTTCCTAAATAATATCCTTTGATATTTGGTTTGAGTGGGGTGAACTAGTATTTGCCGATACATTTTTGTGATGTCGGCATTGAAGACAAATCGGAAGAATCTCCACTTCAGTAATTGGAGCACTAAGTCCTGGTGAAGTATGGGTCCTGGATGTAAAATGTCGTTCAAACTTCTTTTATTTGAAGACGCTGAGGCGCTGAAAACTACTCTAAGTTTTGTGGTTAGCCTATCAGGTTTTATTACTGCGTGATGCGGCAGGTAATAATTTGGGGTACTATTTATATCCAGGGGAGAAACTTTCCGCATATGTCCCAGCTCAAGGTATTCCAAAATTACCTGATCATACTGTTTCTTAATGTCAGGCTTTTGGCTAAGACTCCGTTCCATTCTTAAAAATTGGGCCATGGCAATATTTCTTGAATTCCCTAACTCTTTATCATTTTTAAAGGGCAGGGTAACTAGGTATCTTCCATTTTCGATTCTACGAGTTGTAGATTGGAAGTTGGTTTCACAAAATGTGTCCTCATCTGACCTCAAAATCTTTTTTGGGGTTTCCTCCACCTCCCAAAAGCGTGTAAGGATTTGGTCATGGGACGTTGTATTGAGTAGTGAAACAGCATTTTCTGTACGATTTGGTGTATTTGATGGTCCCCCCACTACCCAGCCAAATACGGTTTTTTGCGCTAAAAACGATCCTACAAGGCGCATAGGTGTTTTGCAACAAACTATTAATGGGCCTATATCGAGGCCGATTACTAAGTCGACAGGGCGACTCTGATAAAAATGAGGGTCTGCAAGTTCTAATTCTGCAGCCTCACTTAGATTTGGTTGATACAACGTTTGGCTTGGCAAAAGTAGCGACATGTCTTTTACCACTTGTGCCCAGACCTCTAACTTGAAATTAGGGTCAACTCTGGAGCAAAGATTAAACAAACAGGCTTTGGTAGAAGTACCCGAACCGTTAGTCATACCACTGTACTGAATTAGGTTTCGTGTTGAGGGTAGCTTCAACTTGTTTTTTAATTTTTCGGATATAAACGTTGTTTGTGATCCAGGGTCGATGATAGCTCTTGCCTGGAATCGTTCGCCTTTGTTTTCGATTTCTACGATGGCAGTGAACAGTAAACTTTCCTCGTTGTTTGGGGGTTTCGTTTGTAAGGTCAAGGTTGTCGTTGAGGGAATTGCAAAATGTGAATTTGAAGTGGACTGTATGTTTGATGCAAGGGCTGTGGTGCTTGTACTTGGCCGCACCGTATTGATTTCATGAGCTGAAGCTGTAGAATGGGATTCTGTCCCCTTGTGTAACATCGTGTTATGTTTTTGGTGACAGACTCTGCAACTATATTTACTTTTGCAATCCTTGACGCTATGATTAACACCGAGGCAGTTGTAGCATGTATTTGTGACTCTAACTATTTGAATTTTATCATTTACATTTTTTTCTAAAAATTTGGGGCAATTTCTTAATGGGTGGGCCTCTTTACAATGAGGGCAATTGTACTTAGAATGATTTTGAATGCCCCTGTTTGGTTGTGAGTGATTTTTCTGTTTTGACCTATTATTGATTTGTGAGGTATTTATTTGTAATGAATGGACTTTTTTCTCCCTATTTGAGGGGTTGTTTTCGGTTTGAGGTTGAACACTTGGTAATTTTGTTGCCTTTATGTTTACGCTGGACTGTAGAGTTTTAAATTTTTTTGTTAAAAAATTATCAAATTGCGTCCAATTTGGTATCTCTGCACAGTCCTCAAGTGTATTTTCGAATTCCTCTACAAATATTCGGGGAAGTTTTATCTGGCATATAAAAACCATGATTGGGTCCCAACAACAATAATTGATTCCTAAGGTATTAAGTGTTTCTAAAATACCGTTAGCTGCGCATTGTAGTATTTGAACTGAGGCAGGTGAATCAATAGAAACGTTTGGGAGATCAAAAAGAATCCTAAGTTGTGCATTAACTTGTTCTCTTTTATTATCGAATCTATTCAATAATCTTTCCCACGCGATATCGAAGCCTGCATTGGTCATAGGGACGTTTCCTAGAACTGTGGAAGCGTCGCCACCAATTTTCTGTTTTAGGTAGATAAGTTTTTCCACCTTCCCCATTTTTTCACTCCTTATGCATATAGCAGTGAAGAGATCTCTGAAAGTGGGCCATTTTGTGGGGTCACCAAGGAATGGGTCCATATCGCATACGGGCATACTCATATAAGAGACAGAATTATTATCTAATCTGGGAGATTCGTTGACCGATTGTTTTTCCGAGTTGTTTCCTGTTACGTTTGTGTCTGACAGTGCTTGAATTTCAGCATTTATGGAAGCAGCACAACTTTTATATGCAGTGAGGGCCTTTTTGTACCGATTCCGGAGTTTAGTTTTGTCAATTGGTTTTTCGTCTGGTCCCTGCTTTAAGTCTCGGCACTCTTCATAAGTTCTTTTGACTTGGGTCCAAAGAGAGTCGAGTTCGACGCGAAGAATTTCTAGAGCGTGAATATTATCTTCGGCCCCGGTCTCAGAATGAAAGCTTTCAAAATCCAGCAAGTCATTTGTGCAGTTAACGAATTTATCAAGAGGCATTTTGAATTCAATAGGACGAAAAACGTAAGGTCAAACGAAAAAGGATGTTAAACTTGAATCAAAAAGGTGAATACTTTCAATAAAAAGATATTTTTTGTCAAAAAGAATGTTGATAAAAGTCGGCAAAATTTTAATTATCAGCAACTAATTAATTTATATGGGTCAAAAAAGTACCTGCTAGCGATAAAATGAGATCTTATAACAAATTGGGTCAAAATTTAAAATCCCGATTTGTTATTATAAATGTCCCCGGAAATTTTACAAAATGTCAACAAGCGGCAACTCTATTATTTTCTTTAACAATAGCAGCAGCAAAAAATAGAGTAAGTGGCCAATAACAACAAACACAGGACAGTTACAATATTGAAGTAAGTTTTTTTTTGTTGTTGTTGTTTGTCTCACTTCTGTTTGTCGATCTATTTTTTGTATTTTAATTGTTTTCTTCTGTACTTACTCAATGTGTTTTCTACTTATGTGATTGCTGTGTGTGTTTGATGATCGCTGCTTGTCTGCTGCTACTGCACTACAGTATTGGTTTATGATGATGTTGCTGCAGATCTTGTTTTTGAAGAACTTTTTGTTGTTGTTGCTGTTAGGCAGTTATTTTTCACAATGTTTTTATATTTTGTTCTTATGCACTTTTTATAAAGTAAACGGATTTGTTCTTTGAAGGGCAAATAAATGTCACCTCTGTAGGTCAACTTTTACTTCGAAATATTTAATTTATCAAATTTTATTTTGGATTTTTTTTTTGTTTATATCGATTTTTACACTCACTATTACGTAGGTCAGTTTTTAAAGTTATAAATTTTTTTTAAATTTTAATTTAATTTTTTCCCATACACTATTACACTCACTTTGATAATCACTTTTTACACTCACTTTTACTATCCGGTTCGTGAGGACCAAAATGTTTAGGGCTTGCCTAAATTAAAACACGGTCCTTTTTTGTTTTTAATTTAAATTTAGCTTAAGTTTTATTTATTTTTCATTTTTAGTATAATTTTAATATTTATTTTAGTTTTAAGATTAAGTTAAATTGTGTTGTAATTTATATTGTAATTGTTAATTGTAATTTTGTTTTTATTGTAATGTGCCACTGTTTTTTCACTGTTCACTATGTGTTTCTTTATTTTGTGTGTTTTTTGTTCAATTGTTAAAGTTAGAGTGATTGTCTATCAATTTGGTTTTAGTATTGATGCTTAAGAATGCATCAATACGCATTCTTTTAAGCAACAATAACAATATGTAAAAACAAATTCAGCTAAACCGTTGATTACAGTGCAGTTGATTAGTTTAGTGGCACACTAATGGGCTTTAGTTTAGGGACATCTCTAAACAATACTCTTTAAATTCTTTTGTGAGTTAACGGATATAGTTAAGTCGAAAACATAACTACTGTTTAAAGAAGTGGAGTTGTGCTTTAATACTGAACTAGATTTTTAATTTTATGTTGACGCGTTCAAAAGTTATGATTACTTAAACATCATGTATTTCTTACATATTTATTAAAAATCCCCAATTCTGAACAGTGACAAAATGCGAACTGTAAGAAAGTTTGGAAAAACGAAAAATATATAAAAACAATGTATACAAAGTTTTACGAAAATTGAAAAGGATGTCGTTTTTTCACATTTTTTTTAATGTCTCTTCACGAAAAACCCACATTCACATTCTCTGTTTCCTTATGTTAACAAATTTATGGTAAATTAAAAATTTTAATCAAAGATATTGTATTTTCCATTAGTTGGCGTTATTCCTAGATGCATACACTCAAAAAAATAAGTTAGAATAATTAGTAAAACGTCTTGTATAGCAATTTTTTTGCTGAAATTCCGTTTTCAGCATAAGTTTTAGTTATATTTTTTTAGCACTAAAATAATTTTGAACTAATGTTTTACTAATTTATTTTACTACAAAAATTTTGCTGATAACCGCAATTATAGCATGGACGACAACCAGATAGACAAATGTAGATGTCGCAGCTTGTCTGGATGTAGTACAGACAACGGAAATGATAAAAAAGAAAAAAAAACTCTTCACAATTTCTATATTTAAATTTTCAGCTAATAAATTAATTAAAGTAAAATTTCGCTTCAAGTTTTTTGATTTTTTTTTCATTATACTAATATTTAGCAAAAAGTTTAGTGATTTTAGCAAGAATTTTTTTATTTGCAATCGACTAAGTGTTAGCAAAACTTTTGCTGAAGATTACTATTTTTTTGGTAAAAATCAGTCCGCTGATTTTCAGAAAACCTTTTGCTAAAATTACCAACTTTTTTGCAAGCACGCTCCTGACAATAAATTTGCTGACACAGCAACATTTTTTTCTGACTTTACTGACTTTTTTTTTGAGTGTACGAGTATTACTTGTTTCGTATTGTTTCTTAAAATAAATGTAATTTTTGTAGGGTATCCCTACGGTATCAGAAATATCTTAAAAAAATGATAATTAGAAAGTTGAATATAGGAAAAATAAGTTTAAAAAAATGGAGGTGATCCTTATGAAATACAAAAATATTTTTTAATATAATTTTCTTAAATAGCAAGTCCGTTACAAAAACATGTTTTAAATTTTTGTTTGTTTTATTTTGTTACATAAATGCCTGTTTTAATGTCAAAAGTATAGCAAAACAGTCCCAGTCAGAAAAATACAAACGGGAAAGCAATGGCAAAGCACTTTAACAGGTGGTACAAGTACTGGCAAAAAGTGCTGTCCCATTCCTAAAATGATAACATCATTATACAAAAGGGCCGGCTGTTCAAAAAGCGACGGAAAAGCACTGGAGAAACAAAATTTTTGAACGTTGGCAAAACCAATAAAAAAGACCACCTTTTTATATTTTCATATTTTAAATATATTTTCCAAAATAAAATTTAAAAAAAGTGCATATGTATTTTTTTTGGTCCTGCCGTGATTTGAACCCATGCCGTCAGATTGGCAGACGATTGCTCTACCCACTGAGCTAACGAGACATATAATATTTGATAGCTAAACAAATAAATGAGTGATAATCGCTGGACAACTTCTGGCTGTGCGAAAAAGCTAGCACTGGCAAACAGTTTTTTTGGAACAAATATGCTAGCGTTGGGAGAGCAAAAAAAGTAGGTCTTAAAGGAGCTTTTCTACAAACAAAAAAAACTAATTTTATAGAACAAAAAAAATTTTAAATTAAAAAAAATGGAAAAAAAAATTTTTTCCTTGCAACCGGATTTGAACTCGGAACCTCCTGACTACAAACCTTTTTTAACGAAGCGTCAGCATTTTTATAAAATCATTGCTCTACCAGTGAATTGGTTTTTGTACCACTGGTAGCATTGGCTAGGTAGCACTGGATAACCACTGGTTGCAGACCTTGGCATATCACTCTTAGACCAAGCTTTGCCAGTGGTTTTTTCATAAACCATCGAAATTTTTGTAAAAAAAATGCTGGAAAAACGCTTTTTGCAAGTGCTGACAAAGCGTCCCAAATGAGTGCTCTCCCAGTCATTTATTTTCAACACCATGGTTACCCAGTGGTATGCCAGTGCTTGATTTTTTGTACCACTGGCGATTTCTGATTGGGGTTTTTTCTTTTTAAAGATTGCATAGCAAATGTGGACAAAAACTGTGCCGTAGAAGAATCAAAATTAATGAATTCTTTTAAGATCCATTTTACAAGAAAGTTAAAAATCTATATTTTAAAACCGCAATTGTGGAATCAAATTGCTCCACAATTTTTTAAAATGTATTCTTAAAACAGTGTTTTCGTTACGCAACTTTTGATATCTATGCATAATATATGTGACCACTACTACTACTTCATTTTCCATCACTATAGTAGGTTAGGGAATTATCTGGTAATTTAAGAACTTTTTTTATACAAAATAATTGTAGCTTGTCTACTTCATCGAAAAGGGAATTGCCCCAAATCTGTGTTTCATAACTTTGAATGGCTCTACAGACTGCCAAAAATAATTTCAATTTATGTGGATGATAAAGATATGTATCCCAGTGTAGAAACGGTAATGACATATCATTATTTTTTGGACTACCAGTAATGACACCCACTTACCTTCTGTATTATTTTAAAACATATAATAAAGAGTTACTGATAATTACTTATTTTTATCATTATTTCAAATAGAAAATAATTTTTTAGATTTTTTTTTAAATTTTTTGAAATCTATTTTTAGACTCAATATTTTTTAAACACTGGTAAGGATATATGTAACCACATATTTTTTGATTTTTTGTATGTTGGCGAGTAAGCTTACTTGTGTGCAGCAGGTCAATTGTGTTTTTATCTATTAAATATTACATGTCGATATAGCTCAGATGGTAGAGCTGTTGACTGGCAAGCTGTAGACCCAGGTTCGATTCCCGCACCAGCAAATTTTATTACAAAAAAAAATACAATAAAAAATATTTTTTTTATATAATTTATTTTTTAGAAAATCTATTTTTAGACTCATTATTTTTGTCAGTACTGGTAAGCACATAGGTAACGATATATTTTTTGATTTTTCGTATGCTGGTGTGTAACGACAACTCATTATTTTTCGCGACATCGCCATATAAAGGTTATAAGAAATGTAATAACAAAAGTAACTAGTTACCATTACCAAGTATGTAGTTACATAACCACATATCTGGTAATGATTTTCTACACTGGGATATTAATCGCATTTTTATTTCATACAAAAAGTTCATTTATTAAATCCAAAAAAAAGTTGGATTTATTTACCTGGGTTTACACATACTTAGCAATAAAAAAAATACGAATGGCAGTTAAAAGAGCCCAGCAAAATCATGACAGGTCATTACCATACGGATTACCAAGTTAATATATATCATTACCATACGGATTACCATAATAAGTTATAGAAGTACTTATATATTCTTGCAAAGTAATCACTTACTGGTAATTGATTTAATAAGTACTGATTTAGTGTTTTTTAAATTAATATTTTATTTATTAAATTGTTTCGAACATTTTTCCAACTGAATAGAAAATTTTCCGATGTAAAATGTTATTTTGCCAATAGAACCAACTACCCAGTGTAGAAATGCTAATGACATATCATTATTTTTTGGACTACACTCAAAAAAATAAGTTAGTAGAAAAATTAGTAAAACGTCTTGTATATCAAGTGTACTAGTTTTTAGCAATTTTTTTTGCTGAAATTCCGTTTTCAGCAAAAATTTTAGTTATATTTTTTTTAGCACTTGAACTAATGATCATTGCAGTCGACTAAGTGTTAGCAAAACTTTTGCTGAAGATTACTATTTTTTTGGCAAAAATCAGCTCGCTGATTTTCATCAAACCTTTGGCTGAAATTACCAACTTTTTTGCAAGCACGCTCCTGACTAAAAATTTGCTGACACAGCAAAATTTTTTGCTGACATTATTGACATTTTTTTTAGTGTACCACTAATGACACCCACTTACCTTCTGCATTATTTTAAAACATATAATAATGAGTTACTGATAATGACTTATTTTTATCATTATTTCAAATAGAAAATAATTTTATAGATTTTTTTGAAAATTTTTTGAAATCTATTTTCAGACTCAGTATTTTTTTTTAAACACTGGTAAGGATATATGTAACCACATATTTTTTGATTTTTTGTATGTTGGCGAGTAAGCTTACTTGTGTGCAGCAGGTCAATTATGTTTTTATCTATTAAATATTACATGTCGATATAGCTCAGATGGTAGAGCTGTTGACAGGCAATTGTAGACCCAGGTTCGATTCCCGCACCAGCAAATTTTATTAAAAAAAAAAATACAATAAAAAATATTTTTTTTTATATAATTTATTTTTTAGAAAATCTATTTTTAGACTCATTATTTTTGTCAGTACTGGTAAGCACATAGGTAACGATATATTTTTTGATTTTTCGTATGCTGGTGTATAACCATAACTCATTATTTTTCGCGACAAGGCTATATAAAGGTAATAAAAAATGTAATAACAAAAGTAACTACTTACCATTACCAAGTATGTAGTTACATAACCACATATCTGGTAATGATTTTCTACACTGGGTATGTACCACAATGTAGGGTAACCACTTATTTCCTAACTTCTGAGTAACCACTTATTCTATCTTTGTGAGTAACTACTTATGCTTTCACTATGGGTAGCTCGTTATTCTTTTTAAGCAAGAGGGTAATGACCACCCATGAATTTTTGGTCATCGCGAACAAAAGTAATGTTGCGAGTAAATAGCCTGCTAAGTAGTGAAACCCTTTGTGTGCTACTTACTCGCTTAATTACTCCGTAATGTCTGTTTTTGCTGGGAGAAACAAAAAGAATTGCAAAACTAGCAAAAAAAAGGTTTTTTCTAAAATTTTTTGCATAAAATATGTTTAGAAAAAAAAAACTACACTTCACAAAATATCTATTTTCAATCCTGGATATGGAGAAATATCTGAAATAGAAATTTTTGGCTCTACTGTAAGTAATTTAATTTAGTCCAATTGGTGAATATTATATATTGCAGTGGAATATTTTGATTGTGTAAAAATAAAAATTAAAGTGATAAAACTGAAAAACCGCAGTATTTGTCGTTACTTTATATAAAATATAATGAATAATTAAAAGTTACAATAAAATCATTCATCGTTGAATTAGGCATTAAAAATTATGGTGAAAGAAGTGTCGGATATAAAAATCTTGGTAAAATAGGTAGAAGCTAACCCCAACTGTTGAGCACTTTTTGGACTATTTTTTGGATTTATTAAATCCAATTGATTAAAAAATGCTGTTATTGTTTATTTTGCCAATTTTCAACTCACTAATATTCATCGTTTGAATGCCATTACTTCAATAAATGCACAAAGAAGTCATTTATCGGGAAACCCTAGTAGTTTTTTTTAATTCTAAATTTAAAGAACTTTTTCTTTTAATAAAATTGAAAACAAACATTGAAGATGTAATTTTATTTCATGCTTACTTTTCTTATTTTCTTTTTTGCAGCATCCAAAAACATCTTCCTGCTCATTTAAAACTCCATCTACGCTTGAACCGTGAATGCCTCAACATCTGATGGGATTGGTTACCAATACATTAATAGCAAATAAAGCATTCTACTATCATTGTGTTGGTATGCGAATGTGTGTTTATATATTTTTTACACAGGCTACATAAGTGTTAGTGTGGTAACGTTGTCATGTGAATTTGGTAGTAGCCAGAAGAGGTGCTTTATTGTGGCAATTGGCCAAATAATAAATAAAATGCAATGGATATGCTTGTAATGGTAAATGTTGTAAGAACAGAAACAATGTCAACAACAATCACACTAACAATGTTACATATGCAGTGTATAAAAACGAGCGATAGCACTTAAAATTCAGGTTTTTTTTGCTATTTTATTTTTGGTTGTATGCAGAACACTGCTCCAAATTAAAGTTTGCTGTAACGGAGGAAAAAACGAAAACTAACATCAACAGAAAAGACAAATATACTCGAACATATACACGAATAAAATCCACGCACATTTGCACAAAGTATATTGTATAGAATATACCACCCATTATTACCAGCCCATACATAACACAGGAGTTGAGTTACTACTGTTTAATTCATTTGCCTCACGGTGGTTTAAACTGCATGCAGAGAAAAACTAGTGCTGCTACTGCCACCTACACTATTATAATTATAACTATGAGGGCAATACAAATTCTGACACGCAGCTTCTGCGAGACGTGTTTGCTTCTAGTGATTGTCATAAGCGGTAAGTGTTTGCTTTTTAAATTTCTTTATATCGCAACTGTATGCAACGAAGATTATTGTACACTCACAATAATATGTGTGGAAATTAACAGAAATAATATTTCTAATTTTTAGTTGAGAATAAAATTTAGAGAAATTACAAAACATACTGTATTAAAAATAGCTGACCAGCTCCCCGCCCTGTATCTAATGCGAGAAAATCACTGTCACTCTGCTTTATACAGGGTGAATTATGAGATGAGAAAGTTGACTAGAATTTTAATGGTTAATCTTTTAGGTTTTGTAAATTTTATAACTGCGGATGCATTATGTTTTGTGAAAAACGTAATTAGAGGAATACGCTGCATGGAATGCGCTTTTGGGTTATTTGTATTCAAATAAATTATATTTTTTGCGACTCACCCTATATATAATAAAGTAGAGTTGCATTTTATATGATCATTTCGAAAACTTTTTCGATGCGCGAAAGACAGGAACGGAGTGCCGGTGCACGTTGTTGGACTTCATAAAGTCTTGGGTGTTGTATTGCCTCTCTATTTTAATATATATAATGCTTTGTGTGTATGTTTGTGACATAATGTATGAAATACTCACAAACAGTATTCACACCTTATATTCGTTTGGTGCTCCAATATATTTGTGAAATTCTTTTCCCGCTAAGTGGCGCTACTGTCGACTAATATACAAAAAATAATATTTGTGGTTGTATTTATTACCCGATTTGGCCCATATTCAGAATGTATATTAATTATGAGGAAAGAACATTTTTCACAAAAAATTTACTCGGTAGTTATGTTCCAATTTGCCCCTCCATTGAAATTAAAAAACACTTAAGATTGAAAATCTGTTTCTGTTTTTTTTTTGTAAGCATAGGGTAATAGGTATAATTTTTGACATTAAGATCGAAAATACGATGGAAATAAAATCTTATATATGTCGATAGCTCAGGAGGCAGAGTTCTTGTCAAACAAGCAGGGATTCCGTGTTCGAATATCAGCGCGACCACGTTAATAAATTTAATAAAAAAAATATTTTTATACGTGAAAATCTCGATTTTTCAAAAATTTTTTATGGCAGCATATCTTTCCAAGATGTCCCCAAAGTCCAAATTTTAGTATAATATGGGATCACCTTTAGAAACTGTTGTTGCCATACAAAATTTTTGAAAAATCGCGATTTTCATGTATAAGCCGCTATAGATGAATACATTTTTTTTATTGACATATTTTCCTTTTAATTGCTTTCTTCCTAGGCATTGCATTTATTGAGGTCGATCTTACATTCGGCGACTAAAGTCGCTGAAATAGGAAAAAACCATAAAAACCTATATAAAACGCTAAGTAGTGGTTCAAATATCAAGATTAGCACATCACATTTATATCGTAAATATGGCCACAGGTCCTGTGCCTACATTTTAATGCAAAAAATTCATATTAACTGAATTTGAAAAATGTTTTATGTAAAAAACTGAATGGACAATCGCCAAACTTCAAAGACATTTAGCGAAAAATCTGTACCATTGATCGAAAAATAAAGTACGCCATTGTAATCAGCATGTCCGTAATATATAGAATTGATGGTCAGAGCTTTATTTATTTTTAAAAGTCAAGATTTGGTCATGCAGTGTTATTATGATATTTGAGCTAAATTTAACGATCCCAATATCTTTAAATTTAGGATGATTTGGCTCCTAAAAAAAGTTTAAACTTAAATCTAGTATATATATTTTTTTTTTAACAATTAAAAAAAATTTACTTAAAAAGTACGTAAATTTTTACTTCACGCATAAAATAGATTCAGTTCGGTTGTGGTAGCCGAATTTTTGAGTTATGGCAACAGAAAACCAATTGAGACAGGACTAATTTGACTGTGGCAATGGAATTTCAGTTGTATCAAAAATAATTCGGTAGAAGTAACCGAAAAATTCATTTCATGCAACTGAACCATTCGATTGGCAACAAATGGGGTTGTCAGCACCGAATCTGTTTTCTGGGTGTTCAATTAACTAAATTTCGCTTTAAATTTTTTGAAGTTTTACTAAATTTTAGTATGTTTTTTTACTTAGAGTTTTCAAATTTACATAAAGATATTTCTAATCAATAACAAGTTAAGTTTTAAACTTAGAAGCTTGTCCACTAGTATGTATGAAAATTTCATTAATTTCAGGTATAAAATTGGGCAATTTTTAACCCACTTTTACTCCTTAAGCTGAGATGGAGCCGCTAAGAAAAACTACTGGGTCCCGAGTGTGAGGATTTCGTTGTTAGTCAGAAAATGAGGAATATATTTGTTAATTAAAAGAACGTATTTTTTGAGTATATGTGTTGTACTTATTATAAAGCTCTTGATGCTTGTAGCCTTGTGTTTGATATAAATTTTTCAAATATTAATATTGTTGCATTTTTATTATTCTGCCTTTAGCAGTATTAGTTTTCTTTTATAGCATTTAGCTACAATGTAAGCCCTTCAAGATAATTGCTCAAGTTTGTTAACTTTTAACTTTAAGTAATTTCTATGTACAATTAAGCGCACTATGTATGCATATTAGAGTGCACACTGGGGTGTTTTTAAAATAATTTTCAAATAATTCAGCCATTTCTTACGGGAAAGTCGGATTAACAACAATTCTGCTGTTTTTTTATTATACCTTACCGTGTAAAAAAGATCAGATCTGGCCAGATCTCAGTAGATCTTACTAGATCTAATTAGATCTGATGCTATCTAGGCATATCTGGCCAGATCTTATCAGATCTTACCAGATCTAATTAGATCTCAAAATTGGGGACAAATTTTAGATCTAATTATATCTGGCATATCTGGCGCAATTGTCCAGATCACTTTAGATTTGAACAGATTTGGCACTAGATCTGATCAGATCTTGCCATAAGGTATTATCACATATGCCATATCTGATCATATTTGATGAGATCTGGTACAGGATCTAATTAGATTCAATCATATCTATTTAGATCCAAAAAGATCTGATCAGATCTAAACTTTTTTACACGGGTTATAATATTTCATTAATATAGCATTTGTAGGTAAACAATTTAGGCATACCCGTGTAAAAAAGATCAGATCTGGCCAGATCTCAGCACATCTTACCAGATCTAATTAGATCTCAAAATTGGGGACAAATTTGAGATCTAATTAGATCTGATCAGATCCAGGCATATCCGGCCAGATCTTCGTAGATCTTACCAGATCTAATCAGATCTCAAAATTGGGGACAAATTTGAGATCTAATTAGATCTGATCAGATCTAGGCATATCTTGCGCATTTGTCCAGATCACTTTAGATTTGAACAAATTTGGCACTAGATCTTATCAGATCTTGCCATAAGGTATTATCACATATGCCATATCTGATCATATTTGATGTGATCTGGTACAGGATCTAATTAGATTGAATCATATCTATTGAGAACCAAAAAGATCTGGTCAGATCTAAACTTTTTTACACGGGTAGTCAAGTAATTTCATCCAAATATTTAAATGAAATGACCTAATGTGTCTTGCAGGCACGTAGCTATTTTTTCAGGGTGCTTATTTTATTTATTTTTTTATTTCGCCTATGTTTTTTTTGTATCCTGGGGAAACTTATAAAACTATATACACAGAAAAACTTTCGATTCTGAACCGTTATAAGAAACTCGAATTTTTTTATTTGTGAATTTAAAAGATCTACATACATTAACAGCCGAATGCATAAACAGTTTAGTTAAACGGCAAAAACTGTATGTATGTATGTATAATGTATGGTCAACCCTAAAAAAGTGTTTCATATAGTTCGAAAAAGAATAGTTTCTGTTGAAATCACAAATAATGAGTTTGCATTTATTTAAAGACTTTCGCAAGCATCGTCCATACAAGAATATGCAGAATCCAATATTCTATTTCCAACAAATCAAAAATATCGGTAACAATTAAATCAGTTAGGCCCTTTTTATTAAAGTTTCTGAAACTATTTTACGAATAAAATAAAAAATAAACAAAATAGTAATGTTGATTTAATCAAAACATATTTGTCATTCGAATACTTTTAGTATTCGTAGAGTTAAACTGTCTTTAAAATATTATTTTTCCTTTATTATTTTTATAACTATATATACTGGGATGCCAAATGAGTCGAGCTTGTATCGAAACTGAATCATTTTCTCGTAAAATTTCATCGATATCGAGTTCGATATAATAACAAGAATGAGGGTATTTTCCTATGTACACAGAAAAAACAGTAAGCACCAACAAAGGGAATTTGCAGAAGCAATCACATTTGCTTTTAAATTGAAATTTTATTTCCAACAATTTTTTTGTTTGATATATTTGTCACTTGTTTTTAAATTGTTATCTTTCATATAAAAATTGTTTAAAAATAAAAATTCAAAGTTACAAAAACAAAAAGATTTTTTTTTTTGGTTTTACAAATTTTTTTGTTGGTGCCTTTTTAAAAAGTTTTTTTTTGTATTTACAAATTTGGTATGTGTTTAAAAATTTAATTAGAATTTTGTAAATTCTTTCTGTGATATAGACCCGAAAAATTGTTGATTTATAGAATTGATATTTCATCGAAACAAAGAATATTTTTCGACGGAAAATATATTAAATAAAAGAAAAAAAAAAAATATTTTGCTTCTTTTGTCTTTCTCTTTGTTTATTTTTTATTTCTCTTTAATTTAATTTTCTTTAATTTTAAATTCAAAGCAATTTTGTTTTGTTCCAAAACCAGCCACGATTCGAACCATCCCAATAAACCATAAAACG
Organism: Leucophora obtusa; assembly: GCA_949987735.1. Lineage (NCBI taxonomy): Eukaryota > Metazoa > Arthropoda > Insecta > Diptera > Anthomyiidae > Leucophora > Leucophora obtusa. The sequence goes on from OX465296.1 coordinate 139,174,657, forward strand.
ATGCAGTATCATTAACGATGTCATATTAAGTATCATAATTTCTATCGTTTCCCAGCAAAACTTTGGTAATGGGTGCGACAAACTTGTAATGTGTACTCCTTACAAGTATAATTATTGTTTAACATAAAGTAATTGGTTACCGATAATTGGATACATAATGCATTACTTTGTAATGAATACTCCTTTCCTTCATCATTATTTTGAATCATAAAGTAATTAGTTACCGAAAATTTATTACATAATGCATTATTTTGTAATGTATAATCCTTACCTTGAGCATTATTTAGAAACACAGAGTAATGAGTTACCTATAGTTGATTACATAATGCATTACTTTGTAATGTATACTGCATACATGTATCATTATTATGAAACATTAAGTAATGGGCTACCGAATGTTGATTACATAATGCATTATAAATAAATATAAAGTAATTACTATTACAAAATACATTGTTTTAATATAAAAATTATTTACTTAGATAATTTTTTATTTAAATTGTGTAATTATAGGGTAACTAATCACTATTTCAGTCCTTATAATTATATGCGTAACCAATTATTCTCAGCCTCTTCGTAATCATATGGGTAACCCATTACTCTTAATTTTTTTGTAAGTATACTGGTAACAATGACACATTACTTTGAGGCTCATCGCCTGTAAAATTCATCAGTGAAGTAAGATGTAAAGTAACCAGTTCAACTCTATGGCGATAAATTACTTTACCCATTATTTGGTAATGTGTGGTTTTGCTGGGTTATGATACAAAAATATGAACTCATAATGATATCATAATTTTTCAAAATAACGATAGTTTCTGAAACAATCATATTTTTTGTTCTAATTTAATCGTTAAATATATCATTTATATTTGTTTATTTCGATATCGTTAATGATATCATATTTTCATGGAATAGTGATAAAATAACGACAAAAATTTTTAAATATGGCAAATATATTATCGCGCTGCCTGGAATTTTCGATATCATAACGATATCGTTATTTCATGAAAAAACGATATCATTAACGAATGTGCATTTTTCTTCACAGTACCTATCACTTATGAATCGTTAATGATATCATTCTCGGACAAACTTATCATCGAAATGATATCGTTACGAATTCGAAACGATATCGTTTGGTTTGTTGGGATAGTCCTTTGGTTTAGAAGTTCATCGTCATACCTCTTGAGCTAAACCGTAATGATACATAAAGTTTCATAAACATTTTTTTTTATAATTCAAATTGTTTTTATTTTATTTGAATCTACCTTTAAGTAGGGCATAAACGTTCAATATTACTGATCAATTTTTCAAAAATCAACCAATCACAACATTTTATTTTTAAATACTTTGTTCTGATTGGCCGATTTTAAACACATTGATCAATAATATTGAACGTGTATGTTTGCCTTTATAAACTTCATATTACCCAACAAACATGAATGTAAAAGTTAAAAGAAATGCTCTAATATAGGTGAAAACACATCAACTCAATACACCATTCGGATTTACCATCTCCGATTTGAATGAAATTCTCCATAAATGTGGTACACTACAAGAGATCAACGATGCATAAATTTTGGGGTCCGAACCTTTTCGGTTTCCGAAATATGACGTCACGAAAATTGGAAAAACGGCAAAATTTTACTAAAGTATGATTACAAAATCGACAATAACTTAAAAACAGTTCAAGGTATAAATTTCGTTTTGGTATTATTTATTTACACCACTAGTCTTTGTAACCATCTTCCTAGCCGAATTCAAATCATAAACAACGCAAACAAGTTTAAAAATGAGCTAAAAAAAAGCTTCTGTTAAATATTAAATTTTTGTGCTAATAAAAATTATTTTATAATCTAAATGTATTACATTTTAACTTCATGTTCTTTTATTTAATATGTTTAATGTTTTATAAACTCACTAGCACTATAATTTATAAGATGAAATAAATAAATAAAACTAAAAAAAAATAAAATGTACCGTTTAAAATGGTTTTTTTCATTGAAGGGTCAAAGGTAATTTCTAGGGGTCTTGACTTCAAATTCCCATTGCTCGAAATGCGCATTTTTTAAAATTCTTAAAAAAATATATGATTATTGTTTAATTCTCTTATACATTTGAGTGACAAAAAGGTGGTATCTCGATCCGTCTCTGAGTTATAGCCAAAACCGTGTCCCTAAATATCATTTTTTGCCCTAGTGTATGTACCTTAGAGTGGACCTTATTTTTCAACTTGCGATTTAAGGCCGTACCCCTCCCTAAAAATGTGCCATTGGGTATAAAAATACACCATGCAAAAAAATTAGGGTGATCGGATAACGAGAACACGTGCCGTATCGGCCCTGAAGTTTAAAATACGATTTACAAGGCGAAAAAATAACTTTTTTGGCTTTCTTTCCAAATACTAGCTAACCGTATTTTTAGAAAATGTAAATAGAATCATAATCTAGACTGAATTACCCTTCTGGTAATGTAATTCAAAATCGGTTCGAAAATGTTTTACAAATAGCAATTTCATTGTAGGGTTAAAATAAGATAAATTATGAAAATCGTAAAAAATAAAATATCTTTTCAACAAATTTACAATGTTGTACTCTAGTTTCATTTCTAAGATCCACAAATATTTAGATATAAAATTTTTTCTCTCTTGGCTTATGATAACCTAGTCCCAGGTATGGCCAAAAATGGGATTTTTTTTATAAAAAATCGCAAATCCCCAGTTTTGAGTTTTTTAAAATTTTGTTTAACAAAATATAGAAAAAAAGATGTAAACGCATAGCGGTTTATTAAATACACCTTAGAGAATAATTCTACTGGAAATTACACATATCTCTCTTTTAACTTAATGGTGACGGCGTTTTATATTTGAAAATTTTGGAGAAAAGTGTGATTTTGGCCAATAATTTAGATAATAGTATTAATTTTCGTGTTTTTAGCTAACTGTAAGAAAATCACTTTCGATTCCTTTTAATTCTGATACAAAATATTGTTTTCCGCAAATTTTGTAAAACTCCGACAACGTTAACTCTTTTTTTACCAAGGTCAAAAGTGAAATTTTTGAAAATTTTCGATTTTTCCTGGAAGTATGTATATCAAAACAATGTTTTGTTTCTTGCGGAATTCGGTAAAAGTTGTCCAAATAATTATGTTAACACCAAATTTAATACATAGTGATAAAAAATTATAAATTAATCCTTATAGGCACGTGAGGTCAAAATGACCCCAAATTTTTTAAATGTAAACAAGTGTCACTTTTTATTCTGTTGTTAAGCTAATTTGACCTAATTCCTTTAATGTAATTAAAAATGCAATTCCATTACAGTTTTACCCGACGTTTCGTAGATTTTTTGTCTACTTTTTCAAGGGTTCGTCTATTTAATAAAATAAAATAATAAAACACAAATTATTACAATATTTCACATCAAAAACATTTCTTCCCTTACAATATTTACGCTTTCCTTTACATTAAAATATTTTTACATTTAACATATGAAATATAAATAAACAAAAATACGAATTTTCACATTGAACACATATTAACTTAATATCACAGCTTATTTTAATGCAACCCTGTAGCTTGCATTTATGTTGTCCGTGTCTTGCTTTAAATTCATCGTTCTTTGTATTTGTTGTTGGATTCTTAGACTTTCTATTGTGTATCTCTTCTTCTCTATTTTTTCCCTGTCGATTATTCTAACCTCATCAAAATTAGCTGAGTGACCTGTTTGTAGTATGTGTTGTGATAGCGCTGTTGTTTCTCTTCGTTTTGTTATATCCATTTTGTGTTCTGTCATTCTAGTTTCCAATGTTCTTTTTGTAGTGCCTATATAAATTTGATCACATTTTTGATTTTCATTTCCCTTACACTTAATTTCGTAAACTACGTTGCTTTGTTGTTGTTTGTCAATAGGCGTCTTAACTCTAGAGAATATTGCACTTGTAGTTCTGTTTGCTTTGTAGGCAAAACATATGTTTTTTAAATCTATTGTTGATTTCATGCTTCTGTTGTCAGTCAGCCCAGGTATGTATTTTACACTGTAAAACTTTTTCTCCTCATTGTTGTGGTTGATATGCTGTTCAGTACTATTACTGTTTTTTATTTCCCTCATTGTATTATGTATTAGTGTGTTAATTATCTTGTACGGAAAACTATTACTTTTAAGTATTTTTATTATTATTTCCTTATTTTTCTCGTGAAATTGTTCATCGCTGATCTTGAGTACTCTTGTAATGAAATTTTTTGCTGTATTTATAATCTGGTTTCTAGGTTGTGTTGCATGAAAATTCATTAATCTACCAGATGCTGATTCCTTTGCAAACCAGTCAAAATTGATTGCATTATCCTTCCGGTATAGTCTGGTATCTAGGTACGCAATACTCCCGTTATTTTCAATTTCAAAAGTGAATTGGATTTTCGGGTGATATTTGTTGAGCGTTGAGAGAATTTCATTTTTATCGTCTAGATTTATGACCGCTAATATGTCGTCTACATATTTAACTATGTACTTTATGTGGATGTTTTTGTTTTTCAATTCCGTTATTGCATTGTCAAGTAGGCTGTCAAGTATAATATCTGCTATTGTTGGGGAGAGAGGGTTGCCCATCGGCATACCGAATATTTGGTTATATACTTTGTTTCCAAATATAAAGTAATTGTTGTCGTTTAAACAAAATTTTAATATTTGTAAAAACTTGGATCTTGAAATTTTTGTGTAGTTTTTGATAATGTTCCATTTATTCATAATATTTTTAATCGCTATATGTACTGGTATGTTCGTGAATAATGAAATAACGTCAAAAGAAATTAATACATCTTGTTTATCCAGTTTGTAATTCATCAGTTGTTCTTTAACTGCCAGTGAGTTTTTTACATTGTATATTTCGGATACAATATGCCTCAAAATTCCGCCAATATATTTGGATAATTCGTAGCATGGTACTTGGACTGAAGATATAATTGGTCTAAGAGGTGTACCCGACTTGTGTATTTTGGGTAACCCATAAATTCTGGGGGCGGTAGCTGCCGAACATAAAAATTGTCGTTTTTGCCATAAGTCAATACAATTCTGTTTGTACAATTCCAATACTATGTTGTTGTTGTCACGTTGTAGTTTCGCGGTGGGGTCATTTCTTATTATTCTATATGTATTCTTATCCTCTAGTAATCTTTCCATTTTATCCAAATAGTCCTGTTTGTACATTGCCACCGTTTTGTTGCCCTTGTCAGCCTGTATAACAATTATATCATCATGTCTTTTCAAAAACTTCCTTGTCTTGTTGAAAATTGTGAGAATAAATTTATCTTTTTCCGTGTTTGGTATTTTCCTTTTAAAAGAGTTAACCCTATTCGCCAGTTTAGCCCTTGCGACGTCTTTGTCAGTGTTTTCTTCTATGACCTGTATACATTGTTCTATGTCAGCTATTACATGTAGTGGGGAAAAATTTCTGTCATCAATTGGTAATGCAAATTTTTTCCCTAAGGACAACATCCACCTAAATTCCATTGGGATTTCCAACTCAGTTCTATTAACAAACCAATTTTCATTAAAGACTAATCCGTGGTGTTTAAACAATTTTTCTTTCAGTGTAGCAATTTTCGATATTTGTATTTGCCTTACGTTCTTAGTTATGTGTTTTGATCTGTCCTTCTGCTCTCTTGTGAATGTTGTGTAGTCATCGCTCGTTAGCATTTTTTCAATTCCGGTTTTTATATTGTAAATTTTTCGTTTGATCAATAAAATATTAGTGTTTGTTTGTGAAATTTCCAAGTTCAGAATTTTTTTATGAAAATTGTGTTCGATTTTCTCTAATTTACCCTTAACTTTTGTGCACATAAAAAGCTTCTTTACCTGTGTTGTTGTATTTTTTGTGTGGTTTGGTATCATGCCATGACTTCTACATGACAATATAAATTTCAATCTCTCTTTTTGTTGTGCTAACCTTTTCACTTCGTTGCAATACTCCTTCATTACCCTGCATGTCTCATGTGTCATTTAACACGAAAATCGATATTAAAACCTTTAATTAAGCATTTTTTAGAAAAAAATATAACTTAACCTGTTTGTGAACTTGACACCAAGTTCACAAACTGACCCATTTCTTATGTTAAATAATGCTGGTTGGCTGAAAAAATTATGTAGAAACCATAAATTGTTGCTTAAAAAATGTGAAGAAAGAGTTAATTTAGATTTTTTATGGTTTCTAAATATATTTTTCAGCATACCAGCGTTGTTTAACATAAAAAATTGGTAATTTTGACACCGTGCTCTCAAATAGGTTAATTTTGATTTTTTTTTTTCTACAAAATTCTTAACTAAAGTATTGGTCCACATTTGGACCTATCGCCCATCTGGGCTATATTTCCAATTTTCATTCATTTCATTTTATAGAAAATTTTAACACAAGTCCATATTAACCCATTCGAAAATTCGGATCCACACCCAGGAAAAAGATTGGTTGGAATTCGATCAAAACCATTAAAATGAATTTGCCAGGACGCTATTTTATTTGCAATTGCATATAAGTAAATACTACAGCAAAAATATTTTACTAGGTATTAAAATTAAAAAAATTAATTAAAAACCATTCCTTTTAACAAATTATTGGTATATCCAAACAATTTTAAAATTAGTATCAGTTTAGTAATTCTATGCCGTAGAAGCAGCCATTAATTCAGTGTATATACAAGAAAATTGGTGTTACCTATAACCCTTATTAAAAAAATTTCAATATTCGAAAGTGGTAACTACAAATAGGGGTATCCTAATCAAATATGACCATAAAGTCGAGTTTCTGTAGAACCAACCGAATTGTGGATTGTATTGATAACACACACAACTATTGATTGGTATTGGTAAACGAATTTTTTACTATATTTGTTTTCCAAGCAAAACATATAAATTCAAAATTAGACTTCAAAATTAATAAGTGTTTGTGGTGTAGTCGGTAGAGAGTTGGCCTAGTACGCCGGATTTCCGAGTTCAAATCCCGGACAATACAAAAATTTATATGTTTTTTTTTTTAAATTAAAATAAAATATTCATATGTATAAACAGTAAATATGGCTAAGAAAATTAAAAGTAGTTGTGGTGCAGTGGGTAAGTGTGTGAACATTAACCTGAATGGCAGGGTTCAATACCAGAAAATTCAAAAAAAGTTTTTTAATTTCAATAAAATTTTGTTGGAACATTATAATATTTATGTGGAACATAATATTAAATAAGACAAGTTTTTTAATTTCAATAAAATTTTGTGGAACATAATAATATTTATGTGGAACATAATATTAAATAAGACAACCGAATATTGGCTTTCACGACGAAAAGTATAATTTAATATAAAGATAGTTGTCGTAACCGCACGAATTCGAAAATTCGGTGGCCACAACTGAGACTGTTTTCTGGGTGCAAACATTAGTTGGCTTTTGACGAGACTAGTGTAGGTATTATATAGTCGTCATGCCCGACTTTAACTTTTTTACTTGTTTTTTAGTTAATTTATAATAATATCTAAAAATGTGATACATGCTATTGTGGTATATACATGTATTAATTCACAAAAATCCATACCTATGACAATGTTTTTGGCTATAACTCAGAAACGAATCGAGATACCACCTTAAATTTTTCACACAAATGTAGAAGAGAGTTTAGCAATAATCATATATTTTGGGAATGTAATAAGTAAAGGTCTATTCCTTACAAAAAAAAAATAATAATATGAAAATCAATTAACATAATTTTTTTTAATATATTATCAAGCTTTGGTAATTTTTAAGATTTTAACCAAAAATTAGGTATACTTAAGGATTTATTAATGAAATAGACGACATGTTTTTGCCAAATTTTATACTTTTTTTTAAAATAATATTACCTCAATTTTTGGAAAACAAATTATAAGATTTTATTAATATGTAAGAAAGTTGGAAACTTTTTCGTAACCTATAAAAGATGAAATTACAAAAATACATTTTTTGACACTTGGAAAAATTTTTTTATTTTTTAGAAATTGGTTCTTTTCTTTATTTTTTCTTATATAAAATTATAAGAGTATAACAAAAAATTTAAAAATTTTAAAATCAATTAACATATTTTTTTTTTAAAGTTCCATTTAACTTTTGATATTTTTAGGCTCCCAGCAAAAATATTGTAAGAATTCAAAGATTAATTTGATATGTTAATTATAGATGTTTTATACAATTTTATTATTTTTTATTAATTCGAATATATTCAGATATTTAAAAAGAAAAATTTTTTAAAGATACCTCTAAAAATTAATTTTTACCAATTTTTATTGTAAGATCCAAAAAATTCATCTTTTTTCATTACATTCTATGTTAAAAATTTAGCGACCTCTAGTGTAGACAGAATGAGTTACACCAGAAAGGATAATATTTACAATAATAAGTAATTTTAGTATATATACAAAAAAAATATTTTCGTCGAAATCGGAGACACACTGTGCGTCGTCATATAAGGACACCCAAATTCATATAATTATAAAATTTTTTCAAATTGTAGTTTTCCGAATATGAAGCAAATTTATTTGGCTTTTAGAAAAACTAAACAGGAAATATAGTATATTAGGTGTATTTCTTTACTTTTTGGGTAAATTTCGGTTAAATGAGAGTTAACAAGAAATACTCTCACGAAGTGACAAAACTGCACAAAGTAAATGAACGCGAAAAATCATATTTGAAGCCCAAATGATGAACTTCAATAGATTTGTGTAATATAGTTTGTTCTGGTGAGCGCTCTTTCCAGTTCTTGTTCAATTTATTGTAAAAATCTAGATAGCTTTTCTGGTTAAACCCCTTTTTAAATCAAAAATTTTAATAAAAAATTTCCTTCTCAGGCATTTTTTTTACAAAAAGGAATACATTGTTTATTAAATCTGGAACAGATTTTAATATTAAACAAAAGTTTCGATTTATTTACATATTTATCTCTTTAACACATTCTAACAAGCGTCTTCAAAAAATTGTCGGTAATTTTATGGAGTTGTAACATTACGGATAAGCCTTTGTAAGTTTTACACTATTTTTTGTAAATGATACACATATTTTTCTCAATGAATGAAATGAGCGATTTAACTAAAAGAGCTATTAGTTTTGAACTACCCAGCAAAACTTTCTATTACCTGGTAATAAGGTTTGTAAGAAGAAATTAAGGTATGAACCTCTTACTTTGCTATTCCAACAGCTATTATTTTAACAAGGGCATGTCATTGGAGGTATGTACTTTCCAAAAGAGGGCTAGGTAACAACATAAGAACATGTTACTTTAATGTTACATGTTAGGTGTTACGTAACCACTTACATAACCGATACTGAGCACAATACTACTTACATAAAAGCTTAAAGTAAGGCAAAATAAATGTGTTACAAACAGGTCTGAAATAACACATTAAAATTATGCGCTCACTTACTGTATAAAACGAGTAAAAAGGTTAAAGTCGGGCATGCCGACTATAGAATACCCTACACCAGTCTGGGTAAAAGCCAACTAATGTCACCAAAATCAATAGGCTGCGTTATTGGGCCAATATAGGTCTGTGTACCAAATTTCATCAAAATATCTTAATATTTGCGACCTGCAGCGTATAAACAGTATAATTTTGGTAGGACCCTTATATGGGCACTAGGTCTAAACATGGACCGATGTTCATCAAAATCAATAGGCTTCGTCCGTGGGCCAAAATAGGTCTGTGTACCAAATTTCGTCAAAATATCTTAATATTTACGACGTGCATCGTATAAACAATATAATTTTGGGGGGACCCTTATATGGGCACTAGGTCTAAACATAGACCGATGTTCACCAAAATCAATAGGCTTCGTCCTTCGGCTGCCATAAGTCGGTGTACCAAATTTCATCAAAATATCTTAATATTTGCGACCTGCAGCGTATAAACAATATAATTTTGGTAGGACCCTTATATGGGCACTAGGTCTAAACATGGACCGATGTTCACCAAAATCAATAGGCTTTGTCCTTGGGCCAACGTAGGTCTGTGTACCAAATTTTATCAAAATATCTTAATATTTGCGACCTGCAGCGTATAAACCATATAATTTTAGTAGGACCCTTATATGGGCACTAGGTCTAAACATGGACCGATGTTCACCAAAATCAATAGGCTGCGTTACTGGGCAAATGTAGGTCTGTATACCAAATTTTATCAAAATATCTTAATATTTACGACCTGCAGCGTATAAACAGTATAATTTTGGTAGGACCCTTATATGGGCACTAGGTCTAAACATGGACCGATGTTCACCAAAATCAATAGGCTGCGTTATTGGGCCAATATAGGTCTGTGTACCAAATTTCATCAAAATATCTTAATATTTACGACCTGCAGCGTATAAACAGTATAATTTTGGTAGGACCCTTATATGGGCACTAGGTCTAAACATGGACCGATGTTCACCAAAATCAATAGGCTGCGTTATTGGGCCAATATAGGTCTGTGTACCAAATTTCATCAAAATATCTTAATATTTACGACCTGCAGCGTATAAACAATATAATTTTGGTAGGACCCTTATATGGGCACTAGGTCTAAACATGGACCGATGTTCAAAAAAATCAAACTTGTTCGTCCTTGGGCCAACATAGGTCTATGTACCAAATTTCATCGAAATATCTTAATAGGTGCGACCTGTAGAGTGCGTACAAGATTGCATGGACAGACAGACAGACGGACGGACGGACGGACGGACGGACGGACAGACGGACATCGTTAAATCGAAATAAAAAAAAATTCTGAACCGATCGGTATACTATAAGGTGGGTCTACGACCAATATTTTTTGGTGTTACAAACATCAGCACAAACTTATAATACCCTGACCACATAGTGGTGTAGGGTATAAATATATACTTACTTCTTACAAAAAAAATTAAAATAAGACGTTATCGTGTTGGTTTTTTATAAATGCTAAAACGAAGAATATTCATAATTAATTAATATTTACTAAGATTAATATAAAGTTAACAAAAAACATAAAAGATATTTCGGTCAATATTTATAAAACATATAAATTATTTGTATCGAATATTTTAAATAGAAAATAACACTCATGTATCGAATTACAAATAACTCCTTATTTTGGGGTATTTGAATACACCATCGGTAATAAGTGGCTATTTCTATTAAGTGATCACGTATCACATTAAAAGTAATTCCTTATTTTACGGTTTTAAAGTATCCCATCTGTAATAAGTCGCTGCTATTATTTAGAACTCATGTTTTGTATTACAAGTAACTCTTTTCTTTGAGGTGTTTAAATATATCATTGGTAATAAGTTGCTATTACTACCCAGTAGTTATGCAGCACATTATACGTAAGACATTACGTTTTAGTTATGAAATAATGCAATGGTAAGGGGTATGTTATTACCAGGTAATGTGTTCTGTAATACCAACATATTACCAAGGTTTTGCTGGGTAGGTCGTTGGTTCAAATTATTGAATAGTTCAATTGAACTAGTTGAACCCAACTGATGATATAACAGCTGATAAAAACAATTCACCCAAATTTACAGGAAAAAAAGTCTAGTATTCTTCGTGCAAGAAGAACAAGAATATTACTCTCTCATGACAGCTCTCATTTACCCAATTGTGGAGTAAGAAAACGCTTTTTGGTAGAATTGGGATCCCGCGGGATACCAATGTTGAGTACCCGAACACACCTATTAATGTAACAAATTTAGGCTTTTTCCTTGTTTATTGAAAGAAATCACAATTTTTGCAGTTTTGGAATTTGCGTGCTTTTGGCCATTTACTGTGACCAGAAACAACAACGAAATTGGATGAAATAAACGAAGAATGAATATTTGATATTTTTTGTTTACAAAACACTTAATAGATCTCTTTCCATGTTAAACGTAACGTTATTATGCTAATTTAAAAAGACGCCTTTTGATGTTGTCATAGGACGACGCTAGGATAATATGGGTTAAGCCAACAAGTATAAACCTATAGAGAAACTACCGTCCTCACCAAATTTTGTTGTTGTGTGGCGAACTTGGGAAAGGCTAAGAAAACATGTTGATAATGTTGTTAAGAGAAAAAATGAGTGGGAAGAGCATTTTCAGAAACATTTTTTCGTTTTTTTTTCTTTTAAAAAAAATTCTTTGATCAATGTTGTCAAGTTTGATTTTCTATTTAGGGGTTTTTTAATGAGTGTAGTAAATTTTGTTCATCTACTGTTTTTAATAGTTTTTGTTAATATTATTTTAAAAATTTTTAAATAAATTATTTTATTATACAAATAATATATAACTCAACTTATGTTTTTAATAATTTTTGTTAATATTATTTGAAAATTTTGTAAATAATTTATTTTATTATACAAATAATATATAATTCATTTTCACCGTTCTTGTTAATTTACATGTATATTGTTTTTGTTAAAATAAACTATATTTTAAAAAATAAAACTATATTAACAGTATTAGTTTTAAAAAACACAAAATTGACACTATTGACAAATGTTTGTTGGCACGGGAATTTTTTGGATGTTGAGGCAACATTGGAATCTCTTAAATCCTCTTAAAAATCTGAAAATGCTCTTAAAAATCTAAAAAAACTCACTCAACCTCAATGCTTTTTATATAGGGAAATGTGTAAAAAAAACACTCAATCTCTCATTTTTTTACAATGTTTACCAACATGTTTAAGTTTTCTTTCCCGACTTCACGAACAAAAATAAAGAGTAAAGGTTAACAGAGCAAGAGTTGTGTAGATACCCACTGGTTAAGCATATCTAAAACAACTTAGAAAAGAAAAATAATATTGAGCTATATAAAACTTTATATGTTTGCCGATAAAACCATTTTTAATTGTATATGACGCTGTATTAAAATTGTCATAGCATCTGTAACTACACCATTTCTAATTGAAATTGAGAGCTTTCCATGTAGTATTGAGAGAAGAGCAATTGAAATTGGGATTTTCCATTTGTTAATGGGAAAGGAACAATTGAAATTAAGATTTTCTTATTCATATTGAGAAAAAACGAAATCAAATTGAAATTTTCCAATTAAAATTGAGAAACGAATAAATGATATTGAGGTTTTACAATTAAAATTGAGAAAAGCATAGTACATGAAATTGGGATTTTTAATTTTATATTGAGAAAAGAACATATGGAATTGAGATTTTACACTTAAATTAAGAAAAAAAAAACAAATGAAATTGAGATTTTGCAATTGAAATTGAAATTGAGGAAAGAATAAATGATATTGAGATTTTATATTTGAAATTGAAAAAAAAAACAAATGGAAATGAGATTTGTTTATTTGAAATTCAGAAAATAAAAAAGAAATAAATTAAGAAAAGTACAAATGAAATTGAGAAATTTTTAACTGCAATTACGAAATTTTATAAAATTCTTGTGAATGAAATGAAGCTTGCACGGAGATAAAAATACCAAGTAATTGGAAATACCCTACACGGCCAGATATATTCTTTAAAATTTTTACACATTGGGCCGGTTATAATGAATAACGTTCAGAATACGTTACTCGACTGAATAAGTATATCAGAGCCGGTAACGAAACAAACTTCAATTTGAATTCGCGCTACCCAAACGCTTCCATCATCACATGACCCAAATGTTCATTTAATCGGAGCGATTGAAAAGAACATCAGGCGTTATTTGTATGGATGAAAATAGAGGTACTTTTAATGTACCTTCTGCTAGGGAATGGATAAAAAAATTTCTGGTGAGATGGGGAACGACCTTTCAGAGTAGGTGGTAGTTGTTGATAATCGTACTTGTTACAACAGGTTCGAAACTGTATTTGAAAACTCTTCCACAACTCTGCTCAGTTTGAGCCCATAATCCCCCATGCTCAACACCATAGAAATAATATGGAAAAAATAAAAGTCCATGTCAAGTCCACCATGGGCATTCCAACATTTTCCCCACCCAACGTTGGGGAGCACAGATTGGAGTACATTGAAAACCGTATTGATAAGGCTAAAACATTGGTAACTGCTGGCGACTGCAGCAGAGCCATACAGCATTCCTGCACATTCCATTAATCTGTCGTACAAATAAAATATATGCCCGTATGGTGATTTTTGTTTTTATTGTTTATTTTTTTTTTTTTTTGGTGTTTAATAAAATTTGTCCTTTAATTAAAATTTTTCCCAAAATCATTTGATTTTTTCTCAATTACATTTATTCTTTTCTTAATTTAATTTATAATTTTCCCAATTTCATTTGTGTTTTTCTTAATTTCAAATACAAAATCTCAATACTATTTGTTCTTTTCTCAATTTCAATTATTATTTTCTCAATATCAAATATAAAATCCCAATTACATATGTACTTTTTTCAATTTGAATTGGAAAATCTCAATCTAATTTGTGCCTTTCTCAATTTTAAATAGAAAATATCAAAATCAAATAAACTTTTCTCAATTTCAAATGGAAAATCTCAATTTCAATTGTTCTTTTCTCAATTACAGTTGGAAATGGTGTATATATGGTACATGTAAATACATATGGGGACATATATATCACATATATATCACATATATCCGCAAAGATATAATGTCACACTTGACAATATATAAACATATTAGTCTATATTAAGTTATATAAATTTCTATATAACTTTATCTTTCAAAAATTTTGCATAATGTAATGGATTACAAAGAAAAAATTTGTGAGTAATGCCAAAACTTTTATAAATAACTTAAAGTTAAAAATTGAAAAAAAAATAAAATATTGTAATTTTTGGACTAAAAACTATCACATTTACTATAAAAAAGAAAAAGTCGATTTTAAATCACAAAAGCCGACTATTATTTTAATTTTCGTACCGTACAAAATATTTAAAATATACCTTAAAATTCTGTTTTAAATTCGAAATTTTCAAATTTTGTTTACATTTGGTTTACAAATTTCCTTTCTATTTCTGAATATTTTGTTTTAGTTTTCAATAAAAATAAACAAAACTTTTAAATGTAGATGTTTGGCATTATTTTAAAAGTTCTATTTTAAGTATTTTGTATACTTAGTATGGTTAAAACAAAACCCAGGAAAATTTTTTACAATCGGTAGCCAATCACACCCATTCTACAACTGGTTCCACTGCAACTGATTACATGGAACTGGTTCCGGAACCAGTTCCTGGGATCCTATATGGAAGGTGTGGGTGACGTAGAATCAGTTCCAGAACTAGTTCCAGCACCGATTCTAGAGCAACCGGTTACACTTTGGAGCCATAGAAGGGGTTGCTTTTGGGACAATTTCAAATAAAAAGAATCGGTGTTAGAATCGACAGTAGAAGGGGTTGTGAATGAAAAGTAGCTATTGCACAACCGATTCTTTGGAACAGAAAATTTTCCTGGGAACCTTTGCTTTAAAATAAAGTTGACTTTAACAAAAATATACATTTGAAAAATATTGATAGTAAGGCTGTATCTTTTTTTATTTACAGTCATCTTGGAACTTTGTTATAAAATCTATATAAGTAATTTTTAATTTCTTCTGAAAGGCTTTAGAAAATTTTTAAATGTTATATTAGCTGTCAAAGGAATTAAATATGCTAAAAATCTCAAACGTATTTAACAAATTGTGAAAAATAATCCGCTGCAGGCATGTCCCTATCCGGATTTTATTCTTGCCTAAGGAAATCGTCAGGGGACGACGTTTTTAGAATTTCTGGAAATATTTGTTAAGTTAAATTACAAACTAAATGAGAATTTTTTGTTCTCGTCTAGGAGCGTTATTAAACATTTAAAATATCAAAGAAAAAACAAAAACAACAACAGAAAATTTTCCACAATTTGCTTTGTCATCTTCTAATGTACTACTTACTCTGTTGTTTTGACAGATCTAGCAATGTAGTGACATCCATTCATGTAGAAACAACAATAGAGAACAATGTTTTCTAAGGTGTCAGTAACATTTAAATTTGCATAAGCACTTGCATATTAGTTTTTCTAATTTTATTCTATCGGGATATACATTAATTGCATTGAATTAAATATGCTAAAAATCCCAAACGTATTTAACAAATTATGAAAAATAATCCGCTGCAGGCATGTCCCTATCCGGATTTCATTCCTGCCTAAGGAAATCGTCAGGGGACGACGTTTTTAGAATTTCTGGAAATATTTGTTAAGTTAAATTCGTGCGGCAAGCTATCAACGTTGGCTTATGTCATTCCCATACAAATTTGACATTAGTAACTTTAAGCGTTAACACTAAATGTTGGCTAGTGTCAAATTTATATGGGTATGACATAAGCCAACGTTGATAGATTGCCGCACAAACACAGCTATTAGTGTTTTTTTGGAAAAACGCCCTACCGCAGGCGTTGGTCGAAAATTACCAATTTTTAAAACAATTTTCAATTTGGGAGTGCGGTAAAAAAATTGAACGCTTATTTTGGAATTTGTTTTGATTTTGGACTAAAGAATAATATGTTTTTAATTTTAACTCCTTTACAATTTCCAGTTTGTTTCATACAGATCGGATGAGTAGTTTAGAAGTTCTATATTTAAGTCATTCGAATACATTCAGTATTCTTACTATTAAACTCCCTTTAAAATATTAGTTTTCCATTATTACTTCTTCGTTATGCAAAAATTTTTTTCCATCATGTTTTGATTTATTATAAATTATTTTTATTGATAAAATATTCACCTACGATTAACCAGCCAATCCTTTGCTAACTTGATGAATCACTAACAATTTATTTGAAAGTGGCGTCACATTAAATTAGGGTGTAGCCAGAATAAAAGGAGAAATTAACAAACTGTTATTTAGCGATTATGCATAACATTTTTTAATAAACTTTTAATAAGGAAAAATAATACTTTAGCAATTGTATACCTTAACGCAAAATTAAGAAAACTTCATGCAGTAGAGCCTTTGTGTTTTAGTCAGTTTAAATAAATTTTTCATAACTTAACAGTAAATCTTTATTGAAATTCAGTAAAATATTATTTATGAAAAATTTAAAAAATTGTAAACTTATTAAAAAAATATTGTCATATATATATTTAAAACGAGGACAAAGTACTCAATTTCTTGCTTTCTAACATCAAAATTATAAATTGGCATAGGTACCCAGAAAAATCTCAATAATGGGTGCTCATTACTAATATCCAAATAATAAGCAAAAAAAAAATTAGTTATTTGGGTGCTAATAAGCAGTTAAAAAATAAGTGGTTACGAGTTGTTAAAAAATAAGGCTTACTCATATACTTATTAGTGGTTAAAAAATAAGTAGTTACCAATATGAAATCATATTTGTAATTAAATAAGTAGTCGCGCGTAAGCTAGACTGCTTATAAATACGTCTTCGTCTGACAAAAATAACTAGTACTGACGCCGAATTATAAGAATTCAAAAATTTTAGTTTCATTATATAACCACTTATTTCGTAATGAAAGATTTTGCTGGGTACACATATAAAAAGGTTAAGAGAAAATACTTTAAAATTTGTTTTTCAGCCCTGCAAAAAAAGAGATGCCGAAGCAGTAGAAAAAGCACTACAACTGATGATCTAGATGTACTTCTTCTTAAGTATAAATACTAATGATTTTAACATTGACTTGTTATAAGTAGGAGAGGAGTACTCCCACTTCAAAATTTTTTCAGTACTTTTTGAACGAGTGCACAGGAAGCTCTTTTTCATCAATTAAAAGTAAAAACGAGTAAAAAGGTTAAAGTCGGGCATGCCGACTATACAATACCCTACACCACTCTGGTGTATTGTTTGGATCCGAAATTCGAATTGGTTAAAATGGGGCTTGTGTCAAAATTTTCTATAATGTGAGTCAGCGCACCAAATTTCATTAAAATATCTTAATATTTTCGACCTGCAGTTTGTAACCAAGCCAATTTTGGGGGGACCCTTATATGGGCACTAGTTCTAAACATGGACCGATGTTCACCAAAATCAATAGGCTTCGTCCTTGGGCCAACATAGGTCTATGTACCAAATTTCATCAAAATATCTTAATATTTGCGACCTGCAGCGTATAAACAATATAATTTTGGTGGGACCCTTATATGGGCACTAAGGTGGACCTTGAAATGAAATTTTTGCGATATTTTGGTAGATGAGGGCTCTATTCCGTGCCTTTTTGAAAAAAAATGACAATGCCGAAAAAAAAAATTAAAAAAAAAAAAAATTAGGGGTTGCGCACGAGCCGAGAAAAAGGTCCACTTTGCCAAAATTAGGGGGGAAATTGCCATAGGTCATCAGGGGTCACCCGTAGGGGGGAAGAATGTATGGCCGACCCCCATTAACTTTTTACCGCCAACATTTTCCCCCAAGCCACCCACCCCCTAGCTCCTCCCCTTAGGGGGGTCACCATACAAAAATGGAGGTTGCTCAGTATTTTCGAAAAACACCATAGGTCATCAGGGGTCACCCCTAGGGGGGCAAAATATATGACCGACCCCCATTAACTTTTCATCCCCAACATCTTTTCCGAACAAACTTACCCTCTATCTCCACTCCTTGAGGGACTCCCCATACAAAAATAAAAGAAGCTGTAATTGAGTAGTACTACTAAGCACTTTTAATATAATATAGTCAAATTAACATATTTTTGTTCGCTGATGGGTATTTCTTGCGGTAAGAATCGATAACATGTAGTAAATACTGTTTCTCTTCTTCGCCTTGACACAGTATTCTATTATAATCTTGTATCATTTTTACTCCTCTTTCGGCAGTGTCGTTCACAACGCGCAAGTTATTTACAATTCTACGACCTTCTTGATAGTCTGCGCGAGATTTCCAGGTTGCTGGATTTGCTAGAATGAAATCTTGCGATATTCCAAATCGTACAAATAAATTTTTGGTATTATGAGAGACGAAGTTGCTCAAGTCTTTAGCCAAGAATTCCTCATTCACATCTTTGAATTTCACCTCGATTTTTTTAACGCTGGTGCTTTTGATTACGACGCGAGGAGCTGGGGGAACCGGGTCGTCTTCTTCATCTTCTTCACCTTCTTCGTCTTCTTCGTCTTCTTCATCTTCTTCACCTTCGTCATTCTCCTTTTCTAGCAATGCTTGGGCCATTTTGGCCTTCAACTCATTTGAAACCTTGTCATCGAAAAAGGCAAGGGCTATGTGCTCATCGGCGAGATACCATAGGTGACCGATAAATTTCTTTATCATTACCCGAGATAAATCCTGGTCAACGGACTTGTACTCGACGATGTCCTTCAAAAACTTCCAATCTTGATTCGGCGCCTCAGCTGCTCGAGAAGAACCAAACCATGCCTTGACGTAAAGTCGCACCACAAAAATACAAACGTGTCGAATACCATTCAATTCACATACAGATAAGTGAAAAGTTCTCCGAAACAAAAACATCTTGAGGCTGTAAATGGCTTTTGCCATCCATCGAGCATGGGAAACGGGTCCTGGAGCTCGGAAATGGTAATTCTCAAGTTTTTCACCCAGAAACAAAAGAATTAATTGTAGCATTTCTTTGTAGTCATCGCGAGGGTGTTTCTCCTTCAATTGATCTAAGCAAAACTCCTTTATGCCGACTTGCATTGCCACAGGAATTTTTCTGACGACTTGATCGTCTATCAAGCCAGAATGGAATGGTTTAACCTTTACAGCGTCCCATTCCTGTTTGAAACGGTCAAAGCAAGGAACGCCTGGTGCACTGGTCTTTCCCATTTTTGTCTCAAAAACTTCCCTTAGCACCAGTTCGTATACGTGGTGTCTGCAAGGTAAATATAAGATTTCTCTCTCCAACAGCCGCTCAAGAGCAACTGCGGCTCCGGAGAATGGGCCACTGTTCGTTGATGTCGTGTCGAAAGAAAGTCCTTGTATTCGATGTGTCATATGCCAAGATGCCAACAGTTGATAAACGGCATGTGCTATTCTCCGGCCTTTTCCTTTCCCATCTTCTACTTTGGGAACTCCAAGAAGTTGTTCTTTTTCTCCGTACGAGACAATTACCGGTAGACGGTCCACCTTCTTTGTACCCACAAAATCCAAAAGCATTTTGCCATCCCAATGGACTACGAAGGATTTAGCTGCGACAAGCTGGAGATAAATGAAACGCGTTGAAGAATAAGAATTCTGAATGAGAGCAAATAAATCTATGCGATCTTACTTCTGGATTGTCTTTCACATAACTCAGCATGTTCTCTCGATTTGAACGCCGACATCTCCGAAGCGACGTACGGTTTATTGTGTATTGTTGAGGATCGCGTCCAAATGCTTCTGCCGCCGCTATCATAATGCCGACCGCGTCTCGGTCAGTCACTTTGCACTTGTCCAAAGCTGATAGGACTCGTTCAGTAAAACATTGTTTGTAACCTCTTATGTCACCAACATTTGATGGGCCAGCTTCTGCCGGGAAGTTTTCGTCCTGTCTCCCATTATCATCGCTTGAATCACTGCTTGAGAATTTAACCACTGCAATTGAAAGAATTTCATTTGAATATAAACATTGGACGAACACACAAAGCGCGAAATAACTTACCGCCTTTAGCGAACTGATCTCTACTAGATTCCGTTGCACGTTTGCGTCGCAACTCTTCTTGTTCTTCGCGCTCAGCTTTTCTTTTCCTCGTTCGAGTATCAGTAGCGTCCACACCTCCCATAGTTCCTGGCCGGCCATCTTCTCTTTGCTTTAGCAGAAACTCAATGTCTTCGGTATTTGTCATTTTCTCAAGGGCGTTGGCGTGTGCGATGTCGAAAAGATTATCCAAGCTATCAGAAAACTTATTCTCTTTTTCTCTAGTGGACTCAGTCTTTCTGTGAGATGACTTTCTTAAAGCATCCCACTCATCGTGCAGCGCAGCTATTTTTCTTGTAACATCTCCTCTGGCTTTCGTCGGAATAGCTGCTTGGCGCCAAAAAATCATCACTGCGTCCGCGACTATAACCGCACTATTTTTCTTCGACATGTTTCGTTTGCGAATGTTGAAGAAATGCATTCTTAGCACTTGCTTCTTCGACGGTAATTTGTTCCCCGTAATATTCATGCTTGGATAACCAATCAAAAAAATATCGTCGCGCGATCTAAGTTGTGTTGTCATCTTAACTTTGGTGGAATATTGGTGGAATTTCTGTAAAAAAATCAAAAAAAATCAAAAAAATCTCGATATTGTGCAACTGTAAATACATAGATTTTCAGTATTTTTGTATGGGGAGTCCCTCAAGGAGTGGAGATAGAGGGTAAGTTTGTTCGGAAAAGATGTTGGGGATGAAAAGTTAATGGGGGTCGGTCATATATTTTGCCCCCCTAGGGGTGACCCCTGATGACCTATGGTGTTTTTCGAAAATACTGAGCAACCTCCATTTTTGTATGGTGACCCCCCTAAGGGGAGGAGCTAGGGGGTGGGTGGCTTGGGGGAAAATGTTGGCGGTAAAAAGTTAATGGGGGTCGGCCATACATTCTTCCCCCCTACGGGTGACCCCTGATGACCTATGGCAATTTCCCCCCTAATTTTGGCAAAGTGGACCTTTTTCTCGGCTCGTGCGCAACCCCTATTTTTTTTTTTTTTAATTTTTTTTTTCGGCATTGTCATTTTTTTTCAAAAAGGCACGGAATAGAGCCCTCATCTACCAAAATATCGACACAAGGTCCACCCTAATGGGCACTAGGTCTAAACATGGACCGATGTTCACCAAAATCAATAGGCTTCGTCCTTAGGCCAACATAGGTCTATGTACCAAATTTCATCAAAATATCTTAATATTTACGACCTGCAGCGTATAAACAGTATAATTTTGGTAGGACCCTTATATGGGCACTAGGTCTAAACATGGACCGATGTTCACCAAAATCAATAGGCTGCGTTATTGGGCCAATGTAGGTCTGTGTACCAAATTTCATCAAAATATCTTAATATTTACGACCTGCAGCGTATAAACAGTATAATTTTGGTAGGACCCTTATATGGGCACTAGGTCTAAACATGGACCGATGTTCACCAAAATCAATAGGCTGCGTTATTGGGCCAATGTAGGGCTGTGTACCAAATTTCATCAAAATATCTTAATATTTACGACCTGCAGCGTATAAACAGTATAATTTTGGTAGGACCCTTATATGGGCACTAGGTCTAAACATGGACCGATGTTCATCAAAATCAATAGGCTGCGTTATTGGGCCAATATAGGTCTGTGTACCAAATTTCATCAAAATATCTTAATATTTACGACCTGCAGCGTATAAACAGTATAATTTTGGTAGGACCCTTATATGGGCACTAGGTCTAAACATGGACCGATGTTCACCAAAATCAATAGGCTGCGTTATTGGGCTAACATAGGTCTGTGTACCAAATTTCGTCAAAATATCTTAATATTTACGACCTGCAGCGTATAAACAATATAATTTTGGTAGGACCCTTATATGGGCACTAGGTCTAAACATGAACCGATGTTCAAAAAAATCAAACTTGTTCGTCCTTGGGCCAACATAGGTCTGCGTACCAAATTTCATCAAAATATCTTAATAGTTGCGACCTGTAGAGTGCGCACAAGATTGCATGGACAGACAGACAGACGGACGGACGGACGGAGGGACGGACGGACAGACGGACATCTTTAAATCGAAATAAAAAAAAATTCTGAACCGATCGGTATACTATAAGGTGGGTCTACGACCAATATTTTTTGGTGTTACAAACATCAGCACAAACTTATAATACCCTGACCACATAGTGGTGTAGGGTATAAAAAGAAATAGTACATTGATTCCTAAGTTCAACGTTTTATGAACATGACTCCACTGGTTCAACGTTTTATAATTAGTACAATGGTTTTAAATGAAACAACAACAACAATTTCATTTGGAATTTGTAATGAGTCAAAACAAAAATATGCACTCTATTAAACTAGTTTTTTTTTTTTTTTCATAATTTTATTTATTGAATCTTCACAACAGTGAACTAACAATAAGTTTATCAAATCTTATGTACTAAAGCTAAAATATTAAGCCCAGCCAGTGCCAGACAAAATTTTAATTGTAACATTAAATATTTTTTTAATTTGATGCAAAGTAAATGTATAGAAAAAGTTAAAAACGATAAATTAGAAGTTTAAATTTAAAAAGGTCGAAAAAACTAATTTTTAATTTTTTAAATAGAAATTAAAAACCAACATTTTGTTATAAAGAATATACATTTATTCTATAGAGCCAAATCAGCGGTGGTCCTTCTTAGGAGGCGTCGGTGTCCTTGATCCTTAAGCAGTTTACGAGCCAATGAATTTGGGTGCAGTTGCAGCCTCTTTAAGTAGTTTAAGGTGTATCTCGCGATTTCATCATTAACGGTGGGAACATTCAAATCTGAGTGTATGTTCGCATTTCTTATATACCATGGTGCGCAGACAATGGTTCGCAAAATATTGTTCTGCTTCCTTTGAATTTTTTGAACATTTGATGCAGACGCAGTGCCCCAGATTTGGATGCCGTAGCACCATATAGGTTTCAAAATCGAATTATACAACAACAACTTGCAATCAAGGCCAAGTCTAGAATTTCTTCCAATTAGCCAATTAAGTTCTATTGCTTTAAGTTTTATTTGTGTTATTTTGGCGTCGATATGGTTCTTCCACGTGAGACGACGATCAAGATGTATACCAAGATATTTGACATTTGAGTGTTGGGGCACTTTGTGATTGTTAATTTTGATAAAAGAGCATGTTTCTTTTCTTAAAGTAAAAGTCAAATGAATACATTTCTGTTCATTCACCTTTATCTTCCACTTTTTCAGGCACGATTCCAGTTCAAATACGTGTTCCTGCAATATTCGATAGGCTTCATATGGGTTTTTGTGACAACTCAAGATAGCCGTATCATCAGCAAATGTAGACGTATGAGTATTACCATCAGTTGGCATGTCAGAAGTATACAAAAGATACAAGAGTGGGCCTAAAATGCTACCTTGAGGGACACCGGCCCGAATATCTTGAGGAGAGCTGAAGAAATCACTTTCCTTGACAACAAATTTACGATTGCTTATATAGTAGAGTTGGGCTTAATCGTTCTTTTTGGTGACTCGGTCATATCGTTCAATAAAATTCATTGAACTAGTTCGTTCAAATCGTTCAATCGTTCTTTTTTGTTATCGTTCTTTTTTGTCATTAGCTGTGTCTGAACAGTGATTCGTGAACGGCGTCGTTCATTCGACAATTTATTGGCGCACTACATGTTACATGTTTATATTAATTTTATTGTGCATAGACTAATAGTGTCAGAAAATTACAATTTTATTAAAAATTTGAAATTATTAAGAAAAACATTTAATTCTGTAATAAAATTAATAAGAAAGGTATACAAACGTTTTATGACTACAAAAAAGAACGAAATGAACGATGAACGAAATGAACGAAAAGAACGAATAATGGTGAACGATGTCTATCGTTCAATGAACTGAACCGTTCAAATGAACTAGTTCGTTCATGAACGACACAACTCTATTATATAGCTTTCGAGTATATTATGTGTGTTACGTGGCAGTATATTTTTAATTTTAAATAACAAACCTTCGTGCCAAACTTTATCAAAGGCTTGCGATACGTCAATAAAGAGTGCAGAACAGTAATTCTTATCCTCAAAGGCCTTTCGTATTTCACTAACAAGTCTGTGAACTTGCTCAATGGTGCCATGCTTTTTACGAAAACCGAACTGTTTGGAATTAGGTTATGTTGAGTTACAGTTGTCGTTATTCTGTTTGCCAATAGTTTCTCGAAGAGTTTTGATAAATTAGATAAAAGACTTATAGGCCTATAAGATTCAATTTTAGTGAGATCTTTTCCTGGCTTGGGTATCATTTTAATGAGGGAGACCTTTCATACTGGTGGATAATATTCAAGGCGTAATATTGCATTAAAAATAAAAAGTATTATTCTTACAGCTATCTGGGGTAACTCCAAGATCATTTTATTACTAATTTTATCGGTACCAAAAGCTTTTTTTTGGGTTTAATTCTGAGATAGCATTTTCGACCTCTCGCAACTCGAAGCGAATGGGTACCTCTACGTGCCGTGGCAAAATTGGTGGTAACTCGACTATTGTGTTTGGATCGTTTGGCATAAATACAGATTTTAAATGTTCTGCAAACAACTCGCCTTTCTCCGTATCATTTCTAGCCCAGCTTCCGTCAGATTTACGCATTGGAGGTTTACATATAACAGGTCTTTTTAGATTCTTTGTAGCACGCCATAATGAATAGTCCGTTCTTGCCGTAGCCTCCAGATTTTCCAAAAAATCATTCAGTGAGTTATTTTTTTGTAATTCAAGTAATTTGCGTAACTTGTTTGAGCATTCTTTAAATCGAGCCTTAAGTGCAGGAGATCTGTGAAGCTGCCACTCTCTACGAGCTCTTCTTTTCTCATTTAAGAGTCGCTCAATATCAACTGAAAAAATTGGATTTTGTCTGGATTGTCGGGGGGGTTTGGTAGCAAGTCGTGCAGCAAGTTTAAGATAGGATTCAAAATTCCTAAGTGAGAGATCAATGTCCTCTGTTGTTCTTAGCAATATATTTTCCGAGCAATGAGTACTGATAAATTTTTTATATTTTAGCCAATTTGTTCCTTTGCCTGTAAGTGCTAAGTCACCGGTTGGAGATACAATTCGAGGGTTTATGAGGGAAACAATAGTGGGTGTATGATCAGAAGAGAGTTCCAATGAGGATTCTAAGTGCACCAAATTTCTTGCTATATTTTTAGTTACTCCAAAATCAATGAGATCCGGTATTTTATTTCGATCTGATGGCCAGTGTGTGGGTTCGCCGCTGGAGATCACATCCAAACACATTTTATTAATTGTATCAAACAACACACGGCCCCTAGGGGAACAGAGCCTTGACCCCCAGAAAGTGTGCTTGGAATTGTAATCGCCAGCTGCCAGAAAGCGTAAGCCTAATGATTCGAAAAAAGATTTAAATTGATTTTCAGAAATCTTAAATTTCGGGGGGAAATAAACCGAAGAGATCACTAGGTTCATATTATTTTCCTCTATAAATACTGAAGAGGCTTGAGAATAATCCTCACAAAGATCACACATGAGATAATGTTTCAAGCGAGTTTTTATTAAGATACCTGAGCCTCCACACGCCCTGCCTCTGGGATCTTTTGTGTCATAAAATGTATACTCATTAATTGAAAAATTACTACGGGGGGTTAAGTGGGTCGCAGAAACAAGCATTATGTCAATCTGTTTGCTTCTTAGAAAATAACTGAGTTCTTCTTTAAGTTGGCGTATGCCGTTAGCGTTCCAAAAACATATTTTCAGAGTATTCATGGTTTACTCAGTAAAGCCTGCAGTAACATAGACTGCATCTTCATCATCTCCTGTATCATATTGTTCATAGATTTTGTAAAATCTGAGACCATTTGTACTAACACATCAATTGCTGCTTCAAGTCCACTAAAGTCCGATTTTTGACCTTGGTATTTATTTTGATTTGTTTTCATATGAGAATTAGATTCATCACTTATATTTTCTTGAAAATTTCCAGATGATGTATGACCTTTTACAATAGATGCAAAGGTCTGATTTTGGTTCGTAAAATGCTGCGCGTTCGGCAATTGGGGCTGCGGGTTAAAAATTTCTAGATTGGGCAATTGGGGTTGCGAGTTAAATTGCTCTTGAATGTTTTGGGGTTCTCTGTTGTATAACTGCTTTCTGACAATAGAGCGCTTAACAATTGAGTATGCTGGACATCCTCGGTAATTGGCCGTGTGATTTTCACCACAATTACTACATTTTTTCAATTTTGGGTCGCCTTTAGACTTGTTACAGTCTTTTGAGCTGTGTAGCTCACCACAAATCACGCAAACTGCAGGATGCTGGCAATACGTTTTAGAATGGCCAAATTCTTGACAGTTAGTACATTGTATGGGGCCTTTTCTTTTATGGGGCTCCTCCACTGTAATTCTACGATGTAGTAAATATTTCAGTTTGTAAATTGGGTGTACCTCACTCTTCTTCAATTTAACATCGTTGGGTTCTAGTTCAATACGAAACAGGGGTTGGGGTAGTTTTTCTCTGTTTCGAATATTAACTACAGATTTTATTTTAAAACCTTCGCCTTCTAGTGCACTTTTGACATCAGAGGGGTTGACACCAGAGTCCACTCCCTTAATAACAACTTGCAGGCCTTTACTGCTTTTCAATTGATAGGTGTAAAAGCTCTTCTTCCGGTCTTCAAAATGCTTAACCAATTTTCTGTAGTTGTCCTCGCAATATACGTGAATCTTTGTTTCATAAATGTTACCTTTTTTGATTGGAACAACGTGGAAAGACTTATCGCCAACAACTTTAATTAATCCATTCACTATCTCATCGGAGCATTTCTCTCTTAAATAAATAGGCGGTGGTTTAAACGACTTACCTGTCGCTTCGGGTGCACCTGGTTCACAGTCAAGTAGCGCAAAACGATTACTTGTTTCATTACTTATTACTTGTTCTCGTATCTGTTTTGCAGGTTGTACAGATTTGGAAGATCCGGGGCTCCGCCTCCTCTTAAGAACGGTAATGTACATATCCATTCCGGTCTGTACCCTACGTTTTTGTGTGTTTGAAGACAAACTTCCACTATTGTCATGTGGGAGTAAAGGTGTTAAAATACTTTTAATTCCAGGTGATGCCATATTTTCATTCGGAGAACGAGCCGACGCTAGAGTGACTGTATTTATATTATTTGTAGCAGCAGGGGACTCGGCAGTATTTAGATTTATAAGCAGATTGCGGCAAGCTGTATTGATGTTACTTTGTTTAGCTGATAGGTAATTTTTATTGTAATTAGGATCATTTAAGTTTCCTGTATTTGCAGACAATAATAGATACATGTTCCGACCATTGAGACTTAATCTTCTTTCGCACAATGGTGTGCTACCACCATCTTTCTTTTGATTAATCACACTCAGTTTATTATTATTAGATATGTTTCTTTTATTCAGCGACCACGGATTTAGGTTTTCCTTATTGTTTTAATTTTAGAAATTAACACCAATAAAATATCAATTATTTTTATATTAATTTTTATTTTTTTTTTTTTTTTTTGGATCAAAAAATTTTTTGGCATAACGTTTTAAACTAGTTAACTTCATATTGCTTACGGAAAATAATGAAATCCTAATACAAATACGTTCGTTCTATATAGGTTTAGAAATGAATATGTTTTTGTAAACTACTTTTAAGTTACCGAGTGACTTTAGAAAGTTACTCAATTCTAGGCTAAGGTTTATTTTCATGTTAGTTTTATAAGCAGGGTAAAATTTTAGTAAGGAAAAAGTTGATATACAAAACATCAACTCGGCTGTAATTTATTATTATTACATGGCAATTATTCGCATGTAATTATTACAATATACATATATACATGTGTGCTCTTATTTCTATCTCCCCTATATCGTAATATATCGCAATTATCTCTATACTTAACATATCCGAATTCCACTAAAATTAGAGAACCTATTGGGATAGCTTCTTTGTAAGAAGTAGTAGTAGAAAAATAATATTTTAAAGGCAGAATCCTTTCGACGAACTTTATAATGTACTGCTGGTGCATCGTTTTGAATTTTAAGTTTTTTAACATCAATTATAATGAGTTGGCTTAGGCATTGAGCAATATCAATTGGAAAATATTTCATTGGCATTGTTTATACGGTTTTGTTCATTTTGTATATGAAAATCCTTCAAAAATAATTATACTTCTAAGAATTTTGATTGCTTGGAAAACAATTAACCAATCAAAATACAGGGTGGCGCAAAAATAACCTTCCGATGTTTTTTGGCTGTAATTTAAAAAAAAATGAAAACTTTGATTCTTCTTGTGGATTATTTTTATTTGGTCTTTTAATTTTTTTTACATCAAGTCGAGAATATGATGTCATGTAAATGGCCGCCGCCACAGTTGATTGTCATTTGAGCCCATTTTTTCATTCATCACCAATCATGAGTGATGAGGCCCATTTCCATCTTAGCGGGTACGTAAATAAGCAAAATTTACGCTTCTGCGGCACTGAAAATCCGCGTGTAACCCACGAAGAGCCATTATACCCGCTCAAAGTCACTGTATGGTGTGCTGTTTTCGCTGGAGGAGTCATCGGACCTTTTTTCTTCGAAAATGCCATAAAAAGGGCTCAAATAACAATCAACTGTGGCGGCGGCCATTTACATGACATCATATTCTCGACTTGATGTAAAAAAAAAATTAAAAGACCAAATAAAAATAATCCACAAGAAGAATCAAAGTTTTTCATTTTTTTTTAAATTACAGCCAAAAAACATCGGAAGGTTATTTTTGCGCCACCCTGTACCTAAAAAACAAACCAAAAGCAAAGAGCAAAAGCAAATTACGACCCAAAAGAAAATATGCTTTGTGAACCTTTATTTGGTAGGGCTGAATAATTGCAAATTTCTTTGGGAAAAAATTTAAAAATTGAGAAAAATCATTTCCTAATTTTAGTGTTTTAATTCCACTCATTACCCGTTCCATTACATATCGTTGGATTCGTTTCACGGTCCGTTGAATGCGCTTCCCAATTATAGTGTTTCAATTTGTTTCATTTCTCGTTCAATTTTCTTTCGTCCTCATTCCATTCCATTTCTTTCCATTGCCAGGTATTTCACTTCCGCTCGTACCCCACTAAATAACACCTCATTTCTTGCCTATGGTTTCATCTTGCCTATGGTTTCAATTCCACCGTTCAATTTACCTTCCCTATTTTGGTATTCCATTTACACTTGCTCGCCTCTCCATTACATTTCTTTTAACAATTTTAGTGTTCCAATTACACTCGGTCTTTGAATTTTAGGTTTCAAGCTAAAGGGGGGCAATTTTTTCTTTTTCGTTTGAAACCCACACATTCATCCACATTCATGTCCAAACTTCCAAAAATTACCTTATTGGTAACTCAACCTATGTTCCAAGGGAGAAACCTTCATACCAAATCTCAACTTTCTAGCTGCAACAGTTTGTGCTAGGCTATGTTGATTCAATGGGTCAGCAGTCAGTCAAGTTATTCTTTTATATACATCAATTGTAAGTTCAACATATATAGAAAATGATAAAATAGAACTTATGACCATTGCAAAATTCTATTGAAATAATTTGTCTCCCTTTTCACTTATTAAAAAAATATTTTTATACAATTTAATACAGAAATTGAAAACCAAAGTACTTCATATGCAATACGTTTGTATGATAGTATCTAGGCCAATAAATTGAGATCATTTTCGTTTTAAAGAATTTCCTTTTTTTTATAATCATTTGAAGGTATTTGTGTGAAATAATGATGGCAAATACGAGTACTCTACTGCTTCTGCCGATACACACTTTAAAGGTATGAGTTGGAAGCAATAGAGCAGGGCTGGCAAAACTATTACATTTTACATTTTAGAATATTTAAAAAAAATTGTATTTCTATTTCAAAATGTGTACTTTAAGGAGAAATAGATTGTTAATCACCTCTTGAAATAGTTAAAAGATTCTTGAAACAATTTTTCTTTACGGTATTATGGTCAGAGCTCGAAAAAAAGCTCAAAGTGCATAAAAACGGGTGTAACATCGTATGCCCCTTAACTTTCAACATACATTTTCATATCTAAAGTAACTTATTCGCTTTACTTCCTAGTTATGGTGAAGTACTTTTAATTATACTGAAACTTTTATAAACACTATCTAAATAAAATTTTTTTATACTACAAGCAGTTTAACGTAGATTTTCTTTAAATAGTTAACGTTCATAGGCATGAAACAAAATATACACACAGAAAATACATTGATTGATTGGAATTCTCTTGGAACCAACGAAATTTTTTCGTTATTCAATAATTATACCCTACACCACTATGTGGTCAGGGTATTACAAGTTTGTGCTGATGTTTGTAATACCAAAAAATATTGGTCCCAGACCCACCTTATAGTATACCGATCGACTCAGAATTTTTTTTTTATTTCGATTTAACGATGTCCGTCTGTCCGTCCGTCCGTCTGTCCATTTTTTTTTGTGCGCACTCTACATGTCGCAAATATTAAGATATTTTGATGAAACTTGGTACAATGACTTATGTTGGCCCAAGGACGAAGCCTATTTATTTTGGTTAAAATCGGTGCATGTTTAGACCTAGTGCCCATATAAGGGTCCTACCAAAATTATATTGTTTATACGCTGCAGGTCGCAAATATTAAGATATTTTGATGAAATTTGTTACGCAGACCTATGTTGGCCCCAGGACGAAGCCTATTGATTTTGGTGAACATCGGTCCATGTTTAGACCTAGTGCCCATATAAGGGTCCTACCAAAATTATATTGTTTATACGCTGCAGGTCGCAAATATTAAGATATCATATATCAGCCCTATTGATATTGGTTAACAGTGGTCCATCTTTAGACCTAGTGCCCATATAAGGGTCCCCCAAAATTGATTTGGTTACAAACTGCAGGTCGCAAATATTAAGACATTTTAATGAAATTTGGTTCGCTGACTCACATTATAGAAAATTTTGCCACAGGTCCCATTTTAACCCATTCGAATTTGGGATCCAAACATTAGTTGGCTTTAACCAGACTGGTGTAGGGTATTGTATAGTCGGCATGCCCGACTTTAACCTAAAAAGGTTAAAGTCGTGCAGTTATTTAGAATTCATCATCAGGAAAGTTAAATTTATTTGTGAACAGAAAATATATACGATGAACAAAAACACTGTCACGTTACCCAAAATATTGGCTTTTCTAACCAATATTGAAAAAATACTAACTTCTACATTACCTTCAATACCAAACACAACCAATTTGTCGAAGATTTAGTCATTTGAATAAAATATCGGCAGCAAAAATCTAGCATCAGTTCTGTTTCAATAAAATCCATCACTCTATCCAGAATATTAGTTTTTCCAATCAATTAAAAATGTTTTTTCAACTTTAGTAGGTTTAACCAATAATTTCCATTATTTTGGTAATTATGATAATTTATTGAGACCAGGAACAGAAATTTTATTTATCATAATAAAATTTTGGAATGTATCATATTTTTTAGTTTCATACATATGCATATTTAAATTCGAAGTTAGACAACAACTACATGCAAATAGAGATCTGAGTTCAAACCTCAAACAAGGCATTATATATATTTTTAATAATTATTTTATTCATTCAAATTAAAAGACACAATTGATTTTCTGTTCTTAATATAATTTTATTCAAAAACAAAATATTCAAATTTTCAGCCTGAAGAAATTCAAATTTGACAAAAAAAATTTATATCGAGTTTAGCCTAGAGGAGAATCAATGGGCTGACAAACGGAAGGTCGGTGGTTCTATTCCGATTCGCGACATATATTTTGTTTTTTAATTTTTATTTTTTATTCAAATTAAAGGACACACTTGATTTTCTGTTGTTGATATAATTTTATTTATAGACAAAATATTCAAACCTGAAGAAATTCAAATTTGAAATTTGACTAAAAAATTTAAATAGACCTTAACTTAGAGGAAAAGTAATGGGCTGACAAGCGGAAGGTCGCTGGTTCTATCCCAGTTAGCGTCATAAAAATATTTTAGTTTTTAAATACATTTTGTGGAACGTGTTATTCTATTTATAGAATTTATAATCCACAAATATTAAAGTAATCTATTAACACAACAAAAGTTCAAAAATTGCAAATAAATTTCGGCATTTACAACGGTATTAAAAATAAATAAAAGTGATTGTACCTGGAACTACAAAAATTTGGTTGGCGAAAAATTCGGTTGGAACTAGGAATCTGTTTTCTGTGTGTAGCTTAGATTTTTAATGAAATTTTTTCATTAATAGTATGAAATTAATTAAAGTTATATTTTTTATAAAAAAAACATGCATTATGATAATATGAAGCTCCCGCGGACAATTTCCAGTCAAGTTTTATTGCTTTTATGCAAAAATTCAGTAATATCATAAAGATAATTCTCCCAGTGTGGTGTCAAAAACTTTTTTCATTGACTTTTCTACGCGACCTATGTTAAATTATTTAAATAATTCTATTTATCAAAAAAAAAAAAAAAAAAAACGATAATATGAAGAAAGATGACACCGTTAGTTACTGAGTTCTGAAGTTTTAAAGAATTCTGAAGTTTTCCATATTTTAAAAGTTTTGGAAAAAAAATTAACTTTTGGTGGCATGCGTTTGGCTTTACAAAAAAATGTATCTGTTTTCGGCACGCAACGAAAAAAATTCTTGCACCCCTGCAACAGAGGATACCAAATATTATTTGTAAATG
The DNA here is from genome assembly GCA_949987735.1 of Leucophora obtusa. NCBI lineage: Eukaryota > Metazoa > Arthropoda > Insecta > Diptera > Anthomyiidae > Leucophora > Leucophora obtusa. The sequence continues at coordinate 139,207,889 of OX465296.1, forward strand.
AATGAGTGATGATTTAATTTTGGTTGTGGATAGTTGGTTCTTATTAAATATTTTAGTTAATAAAATATTTTTTCCCTTAAATTCGAACAAAAAATAAAGCATGAAAGGAAATAACTCTAAATCAATGGAGCATTTGAACATCATAGAATAAATTCCAATTAAATTTTTTCAATTACTTTAGGATGTATTTTAAAGCACAGAGAAAACATATTTATTTTGGGAACCGAATTTCTTGCCAACCGAATGGTTAAATTCGATTAACCCGTTAAACAGGTAAAAACGCTACTGAAAAAAAAACGGTTACTAGGAGTGCACATTTTTTATACCCAACGCCACTAAGTGGACTGGGTATCATAAGGATTGTAACACCAATACCGACCAATGATACCCTTCAAAATTAAATGGCAATTCGTTCATTAGTGAACAAGTTACAGCTGTTTTAGTGATGCTGCTTGCGTGATTTTGAAAAGAATGGACTCAAAGCAATTTCGTGTGTTGATTTATTATTGCTTTTTAATGGGGAAAAATACCCTTCAAGCCTAAACTTGGCTTGATAAGTGTTATCTGGACTCTGCTGCATTGATACAAATGGCAGATAAGTGGTTTGCTGACTTTAAACGTGGTCGTATAAACACCGATGACGCCGAATGCTCTGGTGGCCCAAAAGAGATGGTGATACCGGAAAATATCAAAAAAGTTCACAAAGTCATTTTGGCAGAGCGTAAAGTGAAGTTGCAGGAGATAGTTGATACCTTAAAGATATCGACGGAACGTGTCGACTTTATTTTGCATTAACATTTGTCTATGAGAAAGATGTTTTCGATATAGGTGCCGCGTTTGCTCACAGTGCACCAAAAACAACAACGTGTCGATGATTCTGAGAGCTGTTTGGAGCTGTTTGGAGCTGTTTTGGCTAGATAAAAAGGACTTTTTGCGTCGGTATGTAACAATGGACGAAGACTATATTGATGAATAAAGTGGAATTTTGCAAAAAAAAAAAATTGTTTTATATCCCGATAAAAATAAATTTAAAAAAAACCAAAAGCATAAAAAGCAATTTCTCATAATTTTTATTTTATTTATTTTAAGAATTAAAAAATATTGAATTTATTTAAATATAAATGTTAAAAAAAAAAAATTAAAAATATTGATTCCGCCAGAATTTAAACCCGCGTCCATCTGTTTGGACATAAACTGTATCCAAATCCATTACTTCAAAAAAAAGCTGTAAAAATACGTTTCAGCAATACCCATATGTGAAATAGCTGTATGTCATGCTAAGGAGAGAAAACAAAATACCTACTGTAATAAAACACCGGTTTTCGATACAAGAAACCGTTAAAGGGGGCCTCGACTCTAGGAAAAATTTTGTTTTCGAATTTTTTTTATATTTTATTTGGATGGAGCATACTTTTTTCTATATGCTCCGAAAATTTCAATAAAAAATTCGAAAAAATAAAATTTTCACATGTTTTTTTGTAAAATATGTTTTAGTCCCAAAGTAAATTTGTGTGTAACACTTTTTGTTTGCATTTTTATTAACTTGTTTTTATTAGAAATCGTATATCTTATAACATGGCAGAATAAAAAGATAAAAACTACATCAAAAGATGTAATAATTGTACGCAGTTTTCAAAGAAAATCCAATGACGATTCCTTGATGGATGTTGAAGACACGTCATATGGAGCAGATGCTGATGGCTTATTATGGTTATAAAAGTAATCAATATATATAAAAATGGGGAAAAAATACGAAATAAATTACAAAATGTACAAAATTATAGCATTTTTACAAAAGAATATGAGTAGCATTATGTATAATAATATATCTACCATCGTTTTTAAGACTATTATGTTTAATATATCAAATACTCATTACCCGATTCGTCCCAAATTTGGTGGACACAATTCACAATTTTTAGAAATTTTGCTGTTTTCTTAGCTTAAAATTAACTTTAGACTTCAAACGCATTTTTCTCACAACCAAGAGTTCAAAATCGGCTGCCACTGTATAGCCACCCACGATTTCGATTCGATTTTTTTCTTTCGTAGTCCTTATCGTGACCCTTTTTTTGAATTTCAGTCAAATAAATTTTATATTCCCAAGTAAAATTGTTTTTTCTTGCCTTTTTTGGAATTTTGAAGTTTGTGTGGCAACTTTGTTCAAAAAATTTTAATAATAAAAATCGACCCACGATAAGGACTAGAGAATTTATCTGATGTTAAGAATCACTTTACATTTTTATTTTCCAATAATTAATGAAGGCTGTATAGTGGCAGCCGATTTTGCCTTTTTTAAAAAAGGCTAATAATGTGCTTATTTTCAACAATTATTTTAATTTTTGCATTAAAAAATACAAAAGAAAGTCCGAAAAAAACAATTTTTGTATTTTTTAATGCAAAAATTAAAACAATTGTTGAAAATAAGCACACCACGGCTAAAGTCTCATTCAAATATTTATTTTGTTTTGAATTTAAAATTAGTTGTTTTTACAAAATGTATTGACAACAGACATACATATAAATAAAGGGTTTTTCAACAGGGACGCTACAAAAGTAGAAAGACAGGGACAGCAAACGACGCCATATTTCTTGCCGCTCTTTTGACATTTCTCTTCAGTAAGGTTTGACATTTCATGATGGAAAGATATACGAGCCAACAACGAGTCGAAATTATTAAAATTTACTACCGAAATTCGGAGTCAGTGGCCTCAACGTTAAGAGCGCTACGTCCAATTTATGGTAGTCATAATCGTCCTAGCAGATCAACAATTGAGCGTCTAGTGGAAAAATTTGAATCCACAGGCACAGTACAAAACGTTCCCGTGCCAGTGAGACAAAGAAGTGCCCGTAGTGTCGAGAATAATGCTGCCGCTGAGGCTTCAGTTGAAGAAAGCCCAAATGTGTCTCTCACACGTCGTTCTCAAGCGTTGGGCATCTCTGTGACGTCGTTGTGGCGAATTTTGCGAAAAGATCTTGGCCTACATCCTTACAAGATCAAATTGACGCAAGAACTGAAGCCGCTTGACCACCAGAAGCGTCGTATGTTCGTGAATTGGGCTGAGCAACAACTTGAAAATGATTCGGATTTTCATCGAAAAATCATCTTCAGCGATGAGGCTCATTTCTGGCTGAATGCCTTCGTCAATAAACAAAATATGCGTTACTGGTCCGACAGCAATCCACACGTACTCCATGAGTCATCATTGCATCCTGAAAAAATTACGGTTTGGTGCGGTTTATGGGCCGGCGGCGTCATTGGGCCGTACTTCTTCCGTGATGATCAAGACCGGCACGTTACTGTGAATGGGAATCGCTGCCGTTCAATGATAACCGAATATTTTTTGCCCCAATTGGATGATATGGACTTGGAGGACATGTGGTTCCAACAGGACGGCGCCACAAGCCACACAGCGAATGTCACAATCAATTTACTGCAAACCAAGTTTGGATAACGTGTTATCTCACGAAATTCTCCAGTCGATTGGCTGACTCGGTCGTGCGATTTGACTCTGTTGGACTATTTCCTGTGGGGCTACGTCAAATCTATGGTCTATGCCAACAAGCCAGCGACGATTGATGAACTTCGTACGAATATCGAACGTGAAATTGCAGCAGTATCGGCCTATTTATGCTTGAAAACCGTCGAAAATTGGGTTCAGCGTCTGGACTTCTGCAAGATTGCCCGTGGTGGCCATGCAAAAGAGATCGATTTCCATACATAATGGCATCGAACGTACTTTCACAGGAATAAAGAATTTCATTGATATCCAAAACCGTTTTTGTTTTATTTAAAAAAACTTTTGTAGCGCTCTTATTGAAAAACCCTTTAGTACCCAATGGGTACTTTTATGTAATTGTTGCTTTCAAAAAGGAGTTGATTTATAGCTGGTTTTACCAAATCAGACAGTTCATATACGAAAGTACAAAATTCTCGTCCCGTTAATTTTTTGTACCTTATGTAATGTCTCGGTTTGAGTAAGAAAGTTATCATTTTCTTATTGTGGACAACTGAAGAGTAGAGTGATGTCTACGAAACAATTGTATTGTCTATCATGAAAATTATCAACCCCTTTTTGAAACAACAAATAAAAATCTAATATGACAATATCATATTAGAATTTGGACTTGAGGTGGAAGAATATTCTAACTAAATATATGAAAATATAGAAAGTCCGAAAAAAACAATTTTTGTATTTTTTAATGCAAAAATTAAAATAATTGTTAAATATATAGTATTATTAAATACCCTGTGCGAAACGAACGTGGCACAGGACATGTCACTGACTGGTCCACTAGAACCGCGACCGGTCCTCGGACCGTTTTTTTTATATGAAAAGGACCGGCTATTTAACATGGGCTTGTAATAGGAAATGGTGAATTGCGCTTTGTGATATGTCACAGGACCATCGCAAAAGAACATGTTACAGAACTAACGCAAAAGAATAGGCCGCAGAACTCATAACAAAAAACATGTCACCGTGGCAAATAAAAAAATTTGTCAAATATACTTTATAGTACTTCAAAATTCAGTTTATTTTTTTCAGTTTAATACTAATCTTTCAAATATTTAAATTTTAAGGTGCGTTTACAATGATGGAGTACTCCAATCTGTAGCAAATTTAGTTCTTTTCTCTTTCACACTAATACATTTTTGTATTTTGCTATCTTTTTTTATTCTTTGTTTGACTCTAGAGTGCAGATTTGTTCCACTCTAGAGTTAACATGAATAAAAACACATCACTAATTTCTGCATATCTCTAATTGTCATCAAATTAGAAAAAAAATATTTAAAATATATTAAAATTAAACTTTAAAATTCTTTATAATTTGTTCATTTAATTGTTATTTCCTGAAGATGCTACACATTGGAGTAGCGAAATATCGAAAATAAAAAACTTTTTATAAATAAAAACCAAAACTTAAGCTCAAGAAAATAGTAGAGTTAAAAATTGAAAAAGAAGGTTAAATAAACGAAAAGAATTTAAAATATATTAAACTACCACAAAATATTTGTGTTTAGAACAATAATTGAAATTAAAAAAATTATTCAAAACTATAAGTAGTGCGATAAAGTGAAGGAATTAGCGAAAAATTATATACCGAGCAAAGTCTTTCATTACCAAATAAGTGGTTATATAATAGAAATTCATAGCTCCACACAACTTATTTTTTGACGTCTAAACTCATTAGTTTTGTTTGGCGTGGTCGTATTTATAAGTAGTCACGCTTACCCGCTCGCTTACGAAAAAATGAGAAATAAGTAGTTATGAGATTTTGAATAATAAGTGGTTACACATATGCTTACAAAAAATTTAATTATAAGTGGTTATCCGATTGCTTACTTGATTCTTAAAAATAAGGAGTTAGGCAAATACTATTAGCTTAAGGAAATATATTCAGAAAAGGTTAAGTTTTCTCTAGTGTGTAATTTTATGACTCCCCGAGTAAAAAATATTATATATAATCATATATGGCATATATTACAATATATAATTAGTCGTTATGTATATCCATATATAATTATATATGACGTCTTTTTCCAAAATTTTTCCTTATATTATGCCATATATAATTTCATCTAATTAGATATCGGCCTTTATAATATTAGATATGGTATATATGATTATATATTACATAGCATGGCTGATCTTATTGCATATATAGTTGTATATAGAGCTATATCTTAATATATATGGTGGCATTTTAGCAATATATAATTATATATGGTATCATTTAAACAATATATAACTATATATGGTGCCAGTTAAACTAGATATTATCATATATGGTGCCATTTAAACAATATATGGTCATATATGGTACCTCATGAACAAATTTTTAATACAGTTGCAGATATGATAATATATGCCACTATATAAAGTGCCATATTTATATATGGTGTTATTTAATATATATTAGCATATGTGGTGCCATTTAAACCTTATATTGTTATATATGCTGCCATTTAAACAATGTATGGTCATTAGGCCGGGTCGATTTGTGGGGAGGCAAAAAAATCGCCCATGGCTCCAGATGCAAATTTAAGAATACTGCTTGAATTTATAATTACATGTTATGTGCCAATGTACTTCAATATCAAGTATTACAGCTCTGTCGTGTACGGTAGTAGATTATTTTTCAAATTCATTAGTTGGTCAAGATTTCTAGAACCTCGTTTACGCAAAATTGTCAATAAAGTAATTACAGATAATTCATATTATGCGCATTCGGAAAATATCTTGTTATCAATGTTGTTTGATGATAGCAAAGAAAAGCGCGACTGTGCTATCAAGATAATTCTACGCTATCGAACCGATGTTGACGACCCAACGGGACTTAGAGCTTATAAAGAACCAGATATAAACTTTTATTGCACAAGTTACACGGAAATGATCAATATGAATGACATAAATGACGTATTTGAACCACCATTCACGCGAAGCATTCCATACGATACTTTGAAAGAATATTTAAATCAAGATGATCCACCGTTTAATGATCCAAAAATTCCATCACACATACAAGAAACAGAACGACACGTTCAATTGCTAGCTAGCGTTTCCAAACGAGTTATACCGGAAAATGTAGAGGCTGTTATGGTGACGACATTAGAGAGCCGTGCGAAATTGCCCAGACTTGAAAGCAAAAAAGACTTCAAACAGTAATTTTTTTTATTTTCTTTTCTATTACTAAGTTAAATTAATTTTTTCATTTACATATGTTCTGACTAAATAAATTTCTAAAGAGAAAAAATAAATAAAATAATAAAAATAAATAAAATAAATAAAAAATAATAAAATAAAGTGTCAAAAATGGTGATTTTTTAAAATGTTTGTATGGGGAACCCCCCAGGGGAGTTCCAGGGGGTGTGCCACTGGCATGGGTGGATCGGCCCTCCAAAGTTAGTGGGGGTCGGTCATACATTTGGACTCGATTGGGGCACTCTAAATGGGTCAAAGTGTGATTTTTCAAAACTTGACCCTACGGGACAAATGTCAACAGTTGGGGGGTAGTAGAATTCGTTTTAGAGGTATAGTTCCTTCGGCAAAGTTTCTTATTTTGATCCCTAGAATACGATTTTTACTGAGCCATGGGCGATTATTAAATCGACCCGCCCTAATGGTCATATATGGTACCTCATGATCAACACTTTTAATACAGTTCCAGATATGATAATATAAGAAAATATGTATAGTGCCATATATATTTATGTATGGTGTTATTTAAGCAATATATTACCACATATGGTGCCATTTAAACCATATATTATCATATATGGTGCCATTTCAACAATATATGCTCATATAGGGGACCTCATGAACAACATTTTCAATACAGTTCCAGATATGATAATATATGCTACTATATATAGTACCATATACTTTGATATATCGTATCATTTAAACAACCCGAGTAAAAATAGTTACATATCGTCACCTAAAATGCAAAAGGGGCGTAACAACACTTTTTATTTTTTTACACTAGAACCAAAAAAAAACGTTGTAGAATTAAAGATATTCTATATTTTCTTATCTTGTTTAAAACACGACTATAGACTTATTTCGACATATAAGTTTAAAATTTTGTAGGGAAATGTAATTTAGTCTAGTGCATCATAATCAATCATAAAATCGGCATACATTTTTTTGTTGTTACGCCCTTTTGCATTTTAGGTGACGATATAGTCATATATGTAATTAAGTTATATCTGTACACTCAGATAAAAAAGTTTTTTAAAAAAATTTGTAAACACCCATGTGAAAATCGAAATATATATGAGCATACATGATCATACATTGGCTCGTATGTGATCATGCATGGACAGACATGGTCATATACGTACATGCATAGTTCAATGTATGACCATACATGATCTCATATATTTCCATATATCTTTGGATCCGAAATTTGAGGGTATATGGAGGTATATGGCCATATATGATCATATATGAGCATACATGAATCATATGTGAGCATATATGGTCATATATGAACATGTACGGTCATATACCCTCAAATTTCGGATCCAAAGATATATGGAAATATATGAGATCATGTATGGTCATACATTGAACTATGCATGTACGTATATGACAATGTATGCCCATGCATGATCACATACGAGCCAATGTATGATCATGTATGCACATATATATTTCGATTTTCACATGGGCAGTTTCCAATCGCACTATACAATTTTTATACTGATTATTAGTAGAATTTTTATTTTTAGTAATCATTTTTGCTATTCTCTTATTACAAATTACGGATTCCCGTGTAAAAAAGTTTAGATCTGACCAGATCTTTTTGGTTCTCAATAGATATGATTCAATCTAATTAGATCCTGTACCAGATCACATCAAATATGATCAGATATGGCATATGTGATAATACCTTATGGCAAGATCTGATAAGATCTAGTGCCAAATTTGTTCAAATCTAAAGTGATCTGGACAAATCCGCAAGATATGCCTAGATCTGATAAGATCTAATAAGATCTCAAATTTGTCCCCAATTTTGAGATCTGATTAGATCTAGTAAGATCTACGAAGATGTGGCCAGATATGCCTAGATCTGATCAGATCTAATTAGATCTCAAATTTGTCCCCAATTTTGAGATCTAATTAGATCTGGTAAGATGTGCTGAGATCTGGCCAGATCTGATCTTTTTTACACGGGTTTTTTTACTAATTTTCGCTGCTGATTTCAGAAAAATATTTTACTAATTTTTCAAAACCGAGTGCTAAATTTAGCAGAAAAATATACTAATTTAAAAATATTTTATTTTTTTATTTTTTACAATTCTTGTTTAGTTTATATTTGTTACTATTGATATATTCTTAGCTTAGAAATAACACCCAGAAAATTTTATTGCATCTCCAATGCATAAAACGGCAATAACTGGAGAAGTGTTTGTAATTTTGACTCCAAATTTCAAGTACGATGAAGTAATTATACGCTTGTTACAATCGAAAGAAAAAATTTTTTTTTTTAGATTTTACAGTTTTTTTTTATTTTTTAGTATAATTTTTTGCTAATTTCAGCAGATTGATTTTAAATTACAGTTTACAGCAATTTACTGAAATTTAGTAGCGGCAACTAATTATTTATACTAATTTCATTGTACTAAAATTATGATATTTAGTAAGTTTTTTAACTGATTTTAGCAAATCGATTTTGAATTGCATTTTACATAAATTTTACTAAAATTAAGTAGCGGCTACTAATTTTTTCTACAATTTTTATTGTATTACAGATCAGCAGACATGTGTTGCTAAAATTAGAAAAAAATACCGCTGGCCTCAAAACAGTTAAATTTCCCGTAATAACAGAAAAATTTTCAGTAGCTATTACAGACTTTTTTGGTTGAGTGTAAAAAAAATACAGTTTCATCCGAAGAATGGCCCGATATATTTTTATCAATTTTTATCTAATTATATCAGCTTAGATCTGACCTGATTAAATTATGTATTGATCAGATGAAATTGTATCCGATTTTTGCCCTGATACAATTTTATCGGTACAAGTAGAGCGTTAAAAAGATGTAAATAAAATTATTTTTGTTAAAAAAATTCAATTTAAAAAAAAAAATATAATTTTATAAAAACATTTATAGAAAATAAAATTATAATTTTATAAAAAGAAATTCATTTGAGTTTAAACCTTATTTTAACAAAATATTAAGGGTTTTCACAAGGGGTTGTTGTATCGTTCTAACAAAAAATAGAGTCGTTAAAAATTAAATTGAAAAATTCAACATTTGAGAATAGCACGATACAAAATTTTAACGTATGTTTAGTGTCCTATGTTTGAGTGTGCTAACAGATAGAAAACTAAATAGAAAATCGTTGTTAAACACAAATAAAAATTTTAACTACTCTGTTTTTTGTTAGGACGATACAACGATACAACAGATAGCACACCCCTTATGAACAACCTAATTGTAATTTTTATAAAATCAGTGCTCTGTCAGTGTATTATTTTTTGAACTGTTGTCTATATCTGTCCGGGATATTATTTAATCCCAAATAAATGGAGATCGTACGGTACCCAAATATAATGCGGGATCTAATTTTATCTGTCATTTTTCTGGATAGTTTTAGATGTCAATCCCCAAATATATTACTGTTTCTAAGTGCATCTGCCATTTTAATACCGAAATAAATTGCTGGATCTAATTTGATCTGCAATTTATGGGATAAATTAAGATCCTACCAAATCCCCAAATATATCACTAGATTTAATTCCATCTGCAATTTATCGGAAAAGTTAAGATCTTACGCAATCCGGAAATATATTACTGGATCTAATTTGATCTGTCATTTTTTGGATAAATTTAGATCTTACTTAATCCCCAAATATATTGCTGGATCTAATTCGATCTTCCATTTTTCGGATCAAATTAGATCTAAGTTTATCCACAAATATATTGCTGGATCTAATTCCATCTGCCGTTTTTCGGATCAATTTAGATCTAAGTTTCTCCCCAAATATATTGCTGGATCTAATTCGATCTGCCACTTTTTCGGATCAAATTAGATCTAATTTTATCCACAAATATATTGCTGGATCTAATTCGATCTGCCAAAATTGAGATCAAATTAGATCTAAGTTTATCCACAAATATATAGCTGGATCTAATTCGATCCGCCATTTTTCGGATCAAATTAGATCTAAGTTTATCCACAAATATATAGCTGGATCTAATTCGATCCGCCATTTTTCGGATCAAATTTTATCTAGGTTTATCCCCAAAGATATCATTGGACCTCCCAATTTTGAGATATAACTTGATCTTAGTTTATCCCCATATATACAATGGGATCTAATACGATATCATTGGATACACCCAATTTTGAGATCTAATTGGATCAGCCAGATATTACAGCAGATCTTAGACAATATAAAATTGGATATGATTAGATATTGCGCGAGATCAATTTTTTTTACTCGGGTCGTCATAAAAATTTGAACATAAATCATATTTACATATAATAAATAAAAATGTATAAAATTTAGCTATGTAAAAAGTACTTATTTAAACTATTACGCGTAAGTCATTATTTTATATTTAAAAACATTGTTGGTCTATAGTAAAAAAAAAAAAAAAAAAAAACATTGAATACAATAGGCTGTTATTAGGAAGTCATTATTTGATATTACAAAATAATGCAAAAGGTAATGATATATCATTATTTGTAATGCAGACAGCAATGAGGTGTCATTACCAATATTTTGCTGGGTACGTAAGAAACTAGTTGAAAAATGTGCTTCGGGCAAAAGTTTGATTTTGTTAAAATAAAGTGCGCGGTTTTATCATCATAATAATGAATAATAAAAAGCGAATATTATGGATTTGACCAGATAAATTTATATTTTAGGTGAAATGGCTCTGCGAAACACGAGCAAAACCCAATTTCAAATTCCAACAAAGGGGGTTATTTCAGTATGAATCTTATTTTCAGCATTTATTTCATTGAGGGTTATTTCGTAGCTCCTATTTATTTTCCCTTAAAAGAAACTTAATTTTTTAGATCCAATTTTATTACAAGTTGCTTTCCATTTTTGTGCAATTTTCTTGTACTTTTTATTTCTCCGATTATGAGGGATTTTCTCATCGAAACATTAAAGCTTCTTTCAATCTAGAATTTTATAAATTTTCCCAGAATTTTATGATAATCGAATTTGCGAGTTCTGTATTAACCCTTTCACGACTAAACTTGAACCAGTGTAGATTTTCTAACGAACTTTTTGAGGACATGGACCTATTACTGAGAATTATGTATCACAGAAAAATGAAACTAAAGCTTTAACATTAATGGTGAATGTTATATCTTTAGGTTAATATTTTTAAAACATTTTAATTTTTTATTTTTCTCTAAACTATAGCCAATCCAAAACTAGTAAATAGTTCTCTGTGTATTTTAAATTTAATTTTTAAAATTAAAAAACTAAAAACCAAAAAAAAAATCTTAATAAAATAAAAAATTTTTGATTTTGAGCTGACCTTGTATTGCTCTGAGATTATCTGTCTACAAGTTAAGTTGCGTTTACACTTGCATCGAAATGCCGATATTTCGATATTCACCACTCCGAAAAGACAATGAAAGACGTTAAATGTTTAGAGAATGTCTTTATTAGAGCTAACTGTGTGTGCTTTTTTGATCTTTTATATAATTTCCTTCACTGTTTTTTCAGAGTGGTGAATATCGAAATCCCGGGATTTCGATGCAAGTGTAAGCGCAACTTTATGGATATCATTAGAAAGCTACATCTATCTAGTATCAACTACAATAGTTTAGTTTAAATCGTCTCACAAGATTTTCTAAAATAGCATGTATCAACCATTGGTCGTTAAAGGTTTAACCATATTTCTTTAAAAACAAAAATGGTGGCAATACAGAGTTTTATTCATTTTAAAAGACGATTTACAAGCTCTATGAAAAATTTCACTATTATGGAGTTAAATCGCACATTTTTGTAGCGAAATTTAACATTTAAATGAATTTCTTGCTGGTCTTCTAGTAGTTTAAATTTTTTGAAAATATCCAACAAAACGTCGCGTACCACCTAAAGTCCGCTCGGATGCCACTACTGACACGAGTGTCATAGTTTTGCCAGCCTTACTCTAGTGTATACATATATGATTTTTTTATTTACACATTATCTTGAAATAATATAAAAAAAAAATTGTATGTATATTTTTATGTGTCAAATTTTTTGTATAATGTTTGACCTATAGATGCGTATTCTTTTGTTTACTGGTGGCAACACAGCTTTCTAAGTAAATAACATTAAGAAACTTATATGGTGAAAAAATCTCAAAAGTTTCCAAAGCATGAGAAGAGGGGACTTTGTACACACGTTTAATGCTTAAGAGTAACGTGTAACAAATACACTAAAAAATCTCTGTATTAACATTTTTTATATTAACGTTTGTAAATAAAGGTAAATACGTACCTTTCAAATGGTAAAAATAACACATGTGGAAAAAAATTAAATAAAATGAAAGTATTATGTTGCCATAAAAGTTGTTCTATTTATTTTATTATCGTTATTATGTTTAGATTTGTATTAAGGATGAAAAATAAATTTCCGATTACAATAAGCATTATTGACTCAAAAAGTCCAATGAGTATTATATTATATTACATTCGTTTATTTGTTCGATAAACTTAAAAAGAAATTACTATATCCAACGCATATGGAAGCAAAATTAACATTTCGAATTCGATTTGATTAGTTTTTTTTTACATTTGTTTAATTCTTTACATAATTTTTTAATAAAAAGATCTTTTTGACCAAAACTTTCGATGATGGGAATTTTTATTCAAACAAACTTTATAAATGAGGGCGAGCGAGCGTTAGTCAAACAAAATTGAAACAATATTTATAGTGTATAGTTTAAAACAAAAAAAAAATTTTTGACTATTTTTGTGCTCATTTCGACAGAATACTTTTAAATAACATTAAAAAATCGTAGAAATAAAAAATTCAGTTAGAGCAGTTCGATGTTTTCATTTATATTTATTTTAATAAATAGAGTGGGTATTAGTTTTCAAAATTTTGTTCTTACAAACAGGAGATACAAACAAATAAATAAAAATTTGTAGATTTTTTTTTGGTCTTTGGGACAAAAATTTTTTTTGGGGACAGGGTATTTTTTTTTTTTTTTTGGTTTTAAAAAATGATTTGGGGATATCTAAAATCTTTTATAAATTTTGAAGATTATATTAATTTTGTACAGTTTTCAGATTTTAAGTATTTTCGCATAATTTCAAAGAGAAATAAATATTTACCCACATGCATTTACCGTAACAATTCTAAGCATTTTAACACGAAAAAAATTCTTTATACCCGCGATTTTTTATGCTTAAATTTCAAAATATTGTTTACGCGAAAAACCGTTGTATCGATATCCGAATCTAAGAATTAAAAAAATGTCTTAAAATCTTGAAAATTTCAAAAGAAAAAAATTTTAAGGTTGGGCAATCTGAGTGTTACTCCGTAAAAGTACCAGAATTCTGAGAATATTTGCAGATATTTTTAAGAAAATAGTCTTAGAGGCCTTAAAATCAGTTCTTATTTTTTGTGCTATTTTTTATATTTTATTTTATTATTAGATATTATTAAATACTCTATTAATTTTTTAAACATTCCAAGCAAAAACAGGGATGGCAAGGCAATTAATGATCTAGGTGTACTTCTTTTTTAACAGAAACACTATAACATTTGTCATTTACAGAAACAAATAATTCATACTTGTAATGAATATTTTCATAAACTGTATTAATCGAACATTAAATTTTTTCCCAAAACTTCTTCATACAGTATAGGAATCCGTTTACTCATATCTAGTATGAAGTATTTACTACACTCATAGAAATAAATCTGTAAAAATAGCAGAAAATGTTACTAAAAATTAGTTAAAAATGATGCTGCAGAAAAACTGCTGAAATTAGCTGATTTTTTTTGCTAAATACTAGTAAAATAATAACAGCAAAATTAAAACTGGTAAATGTACAGAATTTTAGTTATATTTAAGCTAACTTTGAGTTAGTTGAAAACAACTAATTATACTGTAAAATCTGCAGAAAATTTTGCTAAATATTAGTAGACTAAAAATAAATAATAAAATAAATATATGTATCTACTAAATTTTTGCTAATTTTAAGCTAAATTTAGTTGAATGCAAATAGCAGTCTATCCTGCTGTCTATCAGCAAAAATATTTGCTAAAAAATCGTAAACTGTTGCTTTCAAAAGGCTCGATTTTTATTTGTATTAAAAATAAATTCGAAAAATCATCGAAAATTATAATTTTTTTTTAACTTTTTAGGCTACAAATTATTTAGCAAAATTTTTTGCTTATTTTAGCAGGTTAATTTGCTATTTTCCATTAACAGAAATTTAATTCAAATATAACTAAAATTTTGTACATTTAATAGTTTTATTTTTGCTGTTCCTATATTAGTTTTTCCTGCAGCATAATTTTTAACTAATTTTTAGTAGTTTTAACTTAATTTTTTAGCGACTTTTTTCTATTAGTGTACCTTCATACAATTTATTTATTTTTCAAAAATTGGTGACTGAATTTTTATGTTTTTAGAAGAAAAGAATTCAATAATTGTATGGTAGATTTGTAATACAGTAGAATATACGCCCTACACCCTCCAATATGAAGTATTTTTACAAGGCAATTTAAAAAAAAAAAAATTTTTTTGCCGAACGTAGGGATCGCCTTTTTCAATTTTTCGTTATAGCTTCGGCATTTAAAGTGTGATATATCGATTTTTTGCCTCGAGGAGAACAGTGTGTTGCTATAGAGGAAAAATCCAATGAAAAAAATTTTAAAAAGCGTCCCCTACGTTCGGCAAACAATATATAAAAAAAGTTTCTACTGGGTTTATCGAAAAACTTCCTTAGCAAAAGTTTAATGATTTTTTGCGAGCTTTAATTATCTGACATTAGGGTTGTACATTTGGGTTGTAGCAACTGCGATCTGGTGAGTAACTACAAGAACGGGATACTTGAGCTCAATGGCCCTTAGAGCAAAACACTGGTTTCCTCGAGAGAAAAACATAGATGTATCAGACCTTAAGATCCGACTATAACTGCCAAAGGTTAGACGAAAATGGCCCATTTTGGAAAAAAGTGTATTATTGTTAAAAATTCCCAAAATTCTAAATTTTGAAAAAAAAAAATCTTTTATTTCATTTATTCATTTAAAATGATTCAGGTATGGAATTTTGACTTCATTGGATATCATTAGCCCACTTTAGCCTGGAATCCAAAATGACCCACGAATTTGATAAAAAGGCAAAAACGTGTTTTTTTAATTTTAAAGATTTTTTAAAATGCTTAACTTGGAGATGTCGATTACTATTTGTACCACATAATAGTTGATATTAAAGAATTAAAATAAATTGAAAAAATGATAATTCGACTGCTTTCCAGGACATTCTACAAAAATTGCTCATTTTGTCAAAAATTTAACAATATTTTAATGTTTTCATTAAAGTTTACATAATTTTCGGAAAAGTATCACTTAAATTTGTGAAGACTATAATTATCTTTACATTTGTTTAAAAAATCGTTAACCCTGGGGTCAGAAAAGACCCATGAAACTTAATATTAATTATGACTACGAGATTGTAAAGCCTTTAAATTTGACAAAACAATCTCAACTGGATAGAAATCATTATTTTATGTAACATGTCCATGTAGGGTTAATTTTTATACTTTCGGCCAAAAACAACCCACTAGGAAATTTACAGAATAACGCCTTTCATAATTTTCGAAAAAATATCTCTACAAATGGGTCAAAAAAATCTTTTTTCCACTTGATAAAAATTATTATTTTATGTAACTTGATCCATATAGGGTTAATGTTTTCATTTTCGGCAAAAAATATCCACTTGGAAATTTATGAATTTATTTATGAAACACGTTTTTGAATTTTTATCAAATTCGTGGGTCATTTTGGATTCCAGTCCAAAGTGGGTTAATAATATTTAATGAAGTCAAAATTCCATGCCTGAATCATTTAGACTATATTAAATGAATAAATGGAATAAAAAATAATTTTTTTAGAAATTTAGAATTTTGGGAATTTTTAATAATAATGTAGTTTTTTCCAAAATGGGCCATTTTCGTCCAACTTTCGGCACGGGTTAACGTTTTACAAAAAAAAAATATTTTGTTTTAAGTCTAAATTTAACTACAAAGGGCATATAATTTGATACGAAATATGACGTATGTTCAAATTTTGGACTTTTTCCTTTCCAAATTGGCTTTGATATTTAAAATCGGACTTCGTCTTATATTTAAATTTTTTTTTAAAGAAAACATTTTTGAAATTTTGATTTTGAGCGAACAACAGTTACAGTTTGAACAAAGGTTATTAAGATATTGGTACACACTTAAGTTTGAAAAATAGGGCATGGAATTGAGCTTAAACTTTGTAAAGGGTTTTCTTTTTGGAGCTATGATTATTAAATTATAAATATGAAAAGTGAAATCGCGAATTGTGAAAAATCTAGAGCCAATTTGAATAAATGGTTACATATTCGAAATCAGCATCCCCCCCCCCCCCCCCCCAATTATTCTAAATCCACTGCAAGGTGGTCCAACTTATAAATATTATCTTATTTTGTAGAGCTGTATTATTAACCGCTTTTTTTATTCACTTGGTTTTAATAAAACCAAAAAGTAGATCAAAAAGTGCTCAACAGATGGGGTTAGATTCTCTCTATTTTAGAAAGAATTTTCTATCCGAAATTTCTTTCACCCTAAATTTTAATACCGAATTCGATGATGAATGATTTTACTTTAACTTTTAATTATATTTATATAAAACAGCAGTGATTGAAGTGATAAAACTGAAAAGGCAGACTGTTGCGTTTACAGTTTTATTACTTTAATTTATATTTTTACATAGTTAAATATTCCACTGCAATATTTAATATTCGCTATTTGGATTTAATTAAATTACTTAGTGAAAAATTGCCATTTCTATTTCAGATATTTCTGCCTGTCCAAGATTGAAAATATGTATTTGGTGAGGTGTAGTTTTTTTTTCTAAACATATTTTATATAAAAAATTTTAAGTAAAACCTTTTATTTGCTAGTTTTGAAATTTTTTTGTTTCTCTTTTAATTTTCATTCGTTTTTTTTTCACCCTAAATTAATAGGCTATTTCATGGAGCGAAAACGCACCAAAACTTCAATATATAGGCTTTGCCACCTATAACAAATATATATATTTCAGAAAAATCCGTCCATTCGTTTTGAAGTTAAGGCGATGTCCTTTAAAGGTATCCTTATGGAATCCTGTGCGTCCTTGGACCAAAGTAAGGAATTTTTGAATAGCTTAAGCTCCAATCTTACTTCATGGTCACTATCAATTGTTTTAGTCAATTTAAATATGTTTTCAAGATTTTTGAAACTTTTGGTTGTTTTAAAATATTTAATTTTTAAAATTTTACGAAATTTTATCTTTAACACTTTCTTGCTTAATGTTAATTTTGATAATTAAAAACAACCATTTTTTTTCTTCGCACCGAAAATAGATTCGTAGTATCACTTTTATTTATTTTTATTGTAATAAATACTGTTATAATTACCGAAATTTATTTACAAGTTTTGAATTTTTGTTGTATTAATTGATCGCTTTAATGTTGATGGATTATAAACTCTATAAATAGAATAATAGGCTGAGTTCTAAAACGTCATTCGCAATGCAACTGAACAAAGTCATGCATTCGTAAACGCAATTGATGCGCATATAAAAAGCAAACTGTGCATCACAAATGTTGTTGATGCTTTGTTGACATGTTTTTATTACAAAGTAAGCAACACACTTGTTTGCTTTGTATCGAAACAGTAGTAAAACCGCAAACACTGTAATGTGTTTTGACGTTTAGGAACTCACCCATACATTCCAAAAAATTTATTTAAAAATTAAAAAAATGTTATGTTTCGAACTGGGATAGAAGCGGCTACCTTCCGTGTGTTATTGCTTTACATCTAAACTCGATTTAAATTGTTTTAATCAAATTTGAATTTTTTCAGTTCGGAAATTTGAATATTTAGTTTATGAATAAAATTATATCAGCAACAAAAACTCAATTGTGTTTTTAATTTCTATCAATAAATAAATTATTTAAAAAAAAACTATAATGGCTTTTCTGAAATTTGAACTCAGATTGCTAAAACTATCAGGCTGCCTCCCCACCCTCTTGACCACGGACACTTGCATTTAGTTGTTGTCTAACTTGGAAATTAAATATGCATATTTATGAAACGAAAAAATATGATACACTCCAAAATTTCTCTATAATAATTAAACTTTCTGTTACTGATCTCAATAATATTTTTATAATTACACAGTACAACCAAATAAGAAAAATTTGATGCATCGGGATTGCGACACATCATTTCTAATAGACTTTGGGATGCAGATCACGAATATGGCACTAGAATTTTAAAGTTAGCTATAGTTTAAGAAATATTTGCAAAACAGTATTTGTAGAAAAATTAAATTTTGTAATAAACTTTTTGCAAAAAAATACAAAATTGAAAGTATGAACGCTATTCTTTACAAAATTTTAATAGGATGAAACATGCCCTTTAATTTGATATATCGCACGTTTTGACAGCTGCGATATATCATGCATTTGAAGTTGAAATTTCTCTTTTTTCACGATTTCGTCAATAATAAATCTGCGATGAAAGGAATATCCTTTTTTTTTAATTTATACCATTAGTAAACATCTCATTTCACTTAATTTATTAAAAAAATTTCGCACTTTGTGTTTTAATTTTAAGTAAAAATTGGCTAAAACTGAAAAATATTGATTTTTTTAATACCTAAAAATTAAGGAGTCTGTGACGAATCTGAAATTAAAAAACTCAGATAAAACCATTGAAATATGTAACACACATATTTTCTAATCAATTTCAACAAAGTTTTGGATAATTTAAGTGCAAATTCCTAAAAAATAACGATTTTAAAATATGCATGTTCAAAAAAGTACTATAAAAGAGCATTTCAAATTTAGTCGGTTTTATCAGGGGAATGGCATCACCAAAAAAATAAGTTATAAAAAAATCGTTATCACTAGATGGCACTTTGTAAAAAAAATTGACAATTTTCTTTTTTTATTTAAATTTAAATAATAACAAACAACAGAGGAAAAAATACAACAAATATTTAAAATTTTATTATTTGATATATTCCGCGTTTGTTTTTTCCTTATTTTGAGCAGTTTTCAGCAGTTTTTGAGTTTATAAATATAGGCTCAACTGATATTAAACTGATACTAAATAGTTGCTCAGGTAATACTAAATATCAGCGCCCTCTATCGGTGAGTAGTTTAAGTTTTGATTTCCTATATCTATAATTAATAGTCTCTGGGTTTTATTGTTAGACATACGGTTTTGTTCATTTTGTGTATGAAAACCCTACAAAAATATTTTGATTGGTTGAAAATAAATTAACCCAGAGACTATTAATTATAGAGATAGGAAATCAAAACTTGCACTACTCACCGATAGAGGGCGCTGAAATTTAATATTACCTGAGCAACTATTTAGTATCAGTTGAGCCTATATTTAAAAAGTCAAAAACTGCTGTAAACTGCACAAAATAAAGGAAAAACAAGCGCGGAATATATTCAAATAATAAAATTTGAGATATCCGTTTATTTTTTTTCTTTGTTATTATTTTAATTTAAATAAAAAAATTCTGATTTTTTGACAAAAAGAATTTAGTGGAATATGAGTTTACATTACTTTGCAAATCCGATTAAGGGATTTTATTTTATTTGCAAAATAGGAAAGTAAGTGAAGTTTTCATTTGAATTTCAATTATGTCCTAGATCCTTTATCTAATAAAAAGAACTTGGTATGTTTCTAAAAGCCCAAAGTCTATACTTTTAAACCATATTAAAAATTATCCGTAGTTTAGTCAGGTATATGAATAAATAAGAAATTTTAACAAAAAAACTGACTTTTTGGTAAGAGTTAAATTTGCGAATATTTCAAAAACTAGAGCTTATTTTTAAATTTGGTGTTCACATTCGTGATACTCATCCTAAAATCTATCAGAATTGATATGTCGCATGCCCGATGCATTTTTAGTGTTGTACTGTGTTTCCAAAATAATGGCTGATTGCATTGAAAATGACAAAAAAGATGTTAAATTGATTGGAAAAGCTAATACTTTGGACAGAGTTATGTATGTAGAATTTATTGAAATATAACTGATACTAGATTTCCGCTGCCGATATTTTAATCAAGTGACTAAATCTTCGATAAATTGGTGGTTTGAGTTTTTGTACTGAAGGTAATGTAAAAGTTATTATTTTTCAATATTGATTAGAAAATCCAATAATAATGTGACAGTGTTTGGGTTAATATATTTTCCTTTCACAATAAAATTTAACTTTTCTGATGATGAATTTTAAGTAATTAGAAATAAAAATTATTGAGTTACGAAAAAATTTCTTTGCATCCGATAAAATTCTAACCAATTTTTTTCTGTGTATGCAAAAGTCAATTAATTTTTCAACTAATTTATACAAATTGGTAATAATCACGTTTTTTGTAAAAATAAGAAATCATGTGCTTTGAAAATTTTCGAATATTTCCTCTTTGAAATAATCTTTGAAATAATATTTTCGCAATTTTTTAAAACGATTTTTTATGAAAATGTTAAACTGTATTGTCTTATTTCAGGACGATATCAGTTATACTGCAGACATTTATTGCAGTAAGTTTCATTGTGGGTCAGTTTTTTTTCGAAATTTCCTTATTTTTTACGGCTATATCGAAATATTTTGGCACTTTCCTAAAAGAATCTCAATTTCTCTAAATGCATAAAAACTATTAAAGTTTATAATACATTCAATCTATAACAAGAGAAAAACCACACTTAACCCTCTGACCGCCCTACGCTTTTTTGTAATGAAATTTATTGCAAGTTTTCGTCACAAAAAGCAAACAAAAAGTTGTTCTACAAAAATTGTTTCGTTGCCTACTTTAGACGATGTGGCGTAAAATAGATTATTGAACATCACAACAGATTAAGCGCGAATCACGTATAAATCCTTTCTATTACCAATATGCAACTAAAAAATGCGAAATTTATCAAAAACGCAATTTTACTTCACTAAAAGGGAGTTCAGTGTTTGATGCATATGGTCTTGCGAAAGTGCGAATGCAAAATATTGTAGCTCTTGTTTGCAATCCAACAACAAAATACACAGAATTGCAATTGTCACATCATTGCTTTTGCGCAATACTTAAACTGTATAGCTTTTCTTGCTACATGTATTGCGTTTGCATCATTGATACTCGAACAGCTGACATTTGTAAACAATAAATGCGTTCCTTTACTTTTTGGGTAAAGTTCGGTAAAATGAGAGTAAGCAAAAATCCTCTCACAAAATGACAAAATTACCCAAAAGTAAAGGAACGCACAAAACCACTTTTCGAGCCCAAAAATGCATTTCAAAGAAAAATGTGAAAATGCGTATAATTTTAGTTTGAAAAATTGAATAAACACACATATTTATTTGCATTTAAAAGTTCTTATTGATTTTGTTCAATTAATTATTATAAATAACACAATTCTTTTGCGTATTGGTTTGTTTAATCTAATTTTTCAATTGTTGTTTTTGGTTATCGTTGCATCAGATGTTAGTTTTACAATTTACCAAAGTTACCCGAGGAAAAAGTTAAGGTAACTTTGGTAAAAAGAGAAACAAAAATGCACTCTCTTGAATGCTCTCATTTACCCAATTTTCGAGTGCGGGAACGCTTTTTGGGTAAGTTTGGGATCCCGCGGTAACGTAAAGGAACGGATCTACGTTACCGCCGACAACTCTTAATAAAAAATTTAAAAGAGAAAAAGCCAACAAAAAGTGGGCGCGAGATGAAATAAAAATTGTTCTGGATTATTTGGAGTCTTTAAGAGAAGTTTGTACTTTTTCATAAGCACTTCACAAAATAATCAAATACCTTTTTGTTAATTATTACGATGAATAATTCTATATATCAGCTGGTACCTAATTTGCATCTAGCATTGCAAAATTGCTTAAAATACCGCTCACTGTCAATGACAAAATTATTGCAATAACAAACAGTTGCAACCTAAAACACACCAAACACTGAATACCACTTATATATTTTTTTCAACTTAAAGGTTTTGCTACTAATACCAATTATATTTTTCCCGCCAAAATGTATCCTTATGGAATCCTGTGTGTCCTTAGCAGAGAAGACAGAAAAAAGCAAAATCCGGTGTATTTAAAGCAAAACAATATTGTAAAAAAAGCTAAAAAAAGTAAAGAAACTTGCAAGAAGAACAGTTTTTAAATCAAAAAAATTCAAAGTTAAGAGAAAAAATAAATTTTTGTCAGCAAAAAATTATTCATGGGCAAAAAGTCATAAAAAAAGCAATTCAAAAGACGGAAAATCCCAAAAAAAGTAAAAAGAAGCAAATATGAGTAAAACAAGCAATAAAAAGCATAAAAACAAAAATAGCATTCTTGTCTTCTCTGGTCCTTAGACAAAAGTAAGGACTGTTCTGAAAAGCTAAAGCTTCAAGCTTTCTTTGTGGTCATTAATAATGGACTTAGGTATGTTTTTAAGATTTTTGAAAATTGTAATTGTTTTAAAATACTTTTTTTTTTTTTTTTAATTTTTCGACATTTCAATTTGGACACTTCCTTGCTTCCAAATCAAGTACTGTGCAAGAAAAATTTCTTCACAAAAAATTTTGTAAATTTAGCTTTTTTATAGAAATAATTGAATTTATGAATTTAATAAGAATTTTAAGAATTCTCATTAAAAATAATCATTTGTGGTCAATTAAATATACCCCGCCTGAAGCCGGGCTTGCCGCTTAGAGGGTTAAATTATTTTGTACGTAAAAACTGTTGCAAATGTATTAAAAACCAAACTAAAATTCTTTTTTTTTTTTTAATTTAGCCCCGGTTTATGTATTACGAAAATTTTCTAAACGAAAGCAAAGTAACGAAAATTTGTTTTTGTTTCCCATATATTTTTGACGAAAATAATTGTCAATTGCTATCGTTTAGAGTATTTTCGTAATAGAAAAACAGGCCCTAATTTTTATCGGGACATACATTAATTGCATTAAAGAATTTAAATGTGCTGAAATCACAAACGTATTTAACAAATTGTGAAAAATAATCCGTTGTAGGCATGACCCTGTCCGGATTTCATTCTTGCCTAAAGGTATAATTAGTTTGTATGTAACGTGCCGTGACGAATCAGCTGATTTGTTTTTGTTCTATGAATAAGCATTTGAGTCGTTAGTTTGTCTGTAATGTAACGTGCTGTGCCGGATGAACGTGATGAAAACAGAATTTTTGTTATCCGTTAAGTGAAAGCGAGTCGACAGCTGATATTTTGAGATCTGCGACGAATGGCTTAAACCGAGCCGCCATCTAATTTTTGTCACCGCCGCCGTCGAAAATTTTTTTACACGATAAAAATCTAAAAATAGTATATATATTTTTTAATTTTCTTTTTTTACCGTTAAGCCGATGTTTTGTATGTGTCAACTTAAAGTTGGCTAGCCGATCAGCTTTCGGCTCACAGCCAGCTTTAAGCCGCCGCTGCAATTTTTTTATTTAGCCACCGCAACCGATTAATCTAGTTGGCGCAGAAAAACAACATTAAACAGCTGATAAGTTGTTACGGAAAAGACTAACTACACAAAAGAGCCATCCGGCACGGCACGTTACAGAAACGTCACGAAACGCAAAGACTAATGGAGCCTTAAGGAAATCGTCAATGGACGACGATTTTAGAATTTCTGGAAATATTTGTTAAGTTAAATTACACACTCAATGAGAATTTCTTGTTCTCGTCTAGGGGCGTTATTAAACATTTTAAATATCAAAGAAAAAACAAAACAACAACATAACATTTCAGTTGAAAACAGTACCACTAACATTTTATTAAATGCAACATTGCATTGTCTTTTGTTTTTGACTGTTAATAAAATGAACCACAAATTAGTCAAAACAAGTAGCAAGTGAAAATACGTACATACATTTTTTTGTTTATTTATTTATTATTTTTTTTTTTAATAAATTGACTGAATAAAATCAATGTTACAAATTCTCAGCATTTTATATAGTTGGTTTTTTTAATGACTTAGGAAGGTAGTTAAAGTTTATATTTTTTTACGAATGAATATTACTTGCACTTACAAAAAATAACAAAACTGAAATTCTGCTTAAACAACTAATAAATTCCAATATTTCAAAAGTACTAAGTAAGTTACTCGGCTTTACCCTACTCAACATAACATTTTTTTAAAAAATATACTTCGATCCCAGGATCTGAAATAATATTTTGCGAACGTATGTAGTCTTAATTCTACCATATGTACATATAAATATGACTTATTTATATCAAAAGTAGTACAAGAAGAGCTATTGATTGCTAATAATAAGGAATCATTATTTTATTAATGATTTATAGTTTTCTCCACTGTTCAGTGAGTTTAATAATACTTATACAATATTATGTTTGGGTTTTTGTTTAATGTTAACTGTATTCAGGTGTTGAGGAATCAGATACACTCAAAACATTAAGGCAGTAAGAAATTTGTAAATCTACACTTCAATAAATTATTGTTCAAATACTATTTTCCATAACCGATTGAAGTTTATTTAAAAAGTTATAGTTAAAGTTTTTTTCAATTGAAGCATCAACTAAAACGCATAGAAACATATTGTTTAACTTTTTGTATCAGTCAACAAAAAACAGACTAACAAAATATGTATTTTTTGTAGGGGTTGATATTTTCAGTAAAATGTTTGATTTTTTGTTTTCTATTTTTAGACAAAAAATTTAAATAATTTTTCCTCTTTTCTGTTATAAAACAAAAAATTCAAATAATTTCGATTTGTTTTTTTGGTCAATTTTGGTCAGTTTGATAGTTGGCAACCCTATCGTTGATACGTCAAATTTTTGGAGGTTCTTTACGAGAAATTTTTAAAGTAAATAAATTATTATAAATATTAAGTTTTTAATAGTAAATATAAAGTGTTTTAATAGAACAATTTATAAGAAGCTTGAGTTTTGTGAAATAAAATGAATAAAATTATATCAAAAACATAGAAAATTCATATTTCACTCTAATTTCTATTAACGTTAGAAGCATTTCTTCAATAGATAAATTTAATAAATTTAAAATGTTAGTTGCAAAGTTACCACGACTGCCCAATATAATATCTGTACAAGAAACATGGTTTAGTAAAGAGCAAGTGCAACTATATAATATTCCTGGTTACAATAGCATACATTGCTGTAGAACCGATGGCTATGGTGGTACTTCAATTTTTGTTCAAGATATTTTTCAATATAAGGCAGAAGTTTGCGAAAGCAAAGATTACTTTGATTTAATTGTGTTAACATTAAATAGTCCCAAGTTTTGTGGAAAATCTATTAAATTAATTTCATTTTATAGATCACAAAAATGCTACACTGAAAGATTTTTATTGTTTTTGGAAAATCTTCTTAGTTTGTACGGTCGTGACCCTTGTATTTTTGCTGGTGATTCTAACATTGATGGGTTAGATATGCATGTGTCGAAAGACCTATTGAATTTACTTGCAAATTATGGCTTTGAAAATTGTCACACAATGATTACTCGCCCAGGCAGTGGAACATCCATTGACCATATTTACAGCAATGTTCAAAATTTATTGTGTATTGATTCTGTTGAATGTGGGTTATCGGACCATAATATTATTTCGTGTCGAGTTGGAGTTAAAATTCAAAACCAAAATTTGAATGAGAAAACTCGATTAATCTGTGATTATTATCGTGTAAGGGATACTATTAGAGAAAATCTACCAAGACTATGTCAAACTGGGGATTCCTCTACTGATACAAACCTTTTAATATCATGTGTAAATGATGCCGTGGAAAACGCTACCTTCGAAAAAAGACAAAACCGGATGTATAGGAAAGAAATTACTCCATGGATAAATCTTAACTTGCAGAAATTGATATCATTCAAGAAATATCTTTTAAAAAAGCGAAGGAAGAATCGTGGTAATTTATATTTAGAAGAAATTTTGAAAAGAATAAGCAATGTCATTAAAAAAGCCATTAAAACGTCTATGAATAATTTCTATAACGACAAATTGTATGAAATTCAACATGATCCAAAGAAATGCTGGAGGTTTTTAAATGAAACTTTAGTTAGAAGCAGTTCAAGAACTATTAATGTAAAAGATGATAATGGTCAAATGATTGAAAATGATTTTCAAAAAGCCGAGGTATTAAATTCATACTTTCTTCAGTCTATAAAGGACTTAAGGTGTCAAATTGAACAATTTGCAATCGATTCTTGCAATTCTTTAGGAACGTTAACCCAATATGATGATAGATTTCATTTAAGCTATACAACAAATGATGAGGTTCAGATTATTATTTCAAATTTAGCACCTAATAAAAGCGGTGGTCATGATAATTTTTTGCCAAAAATACTTTTGAATAATAAGAATGATTTTACGCCTTATTTGGTAAATATATTTAACAATATGGTTAATAGAAGCATATATCCAGATATCTTGAAAATCCATAAAGTTGCACCAATTCCAAAGGGGAAAAATGCCTGTACCACCGAGATGTTGAGACCAATTGCTGTTTTACCTATTATTGACAACGTGTTTGAAAGAATTTTGCATAATCAGATTTCAACTTATATAAGAAACAATAACTTACTGAATGATTTTCAGTATGGGTTTAGGAAAGGATGTGGCACTGAGGAAGCAGTAGTTAATGTTGTTAATTTTATATGCAAAGGATTGGATGAAGGTCATAGTGGAGTAGCAGGTATATTTTTTGATTTAACCAAAGCTTTTGATCTTGTGGATCATAAAATTTTGATACAGAAACTGATGTATTATGGAATTTGTGGAACAGAACTATCTCTTTTGAAAAGTTACCTTGAAAACCGTAAGCAGTTTGTTCAAATTAATAACAAAAATAGTACGTTTCGTGCTGTTGAATATGGCGTTCTTCAGGGCAGTGTATTAGGACCGTTATTGTTTACCATATACATAAATGATATCAAGAATCTTAATCTTTCTGGAAAACTGTTTATATATGCGGATGATATTTGCCTATTATACCCATACAAATATGAAAAAGTTGCCAAAGCTTACATGGAACGTGATGCGGCATTAATATGTGAATTCGTGAAAATAAACAAATTGTTTTTAAATGCAAGGAAAACTCGATTGTTGAGATTTAAACCATATTGTCATAGAAATGACAATTTCAGTATATTTGTAGATGGAAAGGAAATTCTAGAAGAGAGATCTATAAAGTATTTAGGTTTACATCTACAAAGCAATCTTTCTTGGAACCAGCACATTGGAAGCTTAAAGTCGAAAGCAGCCCAAGCAGTTGGGTTGTTATACAAATTCAAAAACAAATTTGATCGAAATACAAAATTTTTAATTTATAATTCATTAATCCAAAGTCATTTTAATTACTTGGCCATTATGTACGCATATAAAAACAGTTCAGAATTAAAGTCTTTACAACGTATACAAAACAAAGCATTAAAAGTTGTATCTGACCTTCCGATCACACATTCAACGGTATCAATTCATAAAGATATATTTAAAACAGTGTTACCAATTTATGGTACTTACAAAATTCAACTGTTAATATATGTGTTTAAGTGCTTGCACAATATTGGACACCACACTATATTTTTTTCGAGATATCAGCATTATTTTAATACAAGGAATAATGGCAATTTAGCAGTGGTTAGGTGTAGACTTGAAACGACCAAACAAAGGATAGAATACATGGGTAGTCGTGAATTTAATGATTTGCCTCAATATTTAAAAAATGTAGATAGAATTTCAACTTTTAAAACGAACCTTAAAAAATATTTATTTGAACACATAGAAGAGCTTCTGATTTAAAATTGAGTTATCTCCTAAATATAATAGTAAATTTTTATTTTAGTAAATATTTATTTCATTATTATTTCTTATATAAAATTTATTTATTTATATGAAATTTATTATTTTAAAAAATATAAATTTTGCCAACTTGCTTCAACAATGCCTATTAGGCGCTGAAGCACTGAAATTGTAATGAATTGTTTGATAAATAAAAATAATAAATATTAAAAAAAAAAAAAAAAAAAAAAAAAATAGTTTGTCAATTAGAGCATCAATGAACCTTTTTTAGTATAATTTTGAGGACGTAAATGCAAACGGCCTGTCCGGTTTACACCGCAGACACCCAATTTTTGCATAGATCTTATTTTTTACCCTCAACCTATTCGAAAATGCGCGGGGAGCTGGAAAAATTACTCCTTTACCTATATGCACACGAAAAAAATCGTTGCCAAGTAATTGGGAGAATTTCGACTTATAAAGTTATTTCGCATAACTTATTCAAAATTTTATTAGAAAAATCTAAAAACTTGGTAAAATGAGTTTAGTTTTCGCATAATATATGCGAAAAAACTTTATTAGTTGAAATGTTCCTAATTAATTGCCAAAGACTTTTTTGTGTGTGGGTTTTCTATTGTTTATATACAAAATTATTTCAATTCAACCCAGCAAAACCTTGGTAATGGGTTTGACCTTTTTCACACATTGCCTGGTACCCCTTTACCCTTGGTTTTATTTAGAAACCAAAAGTAATACGTTACTAATATTGTGATACATCAATACTTATGTGGGAGGTACGAAATAATGAGTTACGGATATGGAGATATATCACTACTTATTTGGAGCCTTTAAAATAATATATTACCGATATTGTATTTATTAATAACTTATTAATAAG
Organism: Leucophora obtusa; assembly: GCA_949987735.1. Lineage (NCBI taxonomy): Eukaryota > Metazoa > Arthropoda > Insecta > Diptera > Anthomyiidae > Leucophora > Leucophora obtusa. The sequence continues at coordinate 139,237,264 of OX465296.1, forward strand.
GGTAAAGTTATGCGTATTATATTATAACTACTTATAATGCGAAAGTACGATTTAATAAAAATTTAGAATCTAATAACATTGCTCGGATCGGTGTACTTTTAAACAAAGTCATTACTGACTAACAGTAACTGACAGTAACGTCGTATTTTATTCCCTATTTGTAACCAATGAAATTTGTACTAATGTGTAACGACTTATTTCACTCCATACAAGTATCCTCTTATTTTGGCTAACTAGTGAATTTAATATTACAAGTAACAAATTATTTCAGTACTTCCTTCGTAATCACTTATTTTAGCCTACACCGGTACTATTTAGGCAACCATTTACCCCCAATGGCACCGCCATGTTAAAATAATGTGTTATGCGACCAAAGTGTAAGTAGAAGTGTAAAATATGAAAAAACAAACCACAAAATCGCTTTTTTCTAACATTTTGTCAATTAATTGAAAATTGTTTTAACAGACCTCTGGATTGTTTTCATTTCTTTTATAGAATATAGGAAAATAAATTCACTTTTGTTTACTGGGTTTTTATTTAATACAATGTTCTATTTGGTCTAAATTTTCCATTTTTTCATATTGACGCTAAAAATATCTTTTAGGAGGGAATATGTTTGCAGTAAATATGAAATCTTATGCCTTTTAAAATATTCTGAAGTAGTGCAGTTTAAGATGAGAAAATTAAAAAAAAAAAAATTATGACCAAGTATTTTACTCGAAAAATACCAGAAATTTATGTTAAAATATTTTTTTTATTTGAAAATACTTTAAATTTAATTTAAAGTATAAATTTAATTTAAAGTATTTTATTTCAAAATACTTGATCATTTTAATTAAAAATACATATTTATATGTGTGTATTAAAATTGGAAAGAAATTCCAACAAGTAAAATTTATTTGAGTTGATTACTTCAACTTTTCAAGTACAAATATTTTTTACTTATGCTTGAAAACTTTCAAGTATTCACAATTATTTCATTAGTAACCTAAAGTTGTTTCAAGTATTATATAGGAACCACAGGACATAATATATATTATATTATATATAATATAATATTTAATTTTAACTGAGAAGACAGCTTCGGTGCTGACAACCCCATTTGTTGCCAATCGAATGGTTCAGTTGCATCAAATGAATTTTTCGTTAGCGGTTACCGAATTATTCTTGATACAACTGAAATTCCGATGCCACAGTGAAATTAGTCTTGTATCAATTGGTTTTCTGTTGCCACAGCTGAAAAATTCGGCTACCACAACCGAACCATGCGATTGACTACAAATGGGGTTATCAGAACTGAATCCATTTTCTGGGTGTTGAAATTATAGTATCAGAAGTATCCCTATAAACAATTTCACTGGAATTCAAGTTGAAAACAAGTTCAATTCCAGCCCTGTTTTCCAGTTTCAAGGCTTGAATACAACTTTAATTACATTTTATTTCAATAGCATACTCCAGCAAAAGGGAAACAAAAATTCAAGTTTGAAATATTTTTTTATTTTTTTTCAAATGCTAGAATTTGAAATCTACTTTACTTCAAGCAAAATTTAAAGCACTTGAATTTTTAAAACCTATGTGCTTATTGGGATTATTCTAAGTAGCAAGTGAGCGAATTTTGAGTTATACAAAATTATCTCTACTAGCAATAATTACACTGTGCACGACAGATGGGGCACCCAGTGGGTAAAACTAATTCGGGTACGATGAATCTAGTGGTGCTAGCCGTTTTTCTAGGTTAGCTCTTAAAAAAAGATATTTGAGTTTAAAAATTGCGATTTCAAGCACCCCTAAACACTCGATTTTTTAATTTGTTTACCGTTAATTTTTAGTTAGGTTGTTCGTTACTCTACCAAGAACCTTTGTGTTAAAAATAACCAAAATCGGTCTTGCGGTTCAAAAGTTGTGATTAAAAATGTGAGGACACCATAAAAACCTTTATGCAAATTTTTCACTTCTATACAAATTTTAGTACATTTAACGAAGTAATAAAATGTACAAGTTTGTATGGAAAATTTCGAAGTGTACTCACATTTTCACTCAGAACTTTTGAACCGCTGCACCGTTTTTGATCATTTTTAACCCAAAGCTGACTGGGTAAAAAAATGGTCCAAAAGTTCGATAAATCGCTTTTTTGGGGTCCTTGGACCTAGAATTTTCAAACACAATTATCTTTCTTCAAGAGCTAATCTATAAAAATGGTTAGCATCACTGGATTCAGCGTACTTGAATTAGGTTTACCCACCGGGTCCCCCGCTTGTTGGATTTTTCAACTAGCACAGTGTTATTAAAGTTGTTTTAAAAATATTTTCAACGTAATTTACAATAAACTGGTATAACTTTTTTATTTTAATGGATTTTTCATTAATATTTTTACAGCATATAGAAAAAAGTTTAAGCTATTCAAATAGTATGAAAGAAAAAATTCAATAAAATCAAAAAAACTTAAGAGAGTAAACCCTTTAAATGCAATCTTTTATTCCGTATCTATTGATATGCAAAAGGAATTCTGCAAATTATTAAACACTTTCAAATTACACTAAAAAAAAGTCAAGTAAAAAAACCCGAAATTGAGGTAATGTTAGATACGGAAAGATTTTACAAAAAACTAAACCAATTTCAGTAATTTAAGTTCAGTGACATTATATAAGTGTCAATTACAGGAATCAATTTTCTTAAAAAGAAGAAGATAACAAGGTGGCACAAAAGTAATGTCATATGTGAATGTGTTTTAATTTTTGGAAATGGCTTCAAATGTCATTGTACTTTGACATCTATGTTGTAGACAGATAGAGAATTATTTGACAACAAGCATTGGACACATCTGAAGAACGTGGAATTATTGTTACTGCTTATTTCACCAATTTTCGGTCTGTTGTTTTAACGCAGCGTGAATTTCATCGTCGTATTCCTCGTCGTTGTGTACCATCTGCGCGAACAATTAAGCGTTTGGCTGACCGCCTCGTGCAAACTGGGTCCATTGTAGTTGTCGCAAGGGCTGCCTCATATTTGACGTTCGACTGAGAACATCGCCGCTGTGGCCGAGGACGTCAGAAAGAATCCACAAACATCAACGAGACGACGATGCACACAATTAGCCATCAGTACAAAGTGCAAACCGTTAAGGAATTGCTGCCTGCTGACCGTCAAACGAGGGTGATTTCGTGTCCAAAATCATAATGAGCGACGAAGCCGATTTCCACTTAAGTGGTTATGTTAACAAACAAAATATGCATATCTAGGGCACAGAGAACCCACATGAAATGCAAGAAGAGCCATTACATCCCCTCAAAGTGATGTGGTATTTGCAGTGAATAAGTGATTGGCCCTTATTTTTTTTGAGGACTCCGATGAAACCACCGACTCCGATGAAACCACCGTGAGCGTTACAGGCAGATTTTAAACATGTTTTTTTCCGCAAATTGCGTATCGAGAATTGTTGGTTCCAGCAGGACGGAGCAACCTCTCAGCTCGAGCAACGATGGAGATTTGAGACATCAATTTCCTGGCCAAGAGAGCTCCCGTTTTGGAGATTTAAACTGGCGGATCTCCAGATGGATCTCCAGATGGACCAGATCGCCAGATCTAATTTCGCCAGACTTCTTCTTTTGGGTCTTTTTAAAATCTCGCATTTACCACAACAAACCCCAAACCTTGCAAAAGTTGAAAGCTAACATTGAAGAAGAAATCGCCAATTTGGAGCCAAATGTTTTGCGAGCAACAATGCAAAATGCCGTAAAACGAGCACAAATGTGCATCAACTCGGGAGGTTTTCATTTGACCGATATACAATAATTTTTTCAATTTAATTTAATAAATTTTACATCTTCAACAAAATCTTTGGTGAAAACCGAACACATTTGTTCATTTCAATTCACATTATGACATTACTTTTGCGTCACCTCACAGCAAAAAAAGAGATGCCAAAGTAGTAGAAAAACCACTACAATTGATGATATATATAGGTATACTTCTTTTTAAAAATAAACACTAATGATTTTAACATTGAGTTGTCATAGGAACTTTTTGAACGAGTGCAAGTCTTTTTATTGCCGCCACCATCAAATTTGCCAACTCGTGTTTGCTAGTTTAGCTCTCTAACACTTAGCTGTTCTTTGACATGAGTAGCTGAGATGCAAAACTCGTTCGTTACATATTAACTAAATTTTGGGAAGAAGCACAAAACTTGTTGGGCTAATTAAACTAACAAAATTAGTTGAGTGTTTTTAATTCTTAAATGTTATGCCATTCTTGATTAAAAACTCAACAGTTGAAAAATCGAAAATATTCTCAGAAATCGAAAATATTCTCAGAATCAATTGTCGTCTCGTTTTTTTTAATTTTTGTAACGAACGAGTTTTGCATCTCAGCTACTCATATGAAAGTTGACTGGCATAAAAACACTACTTTGTCATTGAGAGATATTGTGCTTTATTCTCTTGAATAAAAGTACTTTTTAAACAAATGCAATAGGTGCTCCGCAATTTCGTATTGTTTTCAGTTTATATAATTTTAAAAATTGAAATATTAAAAAAAATATTAAATTTGAACAAATTAATTATAAATGTTAAAAAAATAAAAAAAAAAAATGAAAAAAATTAAAAATATATTGGTCCCTCCAGGAATCGAACCCGCGATCATCTGTTTAGAAATACCAAAATCACTTTTTAGGATCACTTTTAGAGCAATTATGCTTCACACTGATAGAATTTTGATTCGTGCTATTAATGAATCGATTTCATTAATCTCAATTCATTGATTTAATTAACAATTTTCATAGAATGAATGAAAAATTCGTTAACTTAATGAATTTTTTCATTATATATATTCTCAATTATCCCGTAAGATATGCTATAATTTTATAAGGGTTTTATTATTATTTAAATATAAAAGTCCAAATAATAAGATCATTTTGTTTTGTCTATTTAGATCAATCGGTAACACGGTAATGTTTACATTCTAGAGATTGCAGGTTCAAGTCGAGTTCAGGTAGATGTCAAAAACTCGATAAAAACAAAAAAGAAATACATGTAAAAATTAAAAAATAATAAAAAAGTAACACAAAAAAAAATATTTCTTTTTTTAATTATTTTTCATTTAATGAATACGTTTCATTGAGTTACTGAGCTCGTTCTTTGGGGACTTTCCAATGAAAAAACTCATTGGGTTAATGAACAAATTCATTAATACTATGCACAAAATTCTATCAGTATATAGAAGCACTTCTTAAGTGATTTTCGGATGTTGTTCAGAAGGAATTCTAAAAAAGCTGTAAAATTATATTAACGGATACTTTGGAAAAAATGAAAGAAGTGATTTTTTGAAGTTGTTCAGAATTACTTCTAAAAAAGCAGCAAAAGTATACTAACGGATACTTATGAAGCAGTGAAAAAACTAGTTTGTAAAGCTTTACTTAATTTTTTTTGCTTGGCTTGTGTAACATTTCTGGACACTTCTAAAATTTTGAAATAACAATAATTGGCCTTAGATTTTTGTAAGGGTTAAAAAAAATTATTAAAAGTTTTGATTTCATTTTCTGGAGTTTTTGGATGGTGACACTTATGGAAATATGAGACTTAAACCAGGTGACAATTATAAAAATTTCAGTTTATGAAGGCATCGTTCTTTTATAGAATTAAAATATTTGTAGGCACTTTTCTGGAGTCAGGTCAAAATGGTTCCCGCTTTACCTCATACGACTACTTGCAAATGAGCTTGTTGGTTCAAAAAAAAATATTAAAATATTGGCATAAGTACTTAAAAAAATATGGTGCGGCCTTATTCGCAAAAACACAAATTTGACCCGCCAAACCATTTATGTGCCAATCCCTAATATATTATATCAAAATATATAAAACAACTTGAAACAAATACTATTTTTTCTACCGTATACATACATTCGTGTCACAAGCATGAAAAACTTGACTTTTTGGGTTTATTTGTGATGGACTTTTTTTGTTGTTTTTTTCAATTTGTTTGTATTTGTGTTTTGGTGTTTAACTTGTTCGTCCATCATTTGTGAAATTTTTGCGGCTGAATTCACTAACATCAATAAAAAAATTGTTGCTGATAAAATAAAACTCATAAAAAAGTTTTTCTATAATATAAAGTTAAATATTTACTTAATTTTGACTATATTTTTATTCATGGATAACATGACCGACTGTTTTTGAGCAAAAGCCGGGATTCGGACAATTAAAAAATTGGATTTCGGTGAAGAAATCAGGACATTGATTCTTTTTTGTAGATTTCTTTTTATATCTTACTCTATTACGTGGAACGGCGTATATAAAGTTCATGCTGATGTTTGTGCACTGTAAAAAATTTTTTGTTTAATACAACGCATAGTGAGTAAATATAAACACAAAATGCTTAATCATTATCTGTTTATAATTAAACGTGTTGTGTGTAGATTCTGTTATTTTGTTGATAAATTTAAATTTAACTATAAACTTTGTAAATTTACCAACTTATAATAGTAATGAAAATACCCGTGTAGTGTAAATACTACATAAATGGGCATATAAACAATATTGTTGACCGTTGCTATCAATAAGGTCGGCATATGCGACTTAAATGTTCAACACAAAAATCGAGTTTTTGAATGCTTCTTAGGTCTGTAAGATTACCAGTTACAATAAAATTTTGGTTCTAAACTTTACCGTTAATTTTAAATTTTAAGTGAATATTATAATTATTTTTAACCTGCAACATAAATTCATGTTGATAGTAAACCATTAGCCATATTAAATTATATTTTCACTATATCTAGTGTGTTGAGATGTATGAATGTACGTATAGTTGATCTTTTACATAATTAGTAAATGAATGGTTTTTGTCAGATTTGAGATCATATAAGATTCAATAAATCCGTGATTCAGAGTTGAATAGAACCAGCTGCGCTTCTTTAAGAATTAAAATTGAAAGCAAAGATTGTAATAACAGAGGATAAAAATAGAGTTGTTAAAATTTCATTGATGTTAGTCTAATTGAGTTGTGTTTACCGTAGGTTATTTGTTTCGAGTTCAATATAAATATACCATCATCAATTATTAATCCACAAAAGCATGTATATTGAGGAGGGGTCTATAGCGGGAACCGTAAATGCTTATTCTATCCTGCTGGCCTTATCGAATTGTTTCAGTTTTTATTCTCTCTAGTTTACTTATACGATCTCAAATCTGACAAAAAACATTAATTTACCAATTATAAGATCAACTATACATACATTCATACAAATATCTTTATTACTTCAGAAGTTATAATAATTGCTACGAAAATTTAAAAAACATACGACCTATCAAACTGATACATTTTAGGACATAGATCACTAATGTGGGCACCAGTTTTTAAAATTACACCCAAAAAACAGAGTCAGTTCTGATAACCGCATTTGTAGCCAATCGCATGGTTCAGTTGTGGTAGCAGAATTTTTCAGTTGTGGCAACAGAAAACCAATTGAGACAGGACTAATTTGACTGTGGCAACGGAATCTCAGTTGCATCAAGAATAATTCGGTAGCCGCAACCGAAAAATTCATTTGATGCAACTGAACCATTCGATTGGCAACAAATGGGGTTGTCAGAACCGAATCTGTTTTCTGGGTGTAGGTCCAGTTTTCCAAATACTTGCAAAATTATATTTTACCAAAAAACAAATTTTTCTTTAAAATTGCTTATTACCCAGGAAAACTTTTTACAATCGGTAGCCAATCACACCTATTCTACAACTAGTTGCACGGCAACCGATTACATGGGATCCTGGGATCCTATATGGAAGGTACGACTGACGTCGTTCAGTTCTTGAACTAGTTCTAGAACTGATTCTAGGGCAACCGGTTCCACTTTGGAGCCAAACAATTGGTTGCTTTTGGGACAATTTCAAACAAAAAAATCCAACAAGCGGGGGACCCGGTCGGTAAACCTAATCGAGTACGGTGAATCCAGTGATGCTAGCCATTTTTCTAGATTAGGTCACAGCTTTGAAGAATTAATTCTTTTTTGAATGAATTCACTACCAATCGAGTTCAATTTTCTCTAGAATTGAATGAATTCCTTTTCTTAAGTAATTCACTGAATTCGTTCAACTGAAAGCGTTCATCAAACAATAAATTCAAAGAATTAGTTCCATTGCAATAGTTCTCTTTATTAAATCAAATGAATTAATTCACTGGTGAACGCGTTCAATTTTATGAATCGAACGGAAAAAAAAGTGAATTAATTACTTACTGAATTAATTCACCACAGAATTCGTTCAATTTCCTTTTCGTTTAGTGAATTAAAAACAAATAAAATTACGTTCAGTGAATTAAAAAAAATTAAAATTACGCTCAGTGAATTAAAAAAAAAAATTAGTTAACTGAATTGAAAAAAAAATAAAATAAGTTCACTGAATTAAAAAGAAAGTATAATAAGTTCACTGAATTCAAAGCCTATTTTCTACCGTTCAGTAGAAGAAAACAATAATGTACAAAAATTATAACTATATAGAGCAATTCCATATGAAAACGATCAAAATTGGCAAATTTTTGGACGACCCCTCTCCGATTTTAAAATAAATAGTCTCAATCGATTGCCCAGCAAAAAATAATGTACCTACATATTTTTTTTTTTTTATAGTGACTGGTTTAGTGGTGGTGTACACCACTGTCATGTGACAAAATTGAAGAATTCTTCATAAGGGACCTCATTGAAAGTTGTTTTAAAAAAAAACTACTAAAGCGATCGCAACGAGTGATAGCTCGTTGGAAAGGTATTGAATCAGGCTTTAATTGAAAAATAAAATTTTCCTAATTTTTATCACACATTTACCTTTTTCCCATGAAAATTAAATTTTCCGATTTTCCACAGAAGCTCCTAAATTTTCCGGCTAATTTTTTTTTTTTTTGGATTCCTCATAATTTTTGCTTTAAGAATCAGCAATAAAAAAATGGGCCCCGACTCCTTGTTTGGACAGGAGAGGAGCATTTAAGAGACCACATTGTTCTCATTGTTTTTATATTTTTTATAATTGAATTATTTGTAATTATTTAACATTATTTTATTTTATTATTAAAAATACATTTTAAAAATTATTTTACAGTTAAAAATACATTTATGAAGAAAAAATCAAATTTTTTTAAGAGCCCCAAGTTGAGTGTGTAGTGAATATGGTCTGCCTGCCTTCACAAGATCGGCCATAAATCCATGGATAATAGCAGCAGTGGCATGTAATGGCACACCAAACCCGACTGAGGCTACAGGTCATAAAATGTTTTGTAAATTTTTTAAATTACCAGGTAATAAATATATCGCCTAAAATGACACGTGCAGAAACAAGTCATAAAACACGGATTTTCCATAAATATGGCGAAATATTTATTACCTGGTAATTTAAAAAATTTACAAAACATTTTATGACCTGTGTTCGGCTTATTGGCAGTAACCAATTAAGTCCCTCTTTAAAAAACATTTTATGACCAGTAGTTCACGCAAATTTTCCTATTAAAGAAAAGCAAATATCGCTTATTTTTTTTACCTATTTTTTACCAAAAAATAAATATAAATACTTCACACACTCTGAGTCAAATTTTAGTTGAATACTAAACGTGAAAGTGTTAAAGTGTTTTTTAGTGCTGTAAAGACAATTTGAAATAAAATGAATAAATTTTGCTGCAATCCGTTTAACAAGAGTGGACATCGTTCGAAAAAGATAAAAGTATTAAAATTAACTGGTGTTTCGAAGCGATACATGAATGAATTAAATATACAATACGGTGAAGAAGCAGAATTCATTTGCCCCAAGTGTAAAATCGATTTGTCTCAAAAAGCAAATGCATTGAAACAAATGCAACCACAATCCGAGAGTGAAATGACAATTGAACAAAATGTTTCATCTGATAGTGAGGCAGACATTCCGATGGTCAATATGTCTTTGAGTCCTTTGAATGAGGCTATTACCACTTTAGGTGAATCGCCTATTACAAAAAGAAAGTTGCGAAGTGAAAAATACAGGAAAGAGAAAAAAGGCAAGGTTATGAGTGCAATCGCGACAATATTTGATGAAGGCTCTGATAACGAATGCAGTCAAGCAGATGACGTTGATGACGGCAAACAAATGATTGAGCAGTTGAAAAGAAAATTCAATTTAGCGACCACTTTTCCGGAGAAATATCTCATTTTATCTGTGCTGCCTCAATCATGGTCTATACGCAAGATTTCTGAACAGTTTCAAACATCTTTTTACATCGCGAGAAGAAGCAAAGAATTAGTTCGACAGAAGGGCATATTGGCGACTCCCACCAAGAAATTTAGCTCAAGGACCCTCAGCGAAGCAACGGTGAAATTGATTCAAGATTTTTACTGCAATGATGACAACAGCCGCGCCTGCCCAGGTACACGTGACTATGTTATCACACGTGAAGATGGAGAAAAAGTACACAAGCAGCTCAGATTATTATTATGTAATCTATCCGAAGCATACCATCAGTTCAAAGAGAAATACCCAGCAGAAAAAGTGGGATTTTCTAAGTTTGCCATCCTACGACCAAAAGAATGCGTGCTGGCATTAGACAGGCACGGAACGCATTCAGTCTGCGTTTGCATGTTTCATCAAAACATCAAATTAATGTTCTTTCCATGCAAGAAATTGAAAGTATTTCACGGTGAAATTGAAACATATAGGGACCTCCTGTCGAAGTCGTTGTGCGCATACCCCACGGAAAATTGTCATCTGTCCAAATGCGACAATTGTCCGAAGATTGACGAGCTAGAGCAATATTTGGCGGAAAAGTTTGAACAGCTGTTAATTCAGGAGGTGCATTTCAAACAGTGGATAATTAGCAGCGGCAGATGTTCCCTTGAGACCGTGGTAAAGCAGATTCCGGAATTTATCGAGGAATTCGGATTCAAGTTGAATGAACTGAAGGCGCACCATTTCATATCCGAGATGCAATCGAAATTTCTAAAGGAAAGTAAGGAGAAATTAGCCCAAAATGAATTCATTGTGATAAGCGACTTTGCCGAGAATTACACTTTTCTCGTTCAGGATGAAATTCAGGCTTAACACTGGGCAAACGACCAGTGCACGGTGCATCCTTTTTGCATTTATTTCAAAAACGAAGATAACGAACTACAGACCGTAAGCCTTGTTGTTGTCGCGGAGAGTTTAGCTCATAATTATGTGTCCGTTTATTTATTTCAAATGAAACTGTTTGAATTCTTAAGATCAAAATTCGATGCAATCGACAAAGTAACGTTTTTCTCAGACGGCGCTCAGACGGGACTCAGAATAAAAAAAATTTTTACAATCTTTGCATAATTGAAGAAGAACAAAACTGCAAGGTCGAGTGGCACTTTTTTGCGACGTCCCACGGTAAGGGCCCATGCGATGCGTTAGGGGGAACCCTAAAACGCATGGCGACTAAGGCAAGTTTGCAAAGGCCATATATTGACCAGATCTTTAATGTACAACATTTGTTTTCGCGGATTCAAAGCAAGGAAATTGCCATTAACACAGTTTTATGCACTCAAAAAGAACACGATGCCATGGAGCGACGAATTCAAAACAGATATAATAATGTCAAAACTATAACTGGAACGCAAAAGTTTCATTGCTTCATACCAAATATTTCTGATATGTCAATTAATGTAAAGCGGTACTCTTCGTCTGCCGACGTGCTAAATTTAAAGTTACTTTAATTTTATAATGATGCCAAGACAATTGAAATTTTTAATAAATATTGTAATTAAGTATAAGCAGCAAAATAAGAAAGATTTTTTCGTCATAAATGTATTTTTAACTATAAAATAATTTTTAAAATGTATTTTTAATAATAAAATAAAACAATGTTAAATAATTACAAATAATTATATTATAAAAAATATAAAAACAATGAGAACAAGGTGGTCTCTTAAATGCTCCTCTCCTGTCCAAACAAGGAGTCGGGGCCCATTTTTTTATTGCTGATTCTTAAAGCAAAAATTATGAGGAATCCAAAAAAAAAAAAAATTAGCCGGAAAATTTAGGAGCTGCTGTGGAAAATCGGAAAATTTAATTTTCATGGGAAAATTTAATTTTCATGGGAAAAAAGGTAAATTTCTGAGAAAAATTAGGACAATTTTATTTTTCAATTAAAGCCTGATTCAATACCTTTCCAACGAGCTATCACTCGTTGCGATCGCTTTAGTAGTTTTTTTTAAAACAACTTTCAATGAGGTCCCTTATGAAGAATTCTTCAATTTTGTCACATGACAGTGGTGTACACCACCACTAAACCAGTCACTATAAAAAAAAAAAAAAAATATGTAGGTACATTATTTTTTGCTGGGCAATCGATTGAGACTATTTATTTTAGAATCGGAGAGGGGTCGTCCAAAAGGTGATTGATTTCATATGGAATTGCTCTATAACTAGTTTGAAAAATTAATAGTTATATTTTTTTTCCAAATTTATCTATATATGTGACAGCGCATAGAGAAAGAGACCTAAGGGTAAAAAAATCATTTTTTTTTTTTTTTTTGATGTGGACAACATCTGAGCATCGAATGAGACCGATCCCATGCCCCAAAAGTGTTCCCTCCCAGAGATATGCGCGTTTTATGAAAGTGAAGTCGACGATTCTAAAAAAATTTTCGTACTAACAGAGTGATATTCACGATTTAAAAGAATTATAAATGAGTATTTATTATAATTCACAATTAAGAATTTCAGAAAATAAAGCTGGATTCGAAAAACCGCGAGCAAAATTGATATCAAACTCATGGAAACAGCGCGCTAGGTAGAAAACAGTAAAAACAAACTACACAAAACAAGAGGTAGGGACGACCTACGCGCGTTTTCAAGGTTGACCAACACGTTCCTGACGTCATGAGATGTGTCGGTTTCAAATGGGACCAATACCAACACGCTCAGTGATGGTACACCAAAGATACACGTATTTAAATCTTTAAAATGGCTCTCCTGAACAAAACCGATTTTTAGCCTTAGGTCCCTTTCTATTTTGCGCGTCACATATGTAAAGTTTTTATTTTTAATAGTAAAAGGCTTTATTTTTGAATCATTATTGTTTTCTTCTACTGAACGGCAGAAAACAGGCTTTGAATTCAGTGAACTTATTTTATTTTTTTTCAGTTTAGTGAACTTATTTTATTTTTTTTTCAATTCAGTGAACTTATTATTTTTTTTTTAATTCACTGAACGTAATTTTAATTTTTTTAATTCACTGAACGAAAATGAAATTGAACGAATTCAGTAGTGAATTAATTCAGTACGGAATTAATTCACTTTTTTTTCCGTTCGATTTATAAAATTGAACGTGTTCTCCAGTGAATTAATTCATTTGATTTAATAAAAAGAACTATTGCAATTGAATTAATTCGTAACAAAATGAATCGAACGAAAGCAAATATGAATTAATTCCATTCAATATATGGTGCTTAGTGAATTAATTCATCGAATTTTTAATTCAGAATTGAAAAACTGAATTAAGGAATTAATTCTTCAAAGCTCTGAGTTGAGAATTATGGTCTGCTAAATTTAGGTAAGCTAAATATTACACACTGCTAAATACACAGACAATTCTAGTTAACTTCGTTAAGAAATTTGAGCTAAATTCAGCAGAAACATTACCTGATTTAACTGAAAATTTCTGCTAAAATGTCGCTTACAGTCTTGGTTTTTAGGCTCTACGGATCTGTCCCGAGACAGGCCAATATTTATTTTTGGGTGTATAGGTGGCTTATAAAAATTGATAAGTTCCTTGTGTCGAATTTTTATCCATTTTGCTCGCTTACTTTCCGAGATATAAGCCATTTTGTGATTATATAATAAAAAAATTAGAAAATATAGCGCAATCTCTATGTGATATTGATAGCAGAGACACAAAAATATAAACTTTGGGAAATAATTGGGGTTTAAATTAGCTGAAAAATTTTTAAAATTAAGAAACATAAATTACTAAAAATTAGGATGCAAACTTAAAAATATTAGTTCAATCCTAAATTTTAAGACAAAATAACAGAAAAAATCAGTTCATTTGCGCCAGAACGCGTTTGACAGACTTTTGTACTAACATTTTTTTATAAGTGTAGTAATAACTAATGCTGCTAATAGAGTTTGCTGTTCGGTTTTAATTGAAACCAATTTTTTGGAAAGCAATTTTTTTAATTTTGCCGATTATTTTAATCTTTTCAAATTTTTCTATTTTCAAAATTTTTCCAATTTTTGTAATTTTTTCTAATTTTAACGATTTTTTTCCCAAATTTTGACGATTTTTACAGTTTTGGTGTTTTTTTTAATTTTACCGATTTTTCACAAATTTTGACGATTTTTTCAATTTTGAGGAGTTTTTCTAATTTTTGGCATTTTTTAATTTTGACGATTTTTTTAAATTTTACAATTTTTTCCAAATTTAGATTTTTCCAAATTTTGACGATTTTGTTTTAACATTTTGAGGTTTTTTTTTCAATTTTGGCATTTTTTTTCCAATTATACCGATTTTTCACAAATTTTGACGATTTTTGCAATTTTGACGATTTTTGAAATTTTGACGTTTTTCCAATTTTGTTATTTTATTTTCAATTTTGTTATTTTTTCCAATTTCTTTAATTACGACGATTTTTTTAAATTTTTGCAAGTTTATGTTTTTTTTTTAATTGTTTACTATATAAATTAAAAATATACAGTACAAAAATAGCAAAGTGCGATTGGAAACTACAAATTTTTTACTAACTTTTTTATCTGAGTGTACATTTATACTTTTGCGTTTTATAAAAGCCTTCACTACAAAATTACTACTACATACTTACTACTACATATTTGACACAACACACCATGTTTGACATAGCATTCATTGCAATACTTCATACACTAATTGCCATGTTATGGTAGCGAATGATCGTATTTAACAACAATCACTTATTGTTTTTTTTTGTTGTCATGTCGAATACTTAAGCTCGCTTTCGTTTTGATTCGGTGTCAAGTCTTAACAGAGTGGTTCGAATCGTAATGCACACACACTTGAACCAATATTTTTGTCAGTACTTTTTGAACGAGTGCAAAGGAAGCTCTTTTTCACCAATTAAAAGTTTACAAAAGTTTTTTTTATTGTCACCACCGGGTATCGAACTCGCGACCTCATGATTGTTTGTCTAGCTCTCTACCGCTGGGCTATTCTCTGATATGAAAGTTGACTGCATTAAAAACACCACTTTGTCATTACTGTCTTCAATAAGAGTATTTTTTAAACAAGTGCAAAAGGTGCACTATAATTTAGTACCTAATTTCGTAAAACACTTGGGTGAAGTGAAGGGAACTTTCAATGTAAATTGTTTTTGTAACAAAAACAATTTCTATAGAAATAACGCAACACTTCACCGAAGTGCTTTAGAAAATTACCCCCTTAGTATTATTTTCAGTACTATTTTCATAAGCGCATAAAAAGCAATTTTTCATAATTTTTGTTTTATATATTTTTTGAAATTGGAAAATTAAAAACACATTGAAACACAAATTAATTATAAATATTAAAAAATAAAAAAAATAAATAAAAAACTAAAAAATATTGGTCTCTCCAGGAATCGAACCCGAACTTGGTACTTCATCTGTTTAGAAGTACCAAGTGATACCAAAATCACTTTTTAGGACCACGTTTAGAGCTTTAGAACCAATACTTAAGTTTTTGGATGTTGTTCAGAAGTAATACCAAAATCGCTGTAAAAATATACTAACGGATTATTCGGAAGCAATGAAAGAAGTGATTTTTTAAAGTTGTTCAGAACTAACGGATACTTGTGAAGCAGTGAAAGAACTATTTTGTAAAGCATTAATTCCAATTTTTTTTTCTGGGACGTCAATTCGTTCATTCCTTTACAATTCCTTCAACAATTTTGTTCTAAAGAATGGTTTTTTCATTCTAAATCGACTCAGCAAGTGGTTCTGAATCTATCAGTTGGCTATAAGTTGGGTCTACGGTCGTTATTTTTGGTAGCTACAAACAACATCACAACCTCAATATACTCTACACCACAGAGTGGTGTAGGATGTTATTATTAACATTATGAAAATTATATATTCAATACTTTTATGGATTTCTAATGCAAAGTGTGAAATGTCTTTGACATTTATTTGACAATAGAATAAGTTTTATTGTACGTACTACAAATTTTTCTATTCCGTTATATGAATGTATCGTATATCGTATATGTATGTAATGTCAATATTCAGCTTAAGCTTTATGGCCTCTAATACTCAACAACAACAAATACACTTGAATAACGCAATGTAAGCAAATACTAACAATGCTTTTGTTATTCAAAGTTGTTTATACTTTTTGAGTCTGTTGTATAAAGTTGTTTAGATTTTAGCTATATACTTTTGTTAGAAAAATCAATTTGCAGTTGGTTTAGGGATTTTTCAAATATTATATCAAAAGAAAAATTATATGATGACATGAAATAGGCGTAACTATCTAGGTGAGATAAATTAACTACACAATAATGTTTTTATTGATTGCATATAGTCCTAAAAATCATACAAAACACGAACTGTAAAGTGTTATAGATACAAAAAAGTTTATATAGAGAAAAACTTCGTCAGTTTATAACTGAAACTCGGTATTTGTAGACCCTCATCTTTCACTTCTTATCTATCCCTTTTCAAAGAGAGCAACAAGTTAATTTATACACTGATAGAATTTTCGTTCATACTATTAATTATCGATTTCATTAATCTGAATTCATTGATTTAATGAAAAATTAATTAATTTAATGAATTTTTTTATTATATATTTTCAATTAACCCGTAAGATAAGCTATAATTTTTATAAGGGTTTTGAATTTGCTAATTACTAAAATATATACAGTGGTGGCCACGAATATAAGGACATTCAAGTTTTTTTTTTAAATTTTATTGTTATTGCCTTTATTTTTAAAGATCAAAATAGTGGCTAAATTCGCCACGAAAGGCAAAGACATGGTTCAGAAAATTGCACAGAATTTTAATGTAATGTTTGTTTTTTCATTTTGTCTCTTGTTTTAAGTGGGCGTGGCTTTTAACGAAAAATTAGCGATATCAACCTTTTATCAAATTTCATAGTAAAATTTAGGCAGTACTGATCGGTTCTGTACAAACTGTATATTTTTGGAAATCCCATAAAATTGCAGCACTTTAAACATGACCAAATTTTTATTTGTTTTTAGAGATTTTTAATAAAGTTAACAGCACTGAAATTTTAAAGTGAATAGTTTTATGCTTTCTTACCACAATATAACAAATCAGTCAAGATTTTTTTTACGTTATAGTAAAAAGCATTTCATGTTAAAATTTCAGTGTTGTTAACTTTCTTTTAAAATCGCTAAAAACAAAGAAAAATTTGGTCATGTTTAAAGTGCTGCAATTTTAAGTCTGGCTACTATTGCTAGATAAAAATAATGCAAGACTTAAGGAAATTTTATGGGATTTCCAAAAATATACAGTTTGTACAGAACCGATCAGTACTGCCTAAATTTTACTATGAAATTTGATAAAAGGTTGATATCGCAAATTTTTCGTTAAAAGCCACGCCCACTTAAAACAAGTAACAAAATTAAAAAACAAACATTACCATAAAATTCTGCACAATTTTCTGAACCATCTCCTTGCCTTTCATGGCGAATTTAGCCACTATTTTGATCTTTAAAAATAAAGGCAACAACAATAAAATTTAAAAAAAAACTTGAATGTCCTTAAATTCGTGGCCACCACTGTATATGTTCCAGCAATGAACGCTAGGATTGCAAACTAAAATTATTTAAATATAAAAGTCCAAATAATGACATCATTTTGTCTTTTCTACTTAGATCAATCGGTAACGCGGTAATGTTTACATTCTGGTGATTGCGGGTTCATGTCGAGTTCAGGGAGATGTCAAAAACGTTATAAAAACAAAAAAAAAAATATATGTACAAATAAAAATTGATAAAAATAAATAATAAGTAAAAAAAGTAACGCAAAAAAAAATATTTTTTTCAATTAGTTTTCATTTAATGAATACGTTTCATTGATTTAATGAATGCGTTCTTTGGGGACTTTTAAATGAAAAAATCATTGGATTAATGAACAAATTCATTCAAATACTATGCACAAAATTCTATCAGTGTACTTCACGTACAAATAATTAGAGAAGAGGTTGAGAGTGAGATGTATAGATACCGTCTGATATTATAAAATTTTACAAGGAATATGTTTTATAACATTTTCGTCCTTAATAATAGTTTAATAAAGAAAAATATGTGACAGTGTTTTTATGCTTATTAAGTGACCTATTATAGGTTGTTTGTTGTTAAATATATCCAAATATATATCTTGTTAAATATATCCATTACCAATTTTCGGAAATTTAAACACCCTCAAAAACTGAAGTTATTGTTCTCTTTAAGACTTTATCTTAATTATTTTTAACAAAATTATTTAAAATTAGAAATTTATTAATTCTAGTTCGAGGTCAATTTCCTTATTACGAATTAACATAGTAAGTACTTTTTTTCAAAAACTGCTATTTTTCTTCATCAGGATATTCTTCTGAGTTTTTGCTTTCAAAAACCTCTACACTTTTAGGAATGAAAAGACGATAGTTTCGGGGCAGGGATGGAAAATGAGCTTTTAGATTTTGTACCAATCAGACAAAAAAATTGTACTTTTTCGACCCTCACGGTACCAAAATTTTTCATATACATAAACAATTTGCAGAAAATTTGCTTAAATATTTTGCACTTTTCCGCCCTCATCAATTTGTTTTTAATAAAAAAAGTTTATACGTTGGAAGTCAAGCTTACAGAGAATATTGCTCTATTCGATACGAGGAATTGCTAATTTATTTTAAAATTACCAAAGTTTAGTGTTTTACTGTAGTTATGAAGGTCAAATTTATATGAAATATTTGTGAACTTTTAACACGGGTTATTTTTTAGATAATTTACCATCTCTAAAAGAACAATGTAACATATTATTAATTTTTCAAAATATATAAATGCTAACAAGGCTGGTTTAAATATGACTTTTTTGAATGATACTATATATCTGAATATTCCGAGTTTCATGTAGTACTAGTAACACTCAAACTTTGTGTATTGGTGTATATTTTTGGACCGCTACAAGTTCGGAATTGGTTGAAAAAGTTTCGTTTCAATTATTTTGCAGCTTTGGGCCAAAAGTTGTCATTCAAAACCAACATAAGAAAATATTTACAAGTTTTGGTTCAAAGCTTTAAAGAACATCAAATTGATATTGATAGAAAAATTTTAAATTTGGAATATTTTGAAATTGTACCAAATGAATCGCGGTAGTACCACGGTACCAACGAAGGTGACAAAAAAAGTACAATTGTACCATCTTTTCCATCCCTGTTTCGGGGATTTTTCAGGTCCCATTCATCAGTTTTCTTTAGAAAGTAGTGGCATTACTGCAAACTAAAGAAAGCATCAAAATCTCTCTAGTCTGCTACATCAACAAAATGTGATATTTTATAGTTTGCTTCATTCACATTTTTTTGATGTAGCAGACAACATTTAATATGCGATTTTGATGCCTTAATTTGTAACTTCGTAAACGAATGCTTACATATATTAATTTCAGTTGGAAAAAAACCGTTAGCAAAAATTACAAAAACTATAGGAACATAACAAATAAATCTGTAAAAATAGCAGAAAAAGTTACTAAAAATTAGTTAAAAATGATGCTGCAGAAAAAACTGCTAAAATTAGCAGAGTTTTTTACTAAATACTAGTAAAATGAGAACAGCAAAATTAAAACTGTTAAATTTACAGAATTTTAGTTATATTTAGGCTAACTTTTAGTTAATTGAAAATAGCAAATTGTACTGTAAAATCTTTGCAGAAAATTTTGCTAAATATTTGTAGACTAAAGATAGCAAAAATAATCAGTTAAATCTACAAAATTTTTGCTATTTTTAAGCTAAATTTAGTTGAAGCCAAATAGCAGTCTATTCTGCTAAAATCAGCAGAAATATTTGCTAAAAAATTGTAAAACTGCTGTTTTCAAAAGGCTCGATTTTTATTTGCATTTAAAAAAAAATCGAAAAAAAATCTACGAAAATTTAAAATTTTTTGGTGATTTTTAGGCTACTAATTATTTAGCAAAATTTTTTGCTGATTTTAGCAGGTTAATATGCTACTCTCCATTTACAAAAATTTAGCTCAAATATAACTAAAATTCTGTATATTTAACAGTTTTATTTTTGCTGTTCCTATATTACTAATAAAGGGTTTTTTTAAGAGCGCTACAAAAGTAAAAAAGTTGAAATAAAACAAAAATGGTTTTGGATATCAATGAAATTCTTTATTCCTGTGAAAGTACGTTCGATGCCATTATATATGGAAATCGATCTCTTTTGCATGGCCACCACGGGCACTCTTGCAGAAGTCCAGACGCTGAACCCAATTTTCGACGGTTTTCAAGCATAAATCGGCCGATACTGCTGCAATTTCACGTTCGATATTCATACGAAGTTCATCAATCATCGCTGGCTTGTTGGCATAGACCATAGATTTAGTGTAGCCCCACGCTCAATTGTTGATCTGCTAGGACGATTATGACGACCATAAATTGGACGTAGCGCTCTTAACGTTGAGGCTACTGACTCCGAATTTCGGTAGTAAATTTTAATAATTTCGACTCGTATATCTTTCCATCATGAAATGGCAAACCTTACTGAAGAGAAATGTCAAAAGAGCGGCAAGAAATATGGCGTCGTTTGCTGTCCCTGTCTTTCTACTTTTGTAGCGTCCCTGTTGAACAACCCTTTATATAGCAAAAATTATCTGCTAATTTAGCAATTTTTTATCTGCAGCATCATTTGTAACTAATTTTTAGTAGTTTTAACTAAATTTTTTATGGACTTTTTTCTATTAGTGTAGATATGATTATATACAAAATGAAACAGAAAATTCGTTTGGTGTTTGATGTAATACATAATTCTATCCAAAATATGATTGACAAATTTTCTAGTGTGACTCTGAATGCGGTAAATTATAATTTTATCCAAAACGAAATGTATTTTTTTTAAATATGACATCATACAAAAATATATATTATTTTGGATTATGTACTAAATAAGTATACATAACGTCATATATAATTGGATTAACCTTATCTAATTGTAAATGCAGTATATAATTACATATTGATCGATGTAAGATGCAACTAAATATGACATCATATTAAATTTTTTTGGAAAGAAAAAATTATATATGGATTAGTATAATTATGCCCGGTTATATACAATTATTTATTATTATATTACTAGGCCAACCAAAAAGAAGCCAGGGCATGTTTTTTATTTGAAGAGATAGAACAGTTTAGATTAAATACAAGTTCTGATCTTAAAAATATAAGAATTTTAAGCTATATTTGTTAGAGCTTATTTTGTAAATATTGGCTTATTTTTGCTATTTTCTATGAAAAATAAGCTTTTTTATGCGCAAATAGAGCATATTTTTGCTTTTTTTTTCATAAAATCAGTAATTTTTAAAATTATTTTAAGTCGACATAAATTTTTTTATTTAAAATTTGTTTTTTTAAATTTATTTTAAATTAAGAAATCTCTTGTTAAAATAAACTTTTTATTTTTCCAACCTGAATTCTAATAGTAAAAATATGACAATGACGATTTCCTTAGGCAAGAATGATTTTAGCACA
Organism: Leucophora obtusa; assembly: GCA_949987735.1. NCBI lineage: Eukaryota > Metazoa > Arthropoda > Insecta > Diptera > Anthomyiidae > Leucophora > Leucophora obtusa. The sequence continues at coordinate 139,258,933 of OX465296.1, forward strand.
TTTAATTCTTTAATGCATTTCCCGATGAAAATATATTTAAGAATGGCACAACTTTGTCTCCTGAAGTTCCAAGGAATGTAACATCCCTATTAAAAAAAATTAATATGGGGCTTTATATGGTAATATATAATTTAATGTGATCCATATACCATTTCATCCGAAAAATGGCCCGATATAATTGTGTCAGTTGGTTATCACTTTTTATCTAATTGTATCAGTTTAGATCTTAACTGATTAGATTATATATTAAGCATATGAAATTTTATCTGATTTTTGACCTGATACAATTTTATGGGTTTATGTCGCATGGTATTAGTTTAGATCCAAATTGATACATTACTATAGTTATATCTGAATTTTGACCTGATGCAATTAGATCTGCTTTAAAACTTTGATACAATTATATAAGGCAAATGTCGTATACAAATATATTTTATTTATATAAAATTGTACCAACCACGATCTTAACAGATACCATTAGATATAAACCGCTAAAATTGTATCAGGTCAAAAATTGGATATAATTTCATCTGAATAATGTATAATTTTATTAGTTGAGATCTAAACTAATACAATTAGATAAAAACTGATAAAAAACTAATACAATTACATCGGGCCATTTTTCGGATGAAACAGTATATTTATACAGATATAACTTAATCGCATTTTATACGACTATATGTAACTGTTTTTACTCGGGATTGTATTAAATAAAAAAATTAAATTTGATGAGGATTTTAATGAAAAAGTGATGAAGTTTAAGGGCTTATTTTTGCTTTTTAACTGCTTATTTTACTGTTTTTTCGAGCTTTTTTTAAGAGCTTAAAACATTGCTTTTAGAGCTTTTTTTTGGTTGCCCTAGTGATTACTATTAAATGAGAATTTCAGCTATATATGGCAGCTCACTTTTATATAAGTTTATACGTTGAACTCAGTTTTTACCGAAAAAACTATGAGAAATTGTAAATAACTCAATCAAAAACAATGCATTTTTCGCTCAATCCCAGTGTAGAAACTGTAATGACATATCATTATTTTTTGGAGTACCAGTAATGACACCCACTTACCTTCTGCATTATTTTAAAACATATAATAATGAGTTACTGATAATGACTTATTTTTATCATTATTTCAAATAGAAAATAATTTTTTAGATTTTTTTGAAAATTTTTGAAATCTATTTTTAGACTCAATATTTTTTAAACACTGGTAAGGATATATGTAACCACATATTTTTTGATTTTTTGTATGTTGGCGAGTAAGCTTACTTGTGTGCAGCAGGTCAATTCTGTTTTTATCTATTAAATATTACACGTCGATATAGCTCAGATGGTAGAGCTGTTGACTGGCAATCTGTAGACCCAGGTTCGATTCCCGCACCAGCAAATTTTATTTAAAAAAAATACAATAAAAAATATTTTTTTTTATATAATTTATTTTTTTGAAAATCTATTTTTATACTCATTATTTTTGTCAGTACTGGTAAGCACATAGGTAACGATATATTTTTTGGTTTTTCGTATGCTGGTGTGTAACGACAACTCATTATTTTTCGCGACATCGCCATATAAAGGTAATAAGAAATGTAATAACAAAAGTAAGTAGTTACCATTACCAAGTATGTAGTTACATAACCACATATCTGGTAATGATTTTCTACACTGGGATGCTTTTTGATGACAGAAAGGCTGTACGCGAAAGAGCCATAAAAAAATTCTCCATTAGCATGACCACCTGCATGACCCAACTAAACTCATGATTTATAAGAAGCATTCAATTAACTTCCATTGCACAGATTATGTTAATGTAATTGACTTAGATGATGATAGAATATTATATGAGCCTCCATTTACTGCAAATATTCCATACAAGCACTTATTGTCTTATATAGAGTTTGACGATCCTCCACTGCCTGATCCAGAAATTCTATCGCACATTCAAGGAACTGAGCGATATGTGCATATGCTAACCAATGTTTCACGACGCGTTATATCAAAGTATAAAGATGATGTTATGGTAGCGACTATAGAAAGTCGTACCAGAATAAACGAATGGACAGTAAAAAAGCCTTAAAAAACTGAAAATTTCTCAGTGCCAAATCAAACGAGCAGATTTAACCTTCATTCACTTACAGAACTTGTGCATTAAAAAAATTTTTGTTTCAGTTGTGTTATTTGAAGTAAAAACCATTAATTTGTAAAACAAATTTGATATTTAATTACGTAAGTAAATTAAAAAAAAACACATTGAACTACTGAGAAATTGTTATAAATATTTTATAGAGTCGTTTTGATATTATTGAAAAAAAGTAAAACAAATAAATCTAAGTCATTTTTGTTCGTAAAACTATTTGCTTTTACTAATTTATGGCTTATTTTTATTAACAGTCAAAAACAAATGAAAATTTTACTAGAATTTAATTAAATGATAGTGGTCCTTTTTTCAAGTGAAGTTTTATTTGCTTTTAAATACATTTGCAGCGGAATTTACTTATATAATATTTTAAATGTTGTATTCAAAGGGTTGTTTTGTTAGCATTTGAGACATAAAATATTAAATGAAAAAAAAAACATTTACTAATTAGACTGTAGGTTTGTACGATTACATTTCTAGTAAAACTATTAAAAGAGAAAAAAATATTGAAAAAGTTGTCAAAATATTTAAAAGTAATCGAACAAAAAAGTTGTAAGAATAGTAAACTAATAAAAAAAATTTACAAAAATCGCATAAAAACGTCCGCGGAGTGCGCACTTTAATTCGAATCATAAGAGTTAATTAATTTAATAAGGATTCACATAAAAATGTGTTCAATTTTATCGTTTGTTTAACAAAAAAACATATAACTAGTTTTTGCTGGAAGAAATTTTTCGAGTAAAAACTAGTAAAATTTCCCCTTAAATTTTTTACTAGTTCTTACTATTTTTTTTGTACTCGAACGGATTTTTGAGTAAAACTGGTAAAAATGGTAAAGCTAGTAAAAAATAGCATGTAAACAAACACACTTTGTAGTTTTTTTTTTGAAGAATATGGTAGTATTTCCTAATGAATTGATACAGTTTTTAGAAAAATGTGATGTCTTTATATCGATTGGCGCGGAATAGGTTTTGATTTTGACATACCCTAATATATATTTACTTCCTTGAGTGCATATTTCTTAAATGCGTAATATTTGTATTAAACTTTAAAAACTGAACTCATATATTGTATTTTCTTTAAAAACAATAATACAATATTACTCGTTCTTTGGGTCAAACTAATGTTTTATTCTATACGTATCAACTGTAAACAAAATTGGAAAAATGAATTAAAAAATCGATTTTAAAAGCAATTTTATGTTATTTTCCTTTTATGTGTGCAGAATATGCAAATTGATAAATTATTACTTGCATTTGAATTTGGTTTGCAGTTCTTGCAAAATAGAAGTAACTTAAAATTTTAATCCTTTCACTATGGAATTTTTATTTGTGGATGTATTATTATTTTGACTTCAGATTCCGGGATGCCCTCTCCCACGTATACTCAATAAAAATGGTGTTCAAAAATCGATTTGTTGAAAATTCTGGTAAAAATAATTTTGTTAGTTTTCTTCTGGTCACTAAGCGAAGACACATGCCAATTTTTAGTGCTGTAAGAGAAACAACAAAACCATATTTTATCCGAGATTAGGGATGCCTGAAAAAATTAGACTCAATTGACAAATATTATATATGCAGGAGCCTAATAAACTTATTTACATAAAACATAATTTTTTTTTGTATTATCAGATTTTATAGATTTGTTAAAGATGTGTTTTCTGTACTGTGCAAGAGTAGTGAAAGGGTTAATCGTACGAGTATACCGTACATTAACATGTATATGGTTGTCTATTTTGTGCTGTATTAACGATTGAAGCCATATGTATACCCAACAAAAACCACCCAGTGTAGAAAATCATTACCAGATAAGTGGTTATATAACTAAGTTTATAGCTGGAAATGGTAACTACCCTATAAACAATTTCACTGGAATTCAAGTTGAAAACAAGTTCAATTCCAGCCCTGTTTTCCAGTTTCAAGGCTTGAATACAACTTTAATTACATTTTATTTCAATAGCATACAAAAGGGAAACAAAAATTCAAGTTTCAAATATTTTTGTTAAATATACAAATGCTAGAATTTGAAATGTACTTTACTTCAAGCAAAATTTAAAGCACTTGAATTTTTAAAACCTATGTGCTTATTGGGCTAGTTACTCTTCTTATTACATTTCTTATCACCTTTGTATGGCGATGTCGCGAAAAATAATGAGTTATGCTTACACACCAGCATACGAAAAATCTAAAAATATATCATTACCTACATATATGCTTATCAGTACTGACAAAAATAATGAGTCTAAAAATAGATTTTCAACAAAATAAGTTTTATAAAAACAAATATTTGTTTATTGTAAATTTTTTTTAATAAAATTTTCTAATGCGGGAATCGAACCTGGGACTCCACGTTGCCAGTCAGCTTACTCGCCAACATACAAAAAATCAAAAAATATGTGGTTACATATATCCAGTGTTGAAAAAATATTGAGTCTTAAAATAGATTTCAAAAAATTTTCAAAAAAAATCTATACAATTACTTTCTATTTGAAATAATGATACAAATAAGTCATTATCAGTAACTCATTATAGGTTTTAAAATAAAGCAGAAAGTAAGTGGGTGTCATTGCTGGTAGTCCAAAAAATAATGACATGTCATTACCGTTTCTAAACTGGGCAATAATAACTTATTACTACCCGAGTTTTACACAGAAGTACAAAATTTTCGTCCTACTGAATTTTTGTTGTATCAAAAAGGTTGACCATTTTCATAATAGAAAATACAATTGTTTAGTGGGAATCACCCCGTTCATCAGTTGTCTGCTATAAGAAAATGATGATTGGAACACGCCAACCAAGACATTATATAACGATATATAACTCAAATGTGACTAAAATTTTTTAAATTTAACAGTTTTATTTTTCCTGTTCTTATCTTAGCAGTATTTTGCAAAAAAATCTGCTAATATCAGCAGTTTTTTTCTACAAGGTCATTTCTAATAAATTTCTATTAGCTTTTTCTGGTATTTTTACAGATTTATTTCTAAATGTGAATTAATATTTTTATAAAAAATAACACTTTAAAAAAACAACGTTATATATTTTTCCAACATGTTATATATTTTTGTTAATAAAAAATTAAAGAAATGGAGATAACAACACTTTACTGAACAAGACTGCTAAAAGCGAGCTATCATCTATACCAAGCTATAGTACAGGTGGTAGAGCATTTGCTTGAAATGACAACAAGTCTGGGTTCAAACCCCACACGATGCATTATGTTTTTTTTTAAATTAAATTAAAATAAAAAGAAGTGAAAAAGAACTGCCTTTTCATTGGTTCAAATATACATATTTTTTTTTAAAAAGAACAACTTCCTTCCTATGACAAGTCAATGTTAAATTCATCGGTGAAAAACCCGAAAAAGAACAACTCCCTATTCAACAGTTGCAGTGCTTTGACTACTTCTTTTTCTTCACTTTTTTGCTGGGGGGTTTTGGGAGAATAAAAATTACCCGGAGACGGAGTTCCATAATTCTGTAAGCAAAACTGAAAAATGTTGTAAAAAAAATTTTTCAATTGAAAAATTTTTAACCAGCGATATTGGGAAACCCTCTATTTGAAATTTAGACAATTTGAAATTTAGACTTCATATTCCACGTTATCACCAAAATATTCAAAGTTTTGTTGTATCGCGTTCTGTGATATTAAATCTATTTTTTCTTATATTTAAAAATTTTACAGTTTTGTCCACCTATAGCCATAACTTTATTGCCATTTAGGATAAAAACTTTTCGAACTCTTTTTTGATTGCATAAACTTTTAACCGGTTTTAAGATTGATGGGGCCTTGAGGAGCTGGAAAATTTGAACGTTTCGAAATTTGAAGAACCCTAATGCATATTTGTAAAAGAGCTACAGGGCGACATTTTTAATTTTATAACAACTTATGTGATAATATATTTTAACACACTCCGATAATGGAATGACACCTTGGTCCTGGGAACAAAATAGAATAAAACGGGAAACTAAATTCGTAATATCAGAATGTTCGTATTAATTTATTACATTTTCGAAAAAAAGAAAAAATAAAATAAAGTTAGTTGGTTAGTCATCAAAGTTAGTTGGTTTTCGAGGCATTGTCCGTTTTGCAAAATGACCATTTTTTTAAAACTAAGTAAAAATTAACAAAATGCAAGTCAGAAATTTTCAAAAAAAATTTCTCCATAAGGTTTATAGAATTTCTTTCTTTAAGTATTTTAGTCTCCTAGTCCCGAAGAGAAAGCAGAAAAATTTACCGAGTTGTAGGCGTGTTTTTGAATCTCAATTTGCTCAATTTTACAAAATTGTAATTCAAAATCCTTACTATACAGTGAACAAATAAAAAAGTTGGACACTATATAAAATAAAATGAACAACCATTTTATTTGAATTTCTTTTTAAAACAACATAAGCACATTGTACGTAAAATCAGAGACTATTGATTATAGACCCAGAAAAAAAATCCATTACAAAAAAGTTATTTTAAAAGCACTCCGAATAGCATCAACTGATTGTGAAGTAGTTACAATTTAGCTTTAACACTGATTTATTTTACACGTGATGTCCCATGTTGTCAGTAGTTCAATTTAAGCATTTTGTTAGTAATTTAAAAGTGATTACATGATGTTAATAAAAGTATGGTTTTTAGATACACATTTTGATCACATTAATACGAGTACATTTTGTTTGCATTTTTAGAGTGATTTAGAAGTACTCTTTATAATATATAATATAATACATTTTTCAAAGTGATTCAAATGTGATTTTTATAATGCCTGAAATAGCATATTTTAGAGGCAATTTTAATGTTTAGCCTTTACAGAGCCCATTTCTGAACCTATTGTGTAACAAAAGCTTCAATTTATTGTTATTTTTAGGGCAATATTAAAGAAACACTTCTTTTGCATCTGAATCAATTCGATTAAGGTTGCGTTTACACTTGCATCGAAATCCCGAGATTTCGCTATTCAGCACTCTCGAAAAACAATGAAGGAAAGCATATAAACGTTAAATTTTTGTAAAATGTATTTACTAGAGCTAACTATGTGTGCTTTTTTAAAATTTGTATATTTATATGCTTTTCTTCATTGTTTTTTCAGAGTGGTGAATAGCGAAATCTCGGGATTTCGATGCAAGTGTAAACGCAACCTAAGACAAAATCAGACAAAACCAATTTTTTTTTTAATTTTTGTTCAACAGTTTTTTAAATAAGTTTGTAACATGTTTACTTCAGTCGTTAAATTCGAAAAAGCTACGATATTGAATTAAATAAGATTAATACATTAAGACCGAATTTTGGGATGTCAGTTAAACTTGGTTTAGTTAAACCGAAAACAAAAATAAAATAGATTTTAGAAGCAGTATTCCAGTTATAAACTGCGTTAAACTAAGTTTAAAGATAATCTGCATCCTAAAAGCTTTGCCTAAAAGTTATATGTAACCCTCTGATTGATTATTTTTTTTAAAAACATTACTCAAGGAATTTTCAGATATTAAAGCGTACTAGGAAACTATTTTTTCATTTTACAACTCTACAGTAATAAGGCCATCATTATAAATTTGCTGAATCAGCAGATCTATGATTGAAATTTTAGCTTTAAATTCATTAAATTAAAGTATCCGAGAACAGTTGGAGGACAGTTTTTCCCCAGACATATTTCGAAGGCGAATACCATGTCATCATTTGAATTTTGCAAGTCAACCATCGTTAGCTTAAAATCAACTTTTCCTTTAAACGATGCATTAAGTTCCAACGCTATAATTTGTAATCGTGCTTAGTTAAATTCTTATGTTGAAGAATTTCATTTAGCAAAATTTTAACTTTAATTAAAATTTGTAACTTTAATGTAAATTTTAAAGTTGACGGCAGTTATTTTTTTAAATCTATTTTTAAGTTGAAGAAATAATATATTTTTTGTCACTATAGAATTATTTATTTAGCTTGATTTTACGACTTTTAAGGTGTAATAGCAATTAAAGCATATCGACATTTAAAGCAGGTGACATTTATAGAACTTTTAATGTATAAGCAAAGGTAAGGGACCAACCTCTGTTAACGAACCTCTTGATTGGTATGTTTTAAACGATAAAATATGTTAACATTGCAACAAATTTTATTAACATATTTCTTTGGTGCACGGTGCAAAAGCACGCGAGCGACTTCATAGAGCCTTAACAATACATTTTAATTGTTAACTTTTATATATTTGCATTTAGTGAAAAGAAGAATTCATATTTGGGTCATAGTCCAGGAGGTTCAATGGGATCCAATATGTAAATAATCGTAAATTAATAAAGTACGTTAATAAAATTAACTATTTTGTTTTTTTAGAGATAAAAAATGGAATCTCTAACAAATTCGTAATTTACAAACAAATGCATTTACAAAGAAAAAAACAACATTATATATACATTTTTGAAAGTTGTTTTAAAGCACATACATTCGAAACAGAAAAAGAGCACTTATCGCTCCATTGTAACCAATTTAAAAGTTGTTTGTTTTGAATGACTTACACATATTTTTGCTGGGAGAGATAGAAAATCAAAACTTACACTACTCACCGGTATAGGGCGCTGAAATTAGTATCAGTTGAGCCTATACTTAAAAACTCAAAAACTGCTGAAAGGTGTTCAAAATAAGAAAACAACAACGCGGAATACATTCAAATAAAAAAATTTGAGATATCCGTTTGTTTCTGTGCTTTGTTGTTTATTTTTATTTAAATTTAATTGTCAGTTTTTTTAATAAAGTGCCATCTAGTGATAACGATGTTTTTATAACTTATTTTTTTGATTATGCCATACCCCTGCCTAAAATTAACAGTAATTTTATGCTTTTCAATATCTTCTCTCGTTTTTTGTCTTTTATATTGATTACAGCTCGTTGCATTTTAATATATAATGTGTTCAACTTTTTTTTTGTGCACCGTATGTATTTTATAGATCTAGATTCAGCATAAAATCACCTAGCGGCCAAGCCCGCTACATTGTTCGCGTACCTTAAAATTTAAAATGTAATTTATTTTGGTAAAGAAGAACTATTTTAATAAAAAGGAAATGCAATATTTGTTGTCATACACAAAAAATTATTAACTTAAAATATTTAATTAAAGATTCGCTTAACCCTCTTAAACCACGTATTTGGTATTAAAAATCTACTATGGAAAAAATATTAGAATATTAATTTATCGTTTTATTTAGGCGATATAACACAATAAAGGTTGGCGACGAATGGTCAAAAAATTATCCAAAAGTCAAAAAATTTCAGTTTTTGCTATAGTGTTATTTATCATTAGTAAAATAAAATCACATACCACATGTTTGATCTACACACAGGAAAAAAATTGCCACCCGAATTGCTAAGCCTATTTTGGTTGCTACAACCAATAAATTCGGTTGGTAAAACCATATTGGAATATGATTCCTAAATATTTCAGTTGGAAAATAGAATATTTTTTTCTCTGTGTGTAGTGTTGTTATTTCAGAAGTTATAGCGATTTTCGCTTTTTGAAAATTACGAAATTTGGCGAATTTGGCACTAAACATCAATAAATTTTGACGAAATTAGTTCTGCTTACTACTTCTTCTGAGTATATAATCAGTTTTTAAAATCTGTCCGCTGGTTTTCGAGTTAGAGAGATATTCGTAAGACATATCCTGCGGTTATCCTATGGGTCCTGGAGGAAAAATTTAAACTTATTTTACAAGTAGAGACTCTAAAATAGCTTCGTTATTATCGATAATGTATTTCAGATGGTAATCGTAAATGAATTTTTGACGATTTTTCAAATATTTTTTCTGTTTTAAAAAGTTAATTTTTTAAAATTTACAACATTTTCGCTTTACAGCCTTATCGTTGGAAAATCGTGCAACAATTGTTCTAAGATTCAACATTTCGCAATTGCAGTGTTGCCATATTTGAAGCCCTTCACCATTCACCACCTTTCATCCCTGCTCTATCCCCTTTTCAAAGAAAGCAACACCTTAATATAAAACAGAATAAATAAATCAAAATGGAATCTATTTTACACAATATAATTTCACATTTATAAGCCAAATCGGACCAACCATTTTCAAGGGATGCGAAGATAGAATAGATAAATTGTTGCTATTTAATCATATGGTTAAAGAAAAAAGAATATTAGGATTAGGTGTTAAAATGGGGTTTGGTGAAATATTGAAAATTTAATTATTATATTAATTGGTTCAATTAAATATTTGTTTCAAAACTAATTCTATTGCACACTAACCTTTAATTATATATTTCTGTTTAATAATTTCTTATTAAACAGAAATCAACATCACTATTTTGTTTAATTTATTTTTTTTATTTTATTTGTTTACCAATTTCAGAAAATTTAATGAAAAAAGTTTTAAATGGTGCAATTGTTCCAGGTTTTTTTTTAATTTGTTGGTTACAAAATGTTAGATTCTACATATTCTTGGGTGGACGACCCTTGAAAAAGCCTTTAAATTAATGAAAACTGAATATTTTTGGTTTCAACAGAGATTTTTATTTTACAAACTTTATGAGACGCTTATTTTAGGTGTGATCCTACTTTAACATGTTGTTAAATTGTTCGTTATTAAACGAATTATCCATACTGTTTTTGCCAAATTAGCTTAAAAATGTTTAATTACTCTGTTTAGAAACTTTATGCATTCGGCTGTTAGTGTTTAACGTTACTTTTGCTACACATTCGCACAATAAACATATTTTTAAAAATTTGTAATATTTTTGCTAACTGTGCTATTGCGCCTGAAGGGGGAACATAGTTATTATTTTTACTATACCCTTATCTGATCTATACAATTTTAAATCTCAATTCAAAACAATCATATTTAAATATTTATTAAATTAAAAAAAAATTATGTGCACACATCGCTTTGCTATCAGATTTATAACCACATTTAACTTGTAGCAAACAAACAATGCTTTTTAACATGACATTTGACATATTTACAAATGTAAATACTGTTTTTCTATATCCCAGCAAAATATTTTATTAGAGTCATTGTACAGTATTCGAAATATTTCCGTAATTACAATAGTTTTTAAACAAGTTTGTAAATATTTCAAAATAATATAATCGGGGTTGGCAGGTAACACTGTTTAGGTTTGAAAATATATCTCATATACAAACATTAAAATGTGTGCCTGGAAACATATGTATAATAATGACAAAAATAAAATAATTGAAATCATACTTCAAACATATATAGAGTAGTTTGTAAACATATATGTATATTAATTCCTGTAAACATATTGAACAGTGCTTTTTTCTGCGTGTAAAATACCGTTGCCGAAGTAACAGTACTACCGTTGTTTTTGGAATATTGATATTAAAATGACATTATCCTTAAAATATCGTGACGGAAATAATCTGAAAAGGCGTTACCGTAGACGAAAAATCTCAACACTTCATTTACCAAAGATGATTGTAATTAATTTTTGCACTGGGAGAAATAACTCCTTTATCTGAAAACTTGTATTATCAAATCAATTTACGTGTCTATTTGTACTGTGACTGCTATTTGTGACTGTATTCTCCTTGTATTTGTTGTTGCAAAGTTACAATAAATTTAATTTTTTTCATAAAAATTAAGATTTTATATCGACACTTTCAATTTTAAAATCAGACTTACGCCTGTCATAAGTAGGAAGATACAACTTAGTTTGCTAACAAAAATGTTCAATCAATTAATGAAAAAGTTGTATTCAAATACAAATAATTTAAAAGATATGTATTAATTATAAAAAAATATAAAATTGTTTGTTAATAATTTTTATAAACCTAATTGAAAGTTTCATTCACAGAATTGGCTGATAATAATCCCTGCGTAAAGATAAAAAATCGGTTGGTTGTAAAAAAATGTTTCAAACGAAAATAACCAGTGGATAAAACTAATTACCGACCCACGAACCAATTTCAGAACTACCCAGGTAGAAAAATACAAACGGCACAATGTCGGTCCGGTATTGGAGACGGTAGTGCATGTACTGGCAATGCGTCGGATTTCCAACTTTCACTGTACTGGCATGTTGTCGAAATGAAAACACCAATAAACGCTTGGCCGTAGTGATTTCCCAATGTTGGCACAGGCTTGAGATTTTATTTTTTTTGTATTATCCCAGTATATTTAATAACAAATTTAGTAGTTTTCTAATACTTTACTGTCCTTTTAGAGTACATCACATATTTTTAATATATTCTTTCGAAACTTCACAAGAAAATAATGGATATGTCTCTCTTACATAAATAATTGTGTAAAAATACGTAAAATTTATGAAATTGCTAATTTTAATAATTTAAAAAAGCTCGTTAATTTTCAGAAGACAGTACTGGCAAAGCACGTTTTAAGTAGTACCGGCATTTCGTTAAAAACAGTGCTCTTCCAGTACAATTTTTGTTGTAACGTCGGCAATTTCTACCTATGTAGGTAGCTACGTAAATAATAAAGCTAAATTTAGTTTTAGAGCGTAAGTTCCCAAATATGAACTCTACTATATTTATATTAGCATGAAAATGGTTGCTGGCTTATCCAAGTTATGGCGAACAAAAAAAAAACTGTTTTATATGAGTTCTAAAATACTTTGACACAAAACTCCCTCATTTGCATACATAAAATGTAGTAAAAAAAATAACTTTATTTGAAATCCCACAAGTATAGTTTGTACATCGTTTGTCAACACTTTTCCTTTGCAACTCTAATAGAAAATGAGAACGAACATGTTTAGTATTAATAATGCATGGTTGAATTTATACAAAATGGATTTTACTTTGTAAGACTTGTATGTGCTTTTATTTTCAGATAAATATCCCAACAATTGCCAAAGTTTAAGCCATTTGGAATCTATTAATAAAAAAATAGAAGTTAGTAATTGAAGACCAAAAATAATTTTATAACATAAGCAATTTCAATTACTAATATATATGCACTAGACCGTACCTCAAAACACCATCCAATCTAAATTATTTTTTCAAGGAGGTTTCAAAAAAAAAACTTTTTTTTTTTGCCAAACGTAGGGGTCGCCATTTTACATTTTGCGTTATATCTTTGGCATTTACAGTCGCATCTTAATGTTTTTCTCTCGAGGGGACCAATGTTTTTCTCTAAGGACCATTGGCCTCAAGTATCCCGTTCTAGTATTTACCCTAGACTTTAAATGCCGAAGCTGTAACAAAAAATCAAAAAAGGCGACCCCTACGTACGGCAAAAAAACATTTTTTTTTTTTTGGAATTGCCTTGCAAAAGTACTTCATATTAGAAGTTGTACCGCGCCTGTAAGGTGGTACGGTCTATTATGCACATAACATGACTTTAATAAATGTTTTATTTTTTATTTTTAAACATTTATTTAGTTGTCTTAAAGTTGATCTTTAGCACACATTAGTGTTGCAGAATTTCGAAGAATGTGATCGCGCTCCAACGATTTATTTTGAATTGAAAAAGAAAGCACACAGCGTATGAGTAATATTAATGTATTATACTATAAAGTATACGCCTAGGTATATAGTAAATATAGTATATCGACAGCAAAGGTTTAAAATAATTAATTCTTTAATTCACTTCTTAAAAATTAATGTAATTTGAATTCAATTTCATTCCGTAATAACCCAGTGTAGAAAATCATTACCAGATATGTGGTTATGTAACTACATACTTGGTAATGGTAACTAGTTACTTTTGTTATTACATTTCTTATTACCTTTATATGGCGATGTCGCGAAAAATAATGAGTTGTCGTTACACATTGATTGAGTTTTTAAATTTGTTTTTTCTACCATAGAGGCTTTTTTAGCATTCAGCTATTATTTTACAATTTTTTAAGTGCGGTTTTTTTAAATTTATAATCTAGGGACTATAATGCACATCTCCTAAAATAAAGTTTGGTGGTTAGTTGCTTTGCGAAAAAAGATATTCTCAAAAAACTTTTATGTATACCTTATAGAATTCAAATAATTTAAATTTATATGCAGATATAGACTTCTGTATTTGAAAATAAATTTGTTTGTATATATGGGAAAATGCAAAATGTTCAAAAAAGTGGCAAATAATTGATATTTTGCTTCCAAATTCATATCATAGATGGATATAATAGCAACAATGATTTTGCCATCAAAAACTCAATTGCAGATATAGAGTATTGAATATAGGGTCTCGATATGTTTTCATGTTTTAATAAAAGAATTAATTAAGAAAAAAATTAAAAATTCTCGCATTTCTTATATTTTTTATATCACAATGCTTTTTCTTCAATTATGTGTACATTTTTTCATTACCATTGTTTTCATCAATGCAAATTGAAAAAAATTTCATTGGCATTGAATGGTGATGAAATTTGTTGGCATTGAAATTGAGATAAAGTAATGCCAATTATATTTCAATGCCAATGAAAATTTCCCAAGAATGATTTTTTGTAAAAGTGGTAATATTTATACACTCATAAAAAAAAGTTAGTACAAAAGTCTGTTAAACGCGTTCTGATTAAATTGAACTAATTTTTCTCTTATTTTCTCTAAAAAAGCCCGTACAAATAGGTAAAAATTCTGTTAAAATAACAGGAAATAGTACATGTATTTGCGCCAGCACAATTTTCACCTAATTGTACGGGATTTTTTTTATGAGTGTAGACAATAATATGTTAACCATAACAAAATGTATTTCAGAGACCCTTCTTTTCATTTTCATTGTTTGCTGATCGGATATGTACTTCCGAATTTATTTGAGTTTCCATTTTCACCTTTAAAGCTCCACCCACAGGAAAGAAGGTGTGGCCGATTAAAAATATCGTGTTCTTTAAATAAGCTTAAAAAGTACAATATTGGGGGAAAAAATTAGGGTCATCCCCTAAACTCCACTTGCTCCCCGGAGATACTTTTAATCACAATTTTCATATTAAAATGGTTCGTCCAAATTAAACTTTGTTCTTTAAAAATTAATGTATTAGGATAAATAGAAACTTTTCTCATAAAAAAATAATGAGTTGTCGTTACACACCAGCATACGAAAAATCAAATAATATATCGTTACCTATGTGCTTACCAGTACTGACAAAAATAATGAGTCTAAAAATAGATTTTCAAAAAAATAAATTATATAAAAAAAATATTTTTTATTGTATTTTTTTTTTTTTTAATTTTTTAATTTGCTGGTGCGGGAATCGAACCTGGGTCTACAGACTGCCAGTCAACAGCTCTACCATCTGAGCTATATCGACATGTAATATTTAATAGATAAAAACATAATTGACCTGCTGCACACAAGTAAGCTTACTCGCCAACATACAAAAAATCAAAAAATATGTGGTTACATATATCCTTACCAGTGTTTAAAAAATATTGAGTCTAAAAATAGATTTCAAAAAATTAAAAAAAAAATCTAAAAAATTATTTTCTATTTGAAATAATGATAAAAATAAGTCATTATCAGTAACTCATTATTATATGTTTTAAAATAATGCAGAAGGTAAGTGGGTGTCATTACTGGTACTCCAAAAAATAATGATATGTCATTACCGTTTCTACACTGGGAACATTATTATGGAATTAATTCGATAGCTTAATTCACAAAGCTTTAAATTATATGAATTAATTATATTTTGTTTGAATTCTAATTTAATAAATATAAATTTATCTGAATTTATTTACTAAAACGGTGAATGAAGAATAATTTTTTTTTTCATTTAGTCAAATGAAAAATTTTAATTTGCAATCGAATATATGCTGAAATATTAGCACAAAAATTTTCAATATGTGTTAGTTTTAAATAAATAAAGTAAATTGTAGAATGAACACGTGATTTGAATGATCTAAGTTGGGAATTCATTCCATTATTATTAAAGCTTTTGGGAATGATGCTCATGAATGAACATTTTTAAAATCTAAATTGAATTTTTCTTGAATTAAGCTTAAATTGAATTAAGTCTTTCGGAGCTCTGATCGAGAGCTTACCAAATAATCACATAGGTTTTAAAAATTCAAGTGCTTTAAGTTTAGCTTGAAGTAAAGTATATTTCAAATTCTAGCGTTTGTATATTTAAAAAAAATAGATCAAACTTGAATTTTTGTTTCCCTTTTGCTGGAGTATGCTATTGAAATAAAATGTAATTAAAGTTTTATTCAAGCCTTGAAACTGGAAAACAAGGCTGGAATTGGACTTGTTTTCAACTTGAATTCCAATGAAATTGTTTATTCAATTGATGATGTAAAACTTTTACCAAAATGGGGTTTTCATGACAAAGTCATTGTTGATGTTACATCCACCTAAAACAAATTTATTTTAAAATTCACAAGTCTATAGCAACATCAACATTTTTTTTTTAAGAGGATCGACACTCAGAAAATTCTTGCTATAAATTAACGTGTTGCTTTCTTTGGAAAGGGGATGGAGAAAGAATGAAAGGTGGTGAAAGATGAAATGCTTCAAATATGGGAATAATGTAACTGTGCGAGCTGTTGAATTTTGGAACAGCTGTAGCACGCCATTTGATGGAGAGTTGGCGAACTTTGTTAAAGCTATACACCCAGAAAACAGATTCAGTTCTGATAACCCCATTTGTAGTCAACCGCATGTTTCGGTTGTGGTAGTCAAATTTTTCAGTTGTAGCAACAGAAAACCAATTGATATAAGACTAATTTGACTGTGGCAAGAGAATTTCAGTTGCATCAAGAATAATTCGGTAACCGCTAACGAAAAATTCATTTGATGCAACTGAACCATTCGATTGGCAACAAATGGGGTTGTCAACACCGAAGCTGTTTTCTGGTTGTATATATTAGAGTGTCCCTTAAAAAAAGATTTGTCATTACACCCCCCAGTTTTATTGGAAATGGTCCCAAATGGAAGAAATCGATTTTTTTTTTGGAAAACGTTAACCCGTGCCGAAAGTTGGAAAAAAAGTGTATTACTATTAAAAATTCCCAAAATTCGAAATTTCGAAAAAAAATTATTTTTTATTCCATTTATTCATTTAATATAGTCAAAATGATTCATACGTGGAACTTTGACTTCATCGGATATCATTAACCCACTTTAGCCTGGAATCCAAAATGACCCACGAATTTGATAAAAATGCAAAAACGTATTTTTTTTTTAAATTAATTTTAAAGATTTTTTAAAATGCCTAATTTGGAGATCTCGATTGCTATTTGTACCACAAAATAGTTGATATTAAAGAAAAAAAATTAATTAGAAAAATGATAATTCGAGTTTGTGTTTGGAGCGACTGGTTTTCAGGACATTTTACAAAAATTGCTCATTTTGTCAAAAATTTCAATGTTTTCATAAAATTTTACACGGTTTTCGGAAAAACAGCACGCAAATTTGGTTAAGTTATTATTATCTTTTCATTTCTTTAAAAAAAAATTAACCCTTAGTGGCCTGGGGTCAGAAAATACCCATGGAACTTAATATTAATTATGACTACGAGATTGTAAAGCCATTAAATTTATAATAAAAAAAATCTCAACTGGATAAAAATAATTATTTTGTATAACGTGATCAATATGGGGTTAATTTTTATACTTTGGGCCAAAAACGCACCAGTAGGAAATTTACAGAAATAGTTTGAGTGGAGAAATATTTTGAGTTGTTAAAAAGCCAGTAAGCTTAAGAATTCGGTATTAGCGAAATTCCGATGCTTAGTTTTCTTTGCCACCCTAATGCTCATATTGTTTAACTATTTGCGTGGGTGTCTGTATAAAATTTTAAGAGGGCGGTTTTCATATTGTCTGTGTTTTGTTTGTTTGCACTTGGCTTTGTGGTTGACCCTGTTTCAACTACATTGCAATTGACATTTATTAATTAGAGAATAATAATTGACTTTAGTTGCAAAAAACAAATAACAAAGACAGCAATCTCTAAGTAGACACTTAAAATGCATTTAAAAAAAATAAAATGTTTTCAGCACTGCAAGTCCTAGATATGAATAAACATCTATTACTATAACAACAAAAAGGATTTACAACTATCTTAAATTGACCTATTGTAAGTTTATGTTATTTTTGTTAATCTATAAGAAAAAAAAAGAAATTATAAACAAAGTGCTGTAACATCATTTCAGTTTCATTAACATTATAAAGTTAATGTCGGTTAATGTATAAAGTTATAGTCGGAATGAATTTTTTCGAAAATCGGGTTTACGTAAAAAATTTGCAAAAAATATATTGGTTAAAAAATATTAAAGACAAAACCGATCTTAGTTCTGACTAAATATAAAACTGGCTGTTAAGGTCAATTTTATAGTCAGAACTAAGAACGCTTCTTTTCGAAAATTTTATTTAACTAAGAACATAATTTGTTATTTAAGTAATATTTAAGGCAAAAATTGTTATTACACTCATAAAATGAAGCCATACAAGTAGTTAAAAATTTTGCTAAAGTAAATAATAATAAAATAATAATAAATAACAAAATAAATAAATAATAAAATAATAATAAATTCAATGAATTTGTGAACAGTGGCCTGATAAATTAACATAAGCTTAATTTTACACACTGCTAAATACACAGCCAATTTTAGTTAAATTACGGAGATTTAGCAAATTCAATAGAAACTTCACCTAATTCAACTGAAAATTTCTTCTATAATGTCGCTTACATTCTGGGTTTTTGGACGCTCCAAATGAGTACCGAGAGGTGGTTTTTAAGGATTTATAACTACAGAGTAATGAATTTTTGTTCATTTTGCTCGATATCGCTTAGTTTCCGAGATTTACCTAAGCCATTTCATGATTATACAATAAAAAATATGCAAATATAGCTGCATCTATATGATAGCAGAGACAAAAATTATAATCATTTGGAATAATTGTGGTTTAAATTAGCTGAACATTTTTTAAAATTAAGAAACAAAAACTACTAAAAATTAGCATGCAAAGTTAGTGTAAATATGGATAAAAGTAATTGTTATGCTAAATTCGATTTACAAAAAATATTATTTAAATCCTAAATATAAAGACCAAATAACGGAAGTAATATTTCAAGTGAATCACAATACGTTTCACAGACTTTTTCACTAACCTTTTTTTGTTTGTGACTATAAAACTGATTCTTATTGGCATTCAGAGCTTAAGAGATTATTTATGTGTAACTGTAGTTATGTAAGAATGCTTTGACATATTGAATTGAGGAGTTTAATTGGAAAAACAATAAAAGGAGGTGCGTATTCCATGGTGCTTTAAAAAAATTGGTTTCAATATTTCTAAGAGGAAGCAGATGCAACATTGTGATATTGTTATATATTTTGCGTATCAGGAATATTAATATTTTGGTTTTGCAAATCAAAAAGTGTTTCAAGTGTTACATGCCAATGTGAATTTTCCCAAGCAAAGCACTAACATAAGCTTTAAAATCCGCAAAGGGGCTAAAAATTCAGCATATCTTGGAAAATCTTTTTTGTTTTAACTTTTTAACTGAAATCTCTAAGGATGTCCTAAATTATATTTCTGATGGAAGAAATCACATATATATAGAGAGTTTTATCCCAAAGAGCGTTTTTCAAAAGTTTTCGAACTCATATTATTTGCAATTATTTTATTGAAATTAAATGTAAAAAGATATTACTGATTAAAGAATAGTTCTAATATTCCCAGCAAATCTCAGGAATGTTCGAAAAAATTCCTAATTCCCGAGAGTCCAAAAATGCCGGACTCTCTCTCACATTCACAATATTTTAACTTTAAAACAACCTAAAATACATATTAAATTAATTGAAAACACAATTAAATAAAGGACTACTGATTTTTCATTATATTGAAACCATTTTGCTATATATTTTCAAACATTGTTTAAACAATCCATAGAAGAAATAAAAATAATTGACAAGTCTATTAAAACAATCTTCAATTTTTAACTGACATATTTGAAAGTGTTTTTTTTTTTTTTTAATTTTCAAAACACAACACACACGTTCATATTTTTATTGGCTATATTTGTGTATATGAGTAAAGAATTTCTTGTAATTTGAATAGAAATAATTTTGTATATAAACAAACTATTTTAACAATAAAGAAAACCGAAAATATTTGAGGTTTTTGTTTTAAAACAGAAAACAACGAAATTATTTAAATTATTTTTTCTAGAAATAGAGAAAATGTTCCTGTGTCAGCAAATTTTAAGTCAGAAGCGTGCTTGCAAAAAAGTTGGTAATTTCAGCAAAAGTGTTTGCTAAAAATCAGCTCGCTAAAAATAGTAATCTCAGCAAAAGTTTTGCGAACACTTAGTCGATTGGAAATGAAAAAAATCCTTTCTAAAATCACTAAACTTTTTGCTGAATATTAGTAGATTGAAAAACACTTAAAAAATTTGTAGAGATATTTTACTTTAGTTAATTTATTTGTTGAAAATTTAAATATATAAATTGTGTAGAGTTGTTCTTTTTAATTATCATTTACGTTGTCTCTACTATATCCAGACAAGCTGCGACATCTACATCTTGTCTGTTGTCGTACATGCTATAAGTAAATGCGGTTATCAGCACAATTTTTGTAGCAAAATATATTAGTAAAACATTAATTCAAAATTAGCTTAGTGCTAAAAAAATATAACTAAAACTTTTGCTGAAAACGGAACTTCAGCAAAAAAATTGCTTAAAACTAGTACACTTGATATACAAGACGTTTTACTAATTTTTCTACTAACTTATATTTTTGAGTGTAAAAATAGAACATTTGACTGAAAATATCAACTACTACAGACGATACGTATTTTTTTGTAGTTTTTTTTTTATTGACTGGAACAAAAAGTTAAACAATATGTTTACCTGTATTTGAGTTGATTTTTCAATTGAAAACAAACTTTACCTACTACAGTAAAACTCGTTTAATACAAAATCGGATAAGACGAATTCTCGGTTAATACGAACTAAGTTGTGAGTCCCGACTTTTTGGCAACAATTTCGATATAAAAAACATCTGTTAATGCCAACTCCTTTAAGACGAACCCTCGGTTAAAGCGAACATTTTCTGATGGTCCCATAAACAAATTTTCATATAATTTTCCATTTTTAAAAGGAACTTTTCCAAAATTTGGCAATTATGTATATTTAGTTAGAATATTCTTCTACCTCAAGTCCAAATTCTAATATGATATTGTCATATTAGATTTTTTTTTGTTGTTTCAAAAACACAATTTTTGTATTTTTTAATGCAAAAATTAAAATAATTGTATTTGGCAATTATTTTATTTTTTTTGTGTTTTGACAAATTTTAAAATGAAATCACAGAAATTTGTTTTTAAATACATCGCAAACCATAACAAAATAACGGAGAAAATTTTAATTCACAGATCGTTTGTTTATTAAATCATCAAGCTCAAAAAGAAATTCAGTTAATATTGTTTTGAAATTGGTAGGATATATATGTGAGGAAATATTCAACAAGTTCCAAGATATACCTACATGATTTTCTTTTGGCAAAAAACAAGTTTTTTTGCCAACAATCATTTTTGAGGCTCAATCAAAACAAATGAAAGAACTTGGATATGGTAGTAAAATTGCCTCTGGATTTTGCTATATTTTAAGCATGTTGAAGTTGACCTTCGTATTGTGTTCTTTTTTAAATTTTTTACCGATTTATTTGATAAAATATGTCACAAGCATTTACTTAGTAGTGCTGAGTGTATTGAAAAATATTTGAAAAAATTCCATAGAGTAAATTTGATCCAATACATTACATTATTTAGTTTGAAGCAAGTATTTTTTATGAGTGTATTTGGTGGCTTTTTTAACCATATATGGCCCCATGGGCTCGGTTATGTATTTGTTAAAAATATAAAAGTTGTTTCAAAGGAATTAAATATGCTAAAAATCCCAAACGTATTTAACAAATTGTGAAAAATAATCCGCTGCAGGCATGTCCCTATCCGGATTTCATTCTTGCCTAAGGAAATCGTCAGGGGACGACATTTTTAGAATTTCTGGAAATATTTGTTAAGTTAAATTACAAACTCAATGAGAATTTTTTGTTCTCGTCTAGGAGCGTTATTAAACATTTAAAATATCAAAGAAAAAACAACAACAGAAAATTTTCCACAATTCCACAAAAAAAAAAAAAAAAAAAAAAAAAAGTTGTTTTTTTTTGTTTCAAAAGCTTGCTTTTTAGAAAAGTTTAAAGTGTGATCCTCTTTAACACTATATTCTCAGGAATATTTTAATAAAAATTTTTACCCTTATCGCGCCATTTTAATGGTACTTTGACTACTTTTTTATAAGGAATGCGCCATTAAAAATTGTAGCAAATAAAAGCTCAATAAAAGAATATGATTAAAATAAGTTAAATTGAAAAGCAAATCTACTTGGTGTTGCATTTTTTTTAACATTTATATTCTTTATCATTTTATATAATATTTTAATTTCAAGATATATACTTTTTCAATTTATTTATTTATGCCGCCTATAAGCAAAAATAAAATTAGTACTGGTTTTAGGCACTGATGTGGTCTTCTTTGCTCTCTTTTGACCAGAACCCAGTATCTTTAATTTGACAGCAGTTCTGGGAAGTTTGGTGGGTTGGCCTCTTGTATTATACAAAAACATTATGTTGATTGTACTACTCTATTGTGCTTTTACTGTAATTGCAAGATGACAAATCTGGCCAGAAAAATCTAGATACGTTGCATTGTCTTAGAAATGGAAATTATCTCTTTTAACCCTTTGAGGACCATGCATTTTCTACCGAAGGGATTTTGAAATTTTCATGATCTCTGACCTAATAATAGTTATGCCAAGAAATTAGCTCCGTAGAACCTTTCCTTACCCCTCATTTCGCTTGCCAAAAATATTTGCTATTTGATGACCCTGCCGTTCCGGACGAAACGATTTTTATTATTATTTTATTTTCGTGATCTGCAACTAAATTAAAGATATTTTACAGAAAATTGGCATCATATATTTGCTTGCCCTTCATTTTGCTTGCCAAAATTTGTGATTTTTACCCCTTAAAAGAAGAATTCTAGTTAATCAAATTTGAGGTCTCGCTAGGGAAAAGTGGGACCAGTTAGGGATTTACCTCCTTCTGCATTTTTGTTCCCCCAACCCTCCTCTACAAATCACCTTTTGACATATTTACTCTATATTTTGTCTGGGCAATTATAAGT
This sequence comes from Leucophora obtusa, assembly GCA_949987735.1. NCBI lineage: Eukaryota > Metazoa > Arthropoda > Insecta > Diptera > Anthomyiidae > Leucophora > Leucophora obtusa. The sequence goes on from OX465296.1 coordinate 139,282,145, forward strand.
GCGAAAAACCCTTGGGCAAGCATACTTGCCTATGGTCGTCAAAGGGTTAAACACACTCTTTAATAAGGCCAATGTAACAAAAAACTGGTTCCTTTTTCTGCAGCTAAAAATGAATTGGCATAATAGGAACTTTTTAGGAATTTTCAATTGTTTTTTCGTTCGATACTTTTCAGGAATATTGCCTTGATTTTTCGCCAAATAAAATTCCTGACCAGGGAGCTGCGAATAGTCTGCTAAAATATAAGTTTCGTCGTCCGATATATTCAAAGTTTTGAAAAAAATTAGTTTTGAAATGATTTGTTCTTTTTTTGCATCAACATTTTTCGTAGGATTTCTATCCGAGCATTGCATTCACCATGCCACTTTGCGACCAGAAATGGTTTGAGTCGCCATCAATAGATTCCCCACATTTTAGCTTTGGTTTCGTTTGTTTTTGCTTTACCCTACCCATACTTTCTTTCAATGGTTTAACTTTTTGACAACTCTGGAAACACACCACCTGGTTATACGTACTTCTGTTTTAATTTTTGTATAAGTCCATAATGGATTATTTTGAATAGTTTCACTAATTTTTTCTGCACTCGGCTTTGATTCTTCATTATAAACTAATAAACGACTCGAATTTGACAAACCGATGTATTTTGAAATCTGACATATTTCTCAAAGATATTTTGATGATGAAAAATTATTTTAATTTAATTTACAATTCATGAACGAACTAGTTCAATTGAACGATTCACTTTTTTAATGACATAAACTGATCAGCATTATTCGGTTTTGCAACAATTGTTTGTATCTCTTTCCAATAAATTGTTAGAAATTGTTTGAATATGGCAGGTAGACCTACAATAATACGTTAGCAGAAAAATCTGTCAAACAGCTTTCAAATCGATTTGACTAGTACTTTAACTAATTTTGCGTTTTAATTTTCAAAATTATTTTTAACAAATTTTTAGGAAACTATTGGTTAAATTTTACACAATTTGTTGTTAAAATATAATATTTTTATGTTACTGTTATTACCCAGTAGATTGTGCCACCAATGTATCCGAAGTTTTAACGATGGCGCTATGTCTTTCCCTACCAATTATTTTAAATGGCTCGTATCTCGAAAACTAAAAGAGATAGGGCAGAATTGACGAAACCTGCTCAATAATAGAAAAAAATTTGCTTTTTCAACAATTTTTTTCTTTCGTTTTTATAAAGGTCGACTTCGAGAAAATTATCACGTTTTAACCGCACCTTCAAATAATATATATGGGGTAGAGGGGGGATCCTTCGCCAGTGGGGCACATAAATTAATCCCATTTTTCTCCGCTGCTAAGGGAGATAAAAAATTGGATAAAATATATTGTGTGCATTTTTCAATTACCTTTCCTTGACATCCATTTTGACGGATTTACATCACATGTGGTCGCAGACAGATGTGTTTTTGTGTTTTTTGGGGTGCCAAAAAAATAATTGAAAGCAACTACATTTTGCGATAACTTCCTCAAATCGTGTGATAAAAATATAATTTTTCATTACATCAGAGCTATGATCTTAAGCTTTCAAAAAATAATAATTTGGTTTTAATAAATGCTTAAAAATTGTAAAAAAATATTGATTTTATGTTACTGCCTGCCTCTGGGGTACAATCACCAGATGGCCCCTGGTGCTACGAAGAGTTGATGCATCCCGGCCTAAAATGATCTATAAGACTTTTCTATATGTTTAAAATATGCTTAATAGTAAATTACTTAGAACAATCGTGTTCGTTCTTAAATTTATATTAATTATTCAGTTTTTTGTGATTTTGAAGAATCATTATATTATAGTTTTAAATTACTTTTTTTTAATGTAGTGGAGATTTATTGGTAAAAAAGAACTTATTCTAAATTATTTATTTCAATCATTAAAATATTGACTTTGCTGTATTAACAATATTTTTTTGTTAAAATTATATCGAAGTTTTTTGGCGAATGATGTTTAAACTAAACAAAAAACAGCAATGTTAACAATTTTAAATGCTATAGCAATAGTAAATAAGTTTAAAAAAAAACAAAAAATTTAAATGTAAACTAAAAAGCATTTTTTCGAGTTACTCGATTCATCGCCCAAAATTACTCGAGTTTTTCCTTAAACGAAATTGGCCATTCTAAATTACTCGAACAACTATTTGATACGAATTAATCGACTAAACCTAGTAACGGTTCCCCGATTGAACACCCTAAATATTACTGAACAAATTTTTTTTTTTATATGTGCAAATTCTTCTTACGAACATATTAAATATTTACCCAGAAAAATATTGGTAATGAGAACTCATTACTATCTGCATTACCAAAAACGATATATCATTACCTTTTGTATTATTTTATAATATAAAATAATGACTCCCTAATAACGGCCTATTGTTTTCATTGTTTTTAAATATAAAAAAATGACTTACTCGTAATAGTTTAAATAAATACTTTTTACACAGTGAAATTTTATACATTTTGATTTATTATATGTAAATATGTTTTATGTTTAAAATTTCACACTAGAGAAAATTTAACTTCTTCTGAATGTATTTCCTTAAGCTAATAGTATTTGCTTAACTCCTTATTTTTAAGAATCAAGTAAGCAATCGGATAACCACTTATAATTCAACTTTTTGTAAGCATGTGTATTAGCACTTTTATTCAAAATCTTAAAACTACTTATTTCTCATTTTTTTCGTAAGCGAGCGGGTAAGCGTGACTACTTATAAAAACGACCACGCCAAACAAAAATAATGAGTTTAGACGCCAAAAAATAAGTTGTGCGGAGCTATGAATTTTTATTATATAACCACTTATTTGGTAATGAAATATTTTGCTGGGTATGTCCTTAACAAGTTTACTTTTAATAACTAACGTCTCCCGTTTTTATTAAAACTTTTTATTATTATGCTAAAGGTTTTTGTAAATATTTCCTTAATGTGTAAAAGTATGATTAAGCAAACTTATTTTATTTCATACATATTTATAGAGTTTGCTAAAAACCGAATAATTTGAAAACCGCGGTTTCGGTTTTTCAAAATTATAAAAACCGCGGTTTCGGTTATTTTTCGGTTTTCTTGTGATATTAATAGAATTGTTTTAAAATAATTTAATATGTATGTATAACAATTAAATAATTTAATACATTCAATATATTTATTAAAATTCGATCGAATTTCTCACTCGAATAAATGCAATAACACCATTGCCGAAAAAAAACGCGGAAACCGTTATAAGTTAAAATTTTTTATTCATTTTTCGGCAGATTAAACTGCAATTTAGCATTTTGTTTAATTTTAGAACAGTTGTTGCGCGCCATCTGATGGTGAGTTGGCGAACTTTGTTGAAGCTTTTTAGTTCATAGCCCTGTTATATTATTTTACTTCGGTAGGGTTAAGTGCTATGGGAACACCGAAGGAGGACGCTGCGATTTGTATGAGGGATAGAAAAAACTCATACATATTACCATATTTCATAAATTTATGTTGCCTTGGTTGGGGCTCGAACCCGCAACCTCATGTGTAACAGTCCAACGCGCTAACCATTACACCACATTACACTACAGCGCGGTGAAAATCTGAACTGAATACGTGAAACTCAATATCTCTTAAACTACATGACTTTTGGTGTAATTTTTTACTAAAATTATAATCCTCAGCTTATATTATCTGTAGTAGTAAAAACAAAAATCTTTAAAGTAATATTTAATGGAGAAATTGTTCATTATAATTAAATACAGAATTTTGTAAAATAAGAGCTGAACCCTTTTCGAAATTCTAGGCTCAATAATATGTAATTTAATTAATTATTTTAATTGCTTTAAGTATTTGCTAAAAACCGACTTATTTTTGTCGGTTTTCGGTTTCGGTTTTGAGACCTCGAAAACCGCGGTTTCGGTTAAAACCGAACAGCAAACTCTACATATTTATATATTAAAGTTGAAAAGTCAAATTAACTCAACTCCTTAATTGTATAGAATAAAGTTATTATAAACGTGTAATTATATCTTAACAATAAATAAATTGAATTGGAAAAAAAGAAATGATAATTTAAGGATCATAAATATTGTTTATAATACTATACCATAATATGATAACATTGGTATTATTTTAGAATCATAATGTGTCAATTCAAGGAGCACATTAAAAAAAAAACAGTTAAGAGATAGTAGTCAGAACTACTTAATAATATGGTTGTCATAATCAGAAACTCAAAAATATATGATACTCTTCAAATATGTTCTTCGCATATGGTTGCGATGACCATCCTTCGTGTGTACTAAAACCCTCTGTAATTATTTTTTTTAAAGATATTTAAACCCGATTAGTATGAATAAATATTTATTGATTGTAACACAATTATTTATTCAAAACAATATTTTCGCGTTACTGCTGTTAGCCGGTAGGTGTGCTACAAGCCGGAAGCGACTATCTTGCCCCGATTTTGGAAAGCGGCCCAAATTTTGAAAACTAAATTAGATACAGTAAAATGGAGAAAAATTTGGACTACCCCTATTATACCGGAGAAACTTATTATTTAGTTTTATTCCTTCTATCAAATACCCAAAGTTTAACGAAATCTGAGTGTTCGCTTTAAAGTAGTCTTTTTGTATGCTGAACAAGCAGGCCCATTAACTGTAAGACAAATTACTTATTGTCGATTGTAGGTAAGTGTAATAAATATATATTTGAAAATAAGAATAAACAGGCCTGACATTATATATTTCGTTTAACTGAAACCTCAGTGTCTTGCAGTTATTGTAAAAAAAAAAATAAAAAAATTCAATTAATTTTATGTTTTTTTCGGACACATTTTCCTTTACTTGCTCGATCCCAACAAATGCATAATTTAAATCGAGCAATTTGTTTTGTAAATTTCAAAAAGAAACTTGTTCAACCATTTAAAGAAAGTAATGCTTTTTTTTTGTACAAAATTTATTGCGCTCATACATCTTTTATTTTCTTTTGAATATATATTTTCATATAAGCCAACCTTCTCATATTTCTTGTTAGGTTTGAAAGTTCACCAACACACGAACACTTATTCACAGTAATATGCAATTAAACGTATTCAATGAAATATTTAAGTTTAAACCCAAAACTACTGCCGCAACCCACAAGCACAATAACCCAAACAAAAGAACTTTTAAAGCCACTTACTAACTTACTTGCTCCTAGGAGGCAGAATGGCACACTCAAGGACAATAACAATAGAATTTTCGCTTATTTTTTTTACAGTTTGTATGCCATTAAATTTTGGTTGTATTTTCATTTATGGTATCAAAGAGTTAAAAGACCCATACACAGAAATATATTTTCTTATAACTATTAAGAAAGCATAGAAATAAACCAAACCAATTCAAAAAAATAAATACTAAAAAACAACATAGTTAAATTGTACTGAACGTGGATTTTCTGAGAAGTAATGTTTCTATATTTTATAAATTATCTTAAGAAAATTTGTGTAGCCTACATTTATCTGGTAAACCAACTATGTGTCGTAATTTTAATAATTTTAGCAAACATGAATAACCATTTAATTACAGTCAAAAAAGTTTGACATTTTCTACATACATATATGACAGCAGCTTTTGTGGTAATCAGTAGTTGTTTTTTAACTGTAATATACAAATCAATTATTATAACAGTTATTAAATAAAACAGCTAACGAAAATTACTATATGTACTTTTGCAGTAGATTCTAACGACAAACTTTTATGAGTGTATTTAAATAGCATAAAAAGGCAATAACAGCATTGGAATGCCAGAAACTCTGTGGTGATAATTAATAACGCATCAATTTATAGTTCATTGTACGCAATCCCACATATACACATTATATATAGTGTTGTAAAAGTAGTGAATATTTAAGTAGTACTTACTCAATATTAACTAATTTTCCGGGTATGGATCACCGGAAAGTTACTATCTAGTTTTTAACAATTGGTTTTTTGGTCAAATTGCGAATTTTTCAGTACTATAATAATTTTGAGCTAATGTTTTACTAATATCTGTTGCTATCAAAATTTTGCCGACATTGAGAAATTTTTCATGTATTCACTTTCGCTTTTTAAAGAAAAAGCCATATATAAAAGCCATATTTTCATGGTTGACAAACACTAACCGTAAAATGCCAACAACAATTTAAAACCCTTTCAAATGATTATCATTAATCTTAAAATGCCACTAACGAAATAGATTACAATACCCTTGAAAGGGTGGGCCGCTTTGTATGGACAAACATTTTTTGATATTGTGCCTTCGATTTTTTGATAGCTTTTGGCATGAGAAAAAAAAGTTCTACTACAACATATCAAAAAAATTATTTTCGAGGCGTCCAAATTTCAATTTTTTACAATTTTCTAATAAATGAAAGATTAGCGCCATCTTGTGGTGGCCTTTTGAAACAACTAATGAAGTTGTAAACAATATAATATTACAACCTTTCCAGAAAGGTATTACTTATGAAAATCGGATAAAAAATGTGGCAACTAGAGGTAAAATTATATAAGTAAAATTATTTTCTGCTTGTTTTCATCGACATCATCATCATCATTTCATCATCATTATCATCATTTCATCATCAAGCAGAAAATAATTTTACTTATATGGGTGAAATCAAAAAATGTGATAAGTTTTTGGGCCAAATTTGTGAGAAGCAAAAATTGTTAATATTTCGGTTTTTTCTTAATGGAATCAGTAAGTGTAGTCATTATAAACCTAATTGCAAAAAATCTCTTCTACAAATTGTCGGAATAATTATTTTTGCACAATTTAAATTTTTTTTGTGGTAACGGAGTTTACATTTCCGCAAGCAAAAGATATAGCAAAAAATGTTACGTACGAATTTTCTTCAATTTATTAGTTTTTCGTATTTGGGTTTTCAACATGCTTTCCAATAATATACAATTTGTTTTTATCAAATTGGCGGTTTCGCGAATAAAAATAAAATTCATTCCGCGAAAAAAAAATTTTTTTTTTTTAATTTTGTATTTGTGCTCCTTTTAAATGCTTTTCAAAAATATAAAAATTTTTAAAAATTAAATCAGCGGTTGCGAAGTTACAAAATAATATATTAAAAACATAACATTTCGCGTTCAAAAAATTCTTAAATTGTGAGAAACAAATTTAATTTGTCAAACTAATGTCAGTAATGGCTCGAAATATCGATTCCAAACCAATGAAATGCAAAATGAATCGTTTTTCGCTCCAGCAGTTGGGTAAAAAACTGATAACTTTTTTTAATTTGACGCAAAATTATTAGTTGAATCATCTATGAGTTGAATAACCTCTGTTTATGGCTATTTTAAATATTTACCTACATTTTTTTGAATGCAATCTGATGCAAACAATTTTGGTTACAGAGTTTACAGTAACGGAGTTTACATTTGGTTACTTTTTTCGTTTTCTTTCAGAAACACTTTGTCGGAATTATCTTTCCGAAACAAAATCGTATGCTGCCTACAAGGTGAATCCAAATATGACATTGTTTTTCTGGGACTACGAAATTAGCCCCAACGAAATAACCCCCAAGCAGAAAAATGCAAAAACCTCCAATGAAATAAGAGCCAAAAGAAATGAAATAATACCCAAAGGAAAAAAATTAATTAACTCCCAAAATAAATGAAATAAACCCTGAACGAAAAATTAAATTAAGGGCAAATATTGGCCTTTATTTCATAATGAAACAACACCCAAAAAGAAATATGAAATAACTCCCACTGAAATTGACCCCAAAAAATTGAAATAAAGACCAAAAATATTTCTTCAGAAATTTATTTTATTTTATACGCATATACATATTGAATGCTTCAGTTGCCAAATCGATTATCTCCATAAAAAAAAATAAATGAGTCTCAAAGAAAAAAAAAACTAGAAAATAATATATATCACTATGCGACAGTCAAAATCGGGATGGGATGAAACCAACGGGAAATATTATATCGGTCAAAAACAAGTTATACGTGTCCCGGCGTTTCGCTGGGTCACCCCTAGGAATCGAGATATATCTTTTTTTTGACATAACTCGAGAACCACTAGTCCGATTTTGCTCAAACAATTTTAAAAAAATTAAAAATTACAATTCCTTTAATCTGTTCATATAACGTTTTTCTATATACTCAACAGTTTTGCCGGTAAAAATAAATGTTTGTTACGGCTACCATAAAAATCAATAAACTTTTGTTTATTATTTTTTTTTAATATTTTAGGCAAAAAATATTTTTTTCTTCATACATTTATTTTTACCGGCAAAACTGTTGAGTATATAGAAAAACGTTATATGAACAGATTAAAGGAATTATAATTTTTAATTTTTTTAAAATTGTTTGAGAAAAATTGGACTAGTGGTTCTCGAGTTATGTCAAAAAAAAGACCACCAAAGGTTAAATCGATATACCTCGATTCCTAGGGATGACCCAGCGAAACGACGGGACACGTATAACTTCTTTTTTACCGATATAACTTTCCCCGGTATTTTGAACCCTTCCCGATCACTGACCCCTACCATTTGTCTCACAGTGTAATTGTTTTTAAAATTCCTGTTAAATTATAAATTTTGCTATTTAGTAGTGTTAATATTAATTATTAGAGAAATTTGTTTTGAATATTCCAGAGTTTGGAGTCAATAAAGTGTTTCAAATTTTCACCTGTGGCGCTTTCAGAAATATGAATTAAAAAATAAAAATCCTGCAGCACTGTTTCCTTTGATTTGAAATTATCTAACTTTCGGTATCTAAAAAAGCACTACAACGACTTCGCAGGCAAAAATTTGTTATAAAAAATCCCCGCGATATCAAACAAAAAAATTGTTGGGAATAAAATTTCAATTTATAAGAAAATGTGATTGCTTTTACAAATTCCCATTGTTGGTGCCTACTGTTTTTTCTGTGTAAGTGAATGCAAAAATCCCCAAATTAATATGTTTGGGAATTCTTTCATTTTGGGCTTATTTCATAATTTAAAAAACCCCAAAAATCATATACGAAACAATCTCCAAACTAAATTTTTTCCATTTTTTGTGGGCTTTTTTTCGTTTTAAGGTTTGGGGGTTATTTCGTTGGGGCTAATTTCGTAGTGCCTGTTTTTCTTCTTGTTAAGTAGTTTGATGTAATAATTAGGAACGGAGTTTACAACATTTTTTTAAATCTTATTAAAGACATCCTTTTTTATCTTGAGAATGTGCGGAAAAAATTCAAGTCTGTTATACTAGATGATTATTTACAGTCCAACGATCATTTGAGTATAAATAGAGCAATTCCATATGAAAACGATCAAAATTGGCAAATTTTTGGACGACCCCTCTCCGATTTTAAAATAAATAGTCTCAATCGATTGCCCAGCAAAAAATAATGTACCTACATATTTTTTTTTTTTTTATAGTGACTGGTTTAGTGGTGGTGTACACCACTGTCATGTGACAAAATTGAAGAATTCTTCATAAGGGACCTCATTGAAAGTTGTTTTAAAAAAAAACTACTAAAGCGATCGCAACGAGTGATAGCTCGTTGGAAAGGTATTGAATCAGGCTTTAATTGATTGATTGATTGATTGATTTATTTATTTATTTAATTGATTTTCTATGCTACAAGATTACATCTTATGAATTACAGCATAGAACTTAATTTGACTACATATGTTTAAATGTGACAATTTATATAAAAATAAAAATTGAATTTAAAATAAAAAATATTAAAAATGATAATAATAAAAAGAACAAATTTGTAAAGTATAATACCATAATTGAAAAAAAAGTTAAAAAAAAAAAAAAAATTAAAATAAAATGGATAATTTGAAATCATAACTGTTTTTTATCACAATAACTTTAAAAATCTAAGAAAATCTAAGAAAATAATAAAATGAAAATAAAAAAAATTAAAATAAAAAATGAAATAGAAAATGAAAATGACAAATAAATAATTTTAAAAATTTAAATAAAAATAAAAATAAATAAAAATAAAATTAAAAAGTAAGAAAAATAATATATGAAAACAAAAACTAAATAAATAAAAAACCTCTCAATTGTATCGCCTATCATTTCATATATGCGTTTATGTGAACATATTAAATAATTCAGTTTTGAATTTTAATGCGTTACTATTTTTTTGAATGTGGTGCGGAAGTGCATTCCAAAAACGTATAGCATTTACAAAAAACTGCCACTCTGATATTAGAGTTCGATAAAATATAGGAATTATCCTCTTTCCTCTTTCAGAATTGTTAAAAAACAGATATTCATAAAGGTACCTCGGTGTCTTATGATAAATAATTTTATGTAACATCATAAGACTTTTTTGTTTAAAAATATTATCAAGCGTCATTCCATAAAGCTGTAAGGAATATGAAGATACACGATCGTATTTTCTTAGACCAAATACATATCTGGTAATATTATTAAATACAACATTTAATTTTCGCTTACTATTCGCGTCGCAATATGAATAAATTTCACAGCCGTATAGCAGAATAGGCTTTAGCTAGAAGCATTCTTATATTAGGTGGTGTGTAGTACTGTGTTGCCAATAGATTTGGGCACAGGAATAATTTTAGCGTATTTCCATTTATGAGGAAAAGAACTTGTTGTAATAATCGTGTTTAAAAGATGTATGAATAAAATTTTGTATGAATAAAATTTTCCTAATTTTTCTCAGAAATTTACCTTTTTTCCCATGAAAATTAAATTTTCCCATGAAAATTAAATTTTCCGATTTTCCACAGAAGCTCCTATATTTTCCGGCTAATTTTTTTTTTTTTGGATTCCTCATAATTTTTGCTTTAAGAATCAGCAATAAAAAAATGGGGCCCGACTCCTTGTTTGGACAGGAGAGGAGCATTTAAGAGACCACCTTGTTCTCATTGTTTTTATCTCTATATATAAAAGAATAACGTGACTGACTGACTGACTGACTGACTGACTGACTCAACATCGCCCAGCCCAAACCGCTGAAGCTAGGAAGTTGAAATTTGTTATGTAGGTTCCTCTTTCGGGGTAGACGTCCACTAAGACGGGATTTTTGGAAATTCCTACCGGAACGGGCAAAAAGGGGGAAAGTGTCCCCCTTGACGGCCTGCCAAAACCCCTTTGGCTAGAAAGCTGAAATTTAAGATATGTGTTCCTTGGAGTAGGGGCTAACTTTTCTGGAAAGTACTTTCTAGAATTTTGGACAGGGACGTTGTAAAAATGGGGGTTAAAAAGGGGAAAAAGGCCCCCCTTGACGGCCTGCCCAAACCGCTGGAGGTAAGAAGTTGAAATTTGGTATAAAGGTTCCTCCACTATCGTAGACATCCACCAAGACGGGAGTTTTGGAAATTTTTACAGGGACGGGCAAAACGGGGAAAAAGTCTCCCCCTTGACGGCCTGCTCAAACTGCTGGAGCTATGAAGTTGAAATTTGGTATGTAGGTTCCTCGACCGGTGTAGACGTCCGTTGAGACGGCATTTTTGGAAATTCTTATCGGGAGGGGCAAAAAGGGGACAAAAAAGGTACCTTTTTCCAAAAAAGTACCTTTTCCCAAAAAAAGTACCTTTTCCCAAAAAAAGTACCTTTTCCCAAAAAAAGTACCTTTTTCCAAAAAAAGTACCTTTTTCCAAAAAAAGTACCTTTTTCTAAAAAAAGTACCTTTTTCCAAAAAAAGTACCTTTTTCCAAAAAAAGTACCTTTTTCCAAAAAAAGTACCTTTTTCCAAAAAAAGTACCTTTTTCCAAAAAAAGTACCTTTTTCCAAAAAAAGTACCTTTTTCCAAAAAAAAGTACCTTTTTCCAAAAAAAGTACCTTTTTCCAAAATAAGTACCTTTTTCCAAAAAAAGTACCTTTTTCCAAAAAAAGTACCTTTTTCCAAAAAAAGTACCTTTTTCCAAAAAAAGTACCTTTTTCCAAAAAAAAGTACCTTTTTCCAAAACAAGTACCTTTTTACAAAAAAAGTACCTTTTTCCAAAAAAAGTACCTTTTTCCAAAAAAAGTACCTTTTTCCAAAAAAAGTACCCTTTTCCAAAAAAAAGTACCTTTTTCCAAAAAAAGTACCTTTTTCCAAAAAAAGTACCTTTTTCCAAAAAAAGTACCTTTTTCCAAAAAAAGTACCTTTTTCCAAAAAAAGTACCTTTTTCCAAAAAAAGTACCTTTTTCCAAAAAAAGTACCTTTTTTCAAAAGAAGTACCTTTTTCCAAAAAAAGTACCTTTTTCCAAAAAAAAGTACCTTTTCCCGAAAAAAGTACCTTTTTCCAAAAAAGTACCTTTTTCCAAAAAAAGTACCTTTTTCCAAAAAAAGGACCTTTTTCCAAAAAAAATTCCTTTTTCCAAAAAAAGTACCTTTTTCCAAAAAAAGTACCTTTTTTAAAAAAAGTACCTTTTTCCAAAAAAAGTACCTTTTTTAAAAAAAGTACCTTTTTCCAAAAAATGTACCTTTTTCTAAAAAAATGTACCTTTTCCAAAAAAAAAGTACCTTTTCCCAAAAAACATACATTTTTCCAAAAAAATAACTTATTCAAAAAAAGTACCTTTTCCAAAAAAGAGTACCTTTTCCCAAAAAAAGTACCTTTTTCTAAAAAAATTTTCCTTTTCCCAAAAAATATACATTTTTTCAAAAAAATACCTTTTTCAAAAAAAGTACCTTTTCCAAAAAAAAGTACCTTTTCCCAAAAAAAAGTACCTTTTTCTAAAAAAATTTTCCTTTTCCAAAAGAAGTACCTTTTCCAAAAAAAGTACCTTTTTCCAAAAAACATACATTTTTCCAAAAAAAAACAACTTTTTAAAAAAAAATACCTTTTGCAAAAAAAGTACAAATAAAGTACTTTGTAAAAACAAAGTATCTTTTTCCAAAAAATTTTCAAATTTCAAGGTTTCTTGATATTCGGCATAGACGTGCGCTAAGACGGGATTTTTGGAAATTCCTACCGGAACGGGCAAAAAGGGGAAAAGTCTCCCCATAAACAGTCTCACAAATTGGAAAAGTGCCTGCCCAAACCACTGGAGGTAAGAAGTTGAAATTTGGTATAAAGGTTCCTCCACTGTAGTAGACATCGACTAAGTTTGTATTTTTGGAATTCCCTACAGGATATCCCAAAAGGAAACTCGGTATGTGAGTTCCTGCTTCTGTGTAGGCGTCCGCTTAGACGGAATTTTTGAAATTCCTATCGGGAGGGGAAATAAGGTAAAAGTCTCCTCCTGCCGGCTTGCCCAATCCCTTTTGGCCAACCTAAAATTTTAAATATGTATTCCTTGGAGTAGGACTAATTCACCGGCAACGTAATTTTTCTATTTTGGGACAGGAACATAGTAAAAATGGTGGTTGAAAGGGAAAAATGTCCCCACTAACGGCCTGCCCAAACCGCTTAGGCAATGCAGTTGAAATTTGGTATGAATGTTCCTCATCCATCGCAGATAGCCGCGAAGATGGAATTTTTGTAAATTCCTATAGGGAGGGGCAAAAAAAAAAAAAAAGCCTCACCTTGGGGGCCGGTAAAAACCCCTTCGGCTAGAAACCTGAAGCTTAAAATGTGGGTCCCTGGAGTGAGGGCTAACTTATTAGAAAGATACTTTTTTGAATTTTGGACAGGGTCGTTATAAAATGGGGGCTCAAAAAGGGAAAGTTGCCCCTTAACGACCTGTCCAAACTGCTGGAACTAGGAAGCTGAAATTCGGTACTTAAGTTCCTCTCAGCCTACTCAAACTGCTGGAACTAGGAAGCTGGAATTCCCTGTCGATGGATTTTCGGAAATTCCTACCGAGAGGGGCACAAATAGTAAAAGTTGACTAGAAACCTGAAATGTAAAACATATGTTACTTGGAGTATGTGCTCACTTACCGAGGAGGTGCTTTTTGGACAGGGACATTGCAAAAATGGGGATTAATGAAGCGAAAAGTGCCGCTTAAAGGCCTGTCCAAACCGCTGGAGGTAGGAAGTTGAAATTTGGTATTAAAGTTCCTCCTCTATTGTAGACATCCGCTAAGATGAGATTTTTGGAAATTTCTACAGGTAGGGTCAAAAACAGGAAAAGTCTCCCCCTTAACGGCCTGGCCAAACTGCTGGAACAAGGGATCTTAAATTGGGTTCCTTCTCCAACGTTGACGTCCCCTAAGATGGTATTTTTGGAAATTCATACCGGGAGGGGTAAAAAGGGAAAAAACTTCCCCCTTGACGGCCTGGCCAAACTGCTGGATATAGAGACCTAAAATTATGTATGTAGTAGGTTCCTCCTCCAACGCAGACGTCCTCTAAGACGGAATTTTTGGAAATTCCTACCGGGAGGGGTAAAAACGGAATAATTCTCCCCCTTGATGGCCTAACCGAACCCTTCGGCTAGAAACCTGTAATATATAATATGTTTTCCTTGGAGTATGGGCTAACTTATCGACAAGGCATTTCTAGGACTTTGGACAGGAACGTGGTAAAAATGGTGGTTCAAAAGGGGAAAATTGCCCCCCCCCCCTCTTAACGTCTACGTCTTTAGCTAGAAACCTAAAACTTAAAGAACAAGTGTATATGAAACACTAAAATTAAGAAACTAAATAGAAAACGAGTGGGATTGAAACACTACACAAGTGGAATGAAATGGATATAAACGTTGAACGAGCGGAATTGAAATTATAGACAATGCAAATGGATTGGAAGAGGGAATTACCTGTTCAAACACTATCAACGGAATATGAAACTTATGTAGCATTGAAACATACTCCCCAAAAAGTTAAACAAATTTTCTGAAAGAGAAAAAACCTTAGAAAAGGAATGGAACTTATATATTCCGATATTTAAACTTCATGTAACGAAGCACCGGTGGAAGAAACCGCCGCAGTAAATTTTCCAACTGAATTTGTGAATTTACTTGAATTGCCAGGTCTACCTTTACATAAACTGGAATTAAAAAAAAAACTTTAAGACACGCTAACAACGTAGCTTTGCCCGCTATTTTTAATATTATAAAATGCTTTCCAACCCTGCTTTACGTTATTTATTTTCATTCAAAACACAAATGAACAAAACTACTTACGGGTCTATCTACCTAAGTTCGCACTTTACCAAATTATCTTAACATACACACGTATATTGCAATTTATTATGGATTCATTACTAACAATCCACTTTCATGAGAAAAAGTGATCAAATATTTATTTATTTTAAACCCATTGTTGTGCAGAATTATTTATTTGTGGTGGCTGGGTGAAGGCTTTAAATAAAAAAACTTTAAATAAAAAAACGAATTTAATAAAAATTGTGGGGGGCGCAGCCCCCCGGGGGGGGAGGGCGTAGCCCTCCCCCACTTAACCTTTAAGGCACGCTAACAACGTAGCGGGCTGCGCCCGCTAGTATTTTTTATAATTGAATTATTTGTTATTATTTAACATTATTTTATTTTATTATTAAAAATACATTTTAAAAATTATTTTACAGTTAAAAATACATTTATGAAGAAAAAATCAATTTTTTTTAAGAGCCCCAAGTTGAGTGTGTAGTGAATATGGTCTGCCTGCCTTCACAAGATCGGCCATAAATCCATGGATAATAGCAGCAGTGGCATGTAATGGCACACCAAACCCGACTGAGGCTACAGGTCATAAAATGTTTTGTAAATTTTTTAAATTACCAGGTAATAAATATTTCGCCTAAAATGACACGTGCAGAAACAAGTCATAAAACACGGATTTTCCATAAATATGGCGAAATATTTATTACCTGGTAATTTAAAAAATTTACAAAACATTTTATGACCTGTGCTCGGCTTATTGGCAGTAACCAATTAAGTCCCTCTTTAAAAAACATTTTATGACCAGTAGTTCACGCAAATTTTCCTATTAAAGAAAAGCAAATATCGCTTATTTTTTTTTACCAAAAAATAATTATAAATACTTCACACACTCTGAGTCAAATTTTAGTTGAATACTAAACGTGAAAGTGTTAAAGTGTTTTTTTGTAAAGTAAAGAGTGAAGCTGTAAAGACAATTTAAAGTAAAATTAATAAATTTTGCTGCAATCCGTTTAACAAGAGTGGACATCGTTCGAAAAAGATAAAAGTATTAAAATTAACTGGTGTTTCGAAGCGATACATGAATGAATTAAATATACAATACGGTGAAGAAGCAGAATTCATTTGCCCCAAGTGTAAAATCGATTTGTCTCAACAAGCAAATGCATTGAAACAAATGCAACCACAATCCGAGAGTGAAATGACAATTGAACAAAATGTTTCATCTGATAGTGAGGCAGACATTCCGATGGTCAATATGTCTTTGAGTCCTTTGAATGAGGCTATTACCACTTTAGGTGAATCGCCTATTACAAAAAGAAAGTTGCGAAGTGAAAAATACAGGAAAGAGAAAAAAGGCAAGGTTATGAGTGCAATCGCGACAATATTTGATGAAGGCTCTGATAACGAATGCAGTCAAGCAGATGACGTTGATGACGGCAAACAAATGATTGAGCAGTTGAAAAGAAAATTCAATTTAGCGACCACTTTTCCGGAGAAATATCTCATTTTATCTGTGCTGCCTCAATCATGGTCTATACGCAAGATTTCTGAACAGTTTCAAACATCTTTTTACATCGCGAGAAGAAGCAAAGAATTAGTTCGACAGAAGGGCATATTGGCGACTCCCACCAAGAAATTTGGCTCAAGGACCCTCAGCGAAGCAACGGTGAAATTGATACAAGATTTTTACTGCAATGATGACAACAGCCGCGCCTGCCCAGGTACACGTGACTATGTTATCACACGTGAAGATGGAGAAAAAGTACACAAGCAGCGCAGATTATTATTATGTAATCTATCCGAAGCATACCATCAGTTCAAAGAGAAATACCCAGCAGAAAAAGTGGGATTTTCTAAGTTTGCCATCCTACGACCAAAAGAATGCGTGCTGGCATTAGACAGGCACGGAACGCATTCAGTCTGCGTTTGCATGTTTCATCAAAACATCAAATTAATGTTCTTTCCATGCAAGAAATTGAAAGTATTTCACGGTGAAATTGAAACATATAGGGACCTCCTGTCGAAGTCGTTGTGCGCATACCCCACGGAAAATTGTCATCTGTCCAAATGCAACAATTGTCCGAAGATTGAAGAGCTAGAGCAATATTTGGCGGAAAAGTTTGAACAGCTGTTAATTCAGGAGGTGCATTTCAAACAGTGGATAATTAGCAGCGGCAGATGTTCCCTTGAGACCGTGGTAAAGCAGATTCCGGAATTCATCGAGGAATTCGGATTCAAGTTGAATGAACTGAAGGCGCACCATTTCATTCCCGAGATGCAATCGAAATTTCTAAAGGAAAGTAAGGAGAAATTAGCCCAAAATGAATTCATTGTGATAAGCGACTTTGCCGAGAATTACACTTTTCTCGTTCAGGATGAAATTCAGGCTTATCACTGGGCAAACGACCAGTGCACGGTGCATCCTTTTTGCATTTATTTCAAAAACGAAGATAACGAACTACAGACCGTAAGCCTTGTTGTTGTCGCGGAGAGTTTAGCTCATAATTATGTGTCCGTTTATTTATTTCAAATGAAACTGTTTGAATTCTCAAGATCAAAATTCGATGCAATCGACAAAGTAACGTTTTTCTCAGACGGCGCGGCTTCTCAGTACAAGAATAAAAAAAATTTTTACAATCTTTGCATAATTGAAGAAGAACAAAACTGCAAGGTCGAGTGGCACTTTTTTGCGACGTCCCACGGTAAGGGCCCATGCGATGCGTTAGGGGGAACCCTAAAACGCATGGCGACTAAGGCAAGTTTGCAAAGGCCATATACTGACCAGATCTTTAATGTACAACATTTGTTTTCGTGGATTCAAAGCAAGGAAATTGCCATTAACACAGTTTTATGCACTCAAAAAGAACACGATGCCATGGAGCGACGAATTCAAAACAGATATAATAATGTCAAAACTATAACTGGAACGCAAAAGTTTCATTGCTTCATACCAAATATTTCTGATATGTCAATTAATGTAAAGCGGTACTCTTCGTCAGCCGACGTGCTAAATTTAAAGTTACTTTAATTTCATAATGATGACAAGACAATTGAAATTTTTAATAAATATTGTAATTAAGTATTTTATTGCTGATTCTTAAAGCAAAAATTATGAGGAATCCAAAAAAAAAAAAAATTAGCCGGAAAATTTAGGAACTTCTGTGGAAAATCGGAAAATTTAATTTTCATGGGAAAAAAGGTAAATTTCTGATAAAAATTAGGAAAATTTTATTTTTCAATTAAAGCCTGATTCAATACCTTTCCAACGAGTTATCACTCGATGCGATCGCTTTAGTAGTTTTTCAATGAGGTCCCTTATGAAGAATTCTTCAATTTTGTCACATGACAGTGGTGTACACCACCACTAAACCAGTCACTATAAAAAAAAAAAAAAATATGTAGGTACATTATTTTTTGCTGGGCAATCGATTGAGACTATTTATTTTAGAATCGGAGAGGGGTCGTCCAAAAGGTGATCGCTTTCATATGGAATTGCTCAATAACATTATACTTTTCGCAATATAATTAATAGATAACTCCAAAATTATGGTATATGCATTTTTATCAAAAATTATGACGAAAAATCGTTACAGAAATATTAATGTGTGTGTTGTGTGTGTAGTGTTTTGAAAATTCAAACAAAAAAAAACTTTCAAATCAAATATTTTCGGTTTTCTTTTTTGTTAAAATAATTTGTTTATATACAAAATTATTTCAATTCAAATTACAAGAAATTCTTTACTCATACACACAAACATAGCCAATAAAAATATGAACGTGTGTTGTGGGTGTAGTGTTTTAAAAATTCAAACAAAACAAAAATTGTTCAAATATGAAAAAAACCAGAACACAAAATCGTTTTTTTTCTAGCGTTTTGTTAGTTAAAACTTGAAGAATGTTTTAACTGACTTTTCAATTATTTTTATTTCTTTTATTGATTGTTTAAATAATGTGTGAAAATAGATAGCAAAATGGTTTGAATATAATGAAAAATCAGTAGTCCTTTTTTTAATTGTGTTTTCAATTAATTTAATATGTATTTTAGGTTGTTTTTAACGATAAAATATTGTGAGTGTGCAAATATTTTATTTTAGTTAAAAAAACATCTAAATATTACAATTTTATTAGTTGTTTCAAAACACCACCGCAAGATGGCGCTAATCTAGCATTTATTAGAAAATTGCAAAAAATTTAAATTTGGGCGCCTCGAAAATGATTTTTTTGATATGTCGTAGTGGAACTTTTTTTTCTCATGCCAAAAGCTATCGAAAAATCGATGGTACAATATCGATTGCTATAGTGGGATTCGAACTCGGAAATCCGGCTTGCTAGGATACCTCTCTAACCACTACCTCTCTAAGCACTTATTAATAAAAAAAAAAAAAAAATACATGACACGCTGCAAAAAATAATTTAAATAACATACATTTAAATTTAACGGTTCGTTGTAATTAAAAAATCTGTGGTTATCATACACAGAGTTGAATAGAAGCAGCTGAGATATCTTAACCCTACGGGGAAAGGGACTGGTCCAACGTGACACTCAGAGTATGTCCCAGGCGGGCAGGGACCGATCCTTGATCGGCCTTTTTGTTTGAAAGAGACACGTCACTTTAACATGGCGTTGTCATTGGAAATGACCAATTGCCACAGTTTAGACACCTTGTGACAGTAAGGTGATGTGTCTAAAAATAGCTTTTCGAATAAACTAATAAAAAATTAAAAATAATGTACTTGACGTCGAAGTAGGGCTCGATAACACCACCTTCTGCTTGTAAGGCAAACACTCTACCGTCTGAGCTAATGTTGCTTGTGCATGATGACTTGATGATAAAGTTATATATTTTTCGTTTCTGTTCAAATAAAAAAGAAAAAGAAAAAACAAACACACAGCAAATAAAAAAAACATGAAAAAGAAAAAAATAGAAAAGAAAACAACATTAACACACACACAAATATAGTAGAAGTGCCTTGAATATGCCCCCGATTAACCGGTCATGGGATAGGTCCCTTAATTAAATTAAAAAATCAGTTAAAAATTAGAAAAGTTAAGTTAACATTAAAAAAAAACTTTCAAGTTTTTTAAAAGCAACATTGAAAATAACGGATCAGAAAATACTTAGAAAATTAATTCACTTTCTTTTGTTCACATTTGTACTAATTTAGTAATATGCCTTCGGTTGACCGGTCATGGGATAGGTCCTTGGATGGCAATTGACTCCTCATTCCCCATAGGGAAGGCTCAAAGCAAAAAGAGTAATAAAAACAAAGGATAAAAATAGCATTGTTAGATTTCGTTGATGTTAGTCTAAGTTGAGTTGTTGGTAACATATTCGATTTGATTTCAACTGTCACATAAGAAGACGATCATCAATTATTAACCCATTCAAAGCAAACGACACTGACGATGGCTTTGTAGCGAAAGCCAAAAAAACCTATTCTGTCTTGCTGGCTTTATCGAATTCTTTCAAATTTTTGTTCTTTGTAATTTGCTTGTGAAAATTGTATCATCTTTCTTTAATTTGAAAAAAAAATTTAAACAGAAAGTGATATTAATTTATGATCTAGAGTCGAACTAAAAAACATTCTTTTAATGTCTAATTTTGAACTCAAATGTTTTATTTGGAAATACATTATAAAATTCATTTACCAATACAAATCAATAGTAATGTGTGTTATCAATACAATCCACAATTCGGTTGGTTCTAAAGAAACTCGACACCATATTTGATTAGGATACCCGTATTTGTAGTTAGAACTTTCGAATATTAAAAACTTTTTAATTAATGTGATACACTGAGAGAACTATGTGCATGATATTAATGAATTATTGCATAAAACCAATGAAGTTTCACTGGAACTCGTCCATTGAAACTTTTCATTGAATTAATGGAATTTTTCATAGAAAGTTGCTTAAAATTTCATTTTATTTATTAAAAGTTTCATATACTCAATGCAAAAAGTTTCATTAAAACTGGATTCATAAAATATATGAAGCTTTTTCTTTAAATTTAAGAAATTTCTCATTTACTTTGTGAAGAAAACTTCATAAGTTCACTGAAAATATTCATTGAAACTCGTCCACCAAAATTCCCTCTGTGTAGATAACACCAATTTTGTAGTATGTTCACTAACTAAATGGCTGATTCTATTGTGCAGAACTACCAAACTAATACTAATTTTAAAATTGATTGGAAATACCAATAATTTGATAAAAGGATTGTTTTCAAGTTTATTTTCCCTATTTTTAATTTTTAGTACAATATTTTTGATTTATTAATCGATTATAGGAAATTCCAAATAAAATAATACCCTAGCAAATTAATTTAAATGGTTTTGATCGAATTCCAACCAATCTTTTCCCTGTGTGTATGTGTAGTTATTGTAATAATAGGTAGATGAAATACGTTTAGAATTTTTGGCATCTTTTCATTTAATGGACGATTATATAAATGGTGTTTTAAACAATTACAATTATTTTTCTTTTTTAATAAATAGGGTTAAATAAAACTTTACATATTTTTATAATAAAAATCAATAAAACTTTTAATCAAGTCAACACAAAATTTTATTAAAATTTCACAAAAATACAATAAATGTGTTTTTTCAATTTAACAACTCTCTTTATTGATATAAATTTCAGTAATGTGCTCACAATTTCTATTGTCAATTCTGCAAAAATCGCGTTCACAGGAAATTCAATATTTTTTTAATCAGTGATTTTCGTTTTCAAAAATTATAAAAATTTTTTTGTTTGAGAGAATGTAGTATGGAGTATTCAATTAAAAAGTATTAAGTAGTAGTATGTTGCAAAAATGAGCAGAATTGTACAACACTACTTCTACATATGCCTGTTACCAAACTATCATGGTTGGAGTGGTATTGCTTACCACTTGGCAAACACTCCTACATATGTATTTACATTTTTGCACTGTTTGTATTTAGTATGGGAAGAATGATTTGAAAACACTTAATTTCTGTCTATAAAGGATATAAATTAGACCAAACCTATACACACTGGCTATTGATTAGGGTGTCCCGGTATATTAGCAAATTTGCGATTTGCGTTAACCTATTATCATTCAAACGATACGTAAATTAAGGGTGAGTATGCTAAAACTAATCAAAAAATTTTTCAGATGGTACTTATAATTTACTTCAATATGTGTTTGAAGTTTAATATTTGGCGGAAAAAAATTGTTTGATTTTTGAAAAATAAGCCTTAATTATTTTGTAAAATAACGCTTATCCAAAAAAAATTTAATTTTCCGATTATAGTCCACAAGCGAATTTTAAGGTTATAAGCCTTTCCATTATTTTAAACAAAACAAAAACATTTCATTTTTTGTTTTATAAAACGATTAAGAACTATTTTGCAGAAAAACAAATAAGTATTTTTCCGAAACTTTAAACAAGTACCCCTCAAAAATATTTTGATTACTTTTCATAATCTGCAGACAATCATCAGAAAATAATGCGAGAGAATAATTTGAGTGCAAATAGTTAATGCTGTTCCCGATCCGGGACACCTTAAACACATGTGTTAGGTTTTACACAATCACATATGTTTTTTTTTGTAGAGTTTTTGCATGTTTCTAGTATGCAAAAAGGGTGTTTATTTTTGATGATAGCTTTTTTGTGCGGACAAAAATATTGCTGGATGGGCGTTTATTAAAATTTTAATGACATGAATAAATTATTAGCATAAAAAGGTTGGCAACTATTATCTTTAACTTTTTGTAATTACACTATGGAACATTTTTGGGATTTGTCTGGGGGGTGAGAAATTCCAAGTCAGGGTGATGGTACTAGGTCAGTATAGTAAAACCCTCAAAGGGTTTGGCGTTCGTATGTGTCATTTTTTTTTATGACCTTTTAAGTTTTTTCCTTATCTTGATGTTTTTTCGCTTAGTTGTAACATTTTGGCAAAAACGTAGTTTAACATAACTCGAGAACCACTTGTCCGATTTTGATGAAACAATTTTAGAAAAATTTAGAATTACAATTTCTCTAATCTGTTTCTATACCGTTTTCCTATATGTGCAACACTTTCGAAGTTAAAAATGAATGTATGAAGGGAAAAAAGTATTTTTTGCCTAAAAATTTAAATATTTTTTTTTAAAAATTCATAAAAAATCCAAAAATGGAAAAAAGTGCCAAAACTAATTACTTTCGCGTAAAGTCACATAACTCATGAGCAAAAAAAGCATAGATCATGAAAATCGATGCACGCGTTTCTCATTTAATCACAATTAGGTAAATGTATGAATTTCAAAAATTTGCTCCAGATATGCACAACATTATTTGGAGAAAACATTGACACTCACAAGCCGAACTCTCTCATATTTTTCTACTGTACTAAAAGAGAAATATTGATGTGGCAACACTGGTTCTGTAATATTCACATAAAACATGCATTGTCATTATACTTCTTCTCTTTCTCACACTGGTTCTGTGATTTTGGTCATTCAACAAGTGCCGACGAACGCGAACAGTAAAAGTGATTTTTCTCCAGTTTTTTAAAAGTGAACAAAAGAGAACAGAATATGGAACTGTGCAAGCCAGATATAAATAGCTTTTGCTACTGCTGTGGTCAATATGTCTCAACACATAAAAAAAGGGGAAATTTCAGTACTGATTTTGTTCAAACATACGAGATGTACTTCAACCAAAATGTTATAGTGAACGAAAATTGGGTACCAAATATAGTGTGTAAAAGCTGCTACAACCGTCTAATGGATTGGAAAAATAGAAGACGTGAAAGTATGCCATTCGGTATCCCAATGACTTGGACTAATCCTGGCGAAGGTCACAATCCATTGAATTGCTATGCATGTGCGAATAAAGGAGCCGCAAAAAGGATAAGAAAATCGTATAATTACGTTGGTGTTGCAAGTGCCGCAACACCATTGCCTCATTCGGATCACATTCCTGTGCCAAAAGCTTCTAGCCCAGATATTTTCTCTTCTACGACTGCTCCGACATATCATGCACGTGATGATTCCCCATATGAGCCATCAGTATCCAATGAGCCAATTTTAATAAATCAAAATAAGCTTGATTCAATTGTTGCCAAGTTGGAATTAACACAGCATAAATCGGAAGAGCTGGCTTCCATTTTGAAATCAAACAATTTGTTGGCACCCGGTGTGAAAGTCACAGCTTATCGAAGTCGTCAGGCAACACTCCAAAGTTTATTCCTTGTGAATGATGAAAAAACTTCTGCATATTGCCCGGATGTAGGAAAATTGATGGACGCAATGGAAATAAAATATGAAGCAGATGACTGGAGATTATTTATTGACAGTTCAAAACTCAGCTTGAAGGCAGTTTTACTGCATAAGACCAATAAAAAACCTTCATTTCCAATCGCCTACAGTACAGAAACGAAAGAAACATATGATGCACTGGAAAATATTTTAAAAATGGTTAACTACGCCAAACATATGTGGCGCATATGCTGCGATTTAAAAGTTGTAGCAATGCTTTGCGGTCTTCAAAGCGGCTATATAAAATATATGTGCTTTTTGTGCGATTGGGACACACGATTTTCCGGTGACCAATATGCATGCCACGGATGGAAACTCAGAGAGCACAGCAGGTTACAAACGGCCAATATTATTCGTGAGCCTCTAGTGCCGAAGGAGAAGATATTGCTGCCTCCACTGCATATTAAACTTGGAATTGTTAAGAATTTTATCAAAACTGTCGCCAAAAGAGATGAAGTTTTCTTGTGTTTGAAACTAATTTACCCGAGACTCAGCGAAAGTAAAATTAAAGAAGGTAAGTTATAATATCACATTCATTTCCCATGATTTTCCATCTTAACAAATTAATTTTTTCCAATCAGGCGTACTAAATGGTCCAGATATACGAAAGCTGATTAAAAGTGACGCATTCAACAATATTTTGATTGACGCTGAATTGAATGCATGGCAGGCAATCAAAGAAGTAATAGAAGGCTTGTTGGGAAAGCATCGTTCTAACATCTACGATGTTTCTGTCGCAAGGATGTTAAGAGCATTCTCGGAAATTGGTGTCCACATGTCCTTGAAAATCCATTATTTACATCATCATCTGGACTACTTCAGCAAACAATTGGCTACCGAATCTGATGAACAAGGTGAACGCTATCATCAAGTTGCTATGCCATTTGAAATGAGGTAATACTGATTTTTTATTTTTTCAAACTCATTTTAATAAAACAAAAACTTACAGATATAGAGGCAAAAAGTCGCCGAGTGCAATAATTGCGGAAATTTGCTGGTGGAGTAAGTTAGTGTGGCAAGACAAGGATGATCTTGATGATAAAGAATTTTCAGGAGATGCAGAAGGGCCAACAGTGGAGTCACACATTGACATTATGTGTGGTTCAGAAACTGATGATAGCGATGAATGCGATGCCACTAGTCCCGAACAACCACCATCGAAAAAGTCTAGGCAATATTTATTAAAATAAATAAAAATAAATAAATAAAATAAAAATGAAAAATTATAAAAATGTTTACTTAATTTTTTTAGTAGTTTATGGCCAGAAGTCTGGAGTTATTGGGGAAAATTTATGAAAAAGGCGATAAATGACACTTTTTTGAATAAAAACAAATATCAATATTCTTGTCAAAATGGGATACCTTCACTTAATTGTAAATAAAAGCAGAACGCGTTAAATTTTGTTTATAGGTTATGTGACTTTACATGAAATTAATAACACTTGATCCTTTTTTCCGTTTTGGATTTTTTATGAATTTAAAAAAAAAATTTTAATTTTTAGGCAAAAAAATATTTTTTTTTCTCCACAAATTTATTTTTACCGGCAAAACTGTTGACTATAAAGAAAAACGTTATATGAACGGATTAAAGAAATTGTAATTCTAAATTTTTCTAAATTTGTTTCATCAAAGTCGGACAAGTGGTTCTCGAGTTATGTTAAACTACGTTTTTGCCAAAATGTTACAACTAAGCGAAAAAACATCAAGATAAGGAAAAAATTTAAAAGGTCATAAAATTGGCTGTTGTACTGTGTTATTTTTGAAATAAATAATTATTTTGATTTAAAAACCACTTGACCAATTCTATTACTTACACTCTCAAAACAATTCCGTTGTGACAACCGAATTTTTTCCAACCGAATTCGTTTGGTTGCTGCAACCTCGTAATTCGGTTGCCTCAACCGAATTCAGTTGTGACAGCCGATAATTCGGTTGTCGCAACCGAATTGAAATTGAATTCGGTTGTCGCAACCGAATTGAAATCTAATTCGGTTGCCACAACTGAATTCGGTTGCTGCAACCGAATTACAAGGTTGCAGCAACCGACTCAATTCGGTTGGCAAAAAATTCCGTTGCCACAACGGAATTGTTCTGAGAGTGTATGAATTGGAATGAAGTTTAGAATGTATTTAAATGAAAAGTATGTATTTAATGTTTAAAAATGGAGTTTATTTACTAATAAAAATTAATTAATTAATCTGGAAACATTGCGTATCATGACTTTAGCTGTGCCTTCAAAACAGCTAATCTGTGCGGTTATAAGTAAGTAAAACGAATAAAAGATGTCATAAAAATACAAAAAAACGAAAACGCATACAATTCCATATAAAAAAAATGAGTAAAAAAGTTTAAATTGGGCATGCCGACTATATAATACCCTACACCAATCTCATTAAAAGCCAACTAATGTTTGGATCCAGAATTTTGGAAATGTAAAAATTTTTTATAAAATGATAAAAGAAGAGAAAATCGAAAATATATCCCATATGGGCGCTTAGGTCCAAATATGGACCGATCCTATCTAGAATCAATAGGCTTTGTCCTTAGGACCATGTAAGTCAGCGAACCAAATATCTTCGTATTTGCGACCTGCAGCGTGTAAACAAGCCAATTTTGGGGGGACCATTATATGGGAACTAGGTCTAAACATGGACCGATTTCAACCAAAATTAATAAGCTTCGTCCTTGGGCCGACTTAAGTCGGTGTACCAAATTTCAACAAAATATCTTAATAGTTGCGAACTATTGAGTGCGCATATCAATGCATAGACATACAGACGGACAGACGGACATTATATTAACCGCAATATGTTCTAGCAGAAGGTAAAAATCGGGGAATCCACAATTTTATTTTGACGTGGCGCTGTTAAAAGTATTTAAAGAGAAATATAAATTTAAGTCATTATTTTACAACATGCTTAAAGTTGGATTACCTTCTGTGATGCCGCAAAACTCACTCTGAAAGAAGTTTTTGTGTTCTGGGAGAAAGCTAGATAACTTGTCCGTTACAGAAAAATGCTGTTCGTAAAGTCGAAAAATTATATAACGAATGGAGAGCACTTCAGAAAAGTTCAAAATTAAAGCCAAAAAGTCAAGGTGAAAAAAATCTTGCACTCACATCTTAACTGTCTTATTTGTTTTATGAAGCACTGGAAGATGTCATTTCCAAAGTAACCAAGCAGGAAGACCATTTGACACTTCAGAAAATGAAAGGACGTCCGGTCCATGTGGAAGTTGTCGATATGAAGACAGCTCTAGCTAAAGAGCTGCGATGTCAGAAGATCGGATATAAAGAAGTAATAACGGAAAATTTATCAATTTTGTAGATAGGTGCAAAATTTCTAATAGAAATGATGTACGAGTAATTTTCGCAACAGCTAAAAGTCTGGGCTCTAATTTCAAGGAATTAACTCTTAGTGGAAGTACGGTAATAAAGCGCAGAATATCCTTTTGAAATCAAAGGGAATAAAAAATCAAGGAGAGGTTTAAAAATTCGAACTAGGAAGGGACTGTTGTTCATTAGGATGGAAAACTTTTACCAAAACTTTTCTAAAAAGAATATGTTGAATGGTTGGCAATCTTATTAAGCAAAGGAGGTGATGAACAACTACTGGGGGTACCTGCATTAGAGAATAGCACAGATATCAGTCTGGCAGAAGCTGTTAGCTAGAGCCTAGAAAAATGGGGTTTTGGAGATAAAATTGTAGGTATGTGTTTTGACAAAATGACTTTCAACACTGGATGAATGAAAGGCGCATGCACTTTGATAGAAAAACAGCTAAGTAAAAATGTTTTGTACTTGGCCTGTCACATCACATTTTACAAGTCGTGTTGCGATTATTATTTGAGCACAAAATATTTATATGTATATTGCTAACTTCTTTGTGAAAATATGGTTTTAAGCTTCAAACGCTCTTACAGCCCCTAATAATGATTTTGAATTTGTTTAATACAGACATATTGATAAAGGTGTTTCAGAAAAGTTACTGACCAAACATATATATTGCACCTATGGTATCTGAACCCGGAACAAATCTGCTTCAGCTTATTTGACAATAATGTTTCTCATAAAATAAAAATAAAAACGGCACAAAATATTTTGTCATAAAAGGATTTAGAAGAAGACGAACGGTCTGCAAGAATAACGAGGGTGCAAATTTCTGAAAACGAGGCTGTAAGACTTTATAAAAATGTTTCTCTTGAGAAGTGTGTTTCGGATCAAAGTGTGGCTTTTTCGAATATTTTACAGTTCGGACCCAAAGAATTGGTCCGAAAATAAAGATTTTTTGAAACTTCAAAATTTTGTAACAAGTACGACGGTAGTAATTGACACATATAAACGAATATAAATTTTACATATTTTTGTCATTCAATATATGGAAAAATATCCCATATATCTACACTCTAAAAAATTTTTGTAAATTTACTACTATAAAATGGGTAAAATTTTGTTTAATTTTACGAAAATTCGGTAAATATAAACAAAAAATGCGTAAACTTTTTTCATACACACTTCCATACACAATAATAAACACACAAAGTATTTTTAGACATTATGTGTTTATAAATAAACACATTGCGCCTAAAATTGCTATTGTTTTGTTAAATAAAATTTTTACGCACAAAGTTGGTAAATATACTATCCTATAATGGTAATAAATACTCTGACATTTCAAATTGGAAAATTAAAAAAAAATTATAAATAATAAAAAGAAAAATCGAAAACGGATTATTTTTTGTGAATTACAACAAACACATTAGAGTCCACAAACACATTAGAGTCTGGAAATAGCAATATAAGCATGAAATTGTTTTTGGTAATTATTGTTATCGCATGTGGTAGACTACCTACAACCTCATTTCAAAATTGAAAGCGCCGTAATAGAGACACGGCTTCCGCAGGAACAACTGGGTGCAATGACTCCTACCCAACAAAATGCCATCTTTGCAAGGGAGGCAGTCAACCAAATACCGTCAACAAAAACGGGAGAAAACGCCGTAAGAGAGATACGGCCTTGGTAAAACAACTGGGTGCAATGACTTCTGCTCAACAAAGTAAGTATTCATTGAGTACTGCCTAACTTGCAAAGAAAGCATTTAGTTGAGCAGGAGTCATTGCACTCAGTTGTTCCTACGTAGGCCATATCTCTCTTAAGACGTTTCCTCCCGTTATAGTTGACGGTTACTGCCTCCCTTTCAAAGAAGGCATTTTGTTGAGCAGGAGTCATCGCACCCATTCAATAGTTATAACAAATTTTTATATGAATTTTATACAAATGCCTGAAGATCCCAAAACGACTAATTTGGACATGAACGATTATGAGAGAAATGACTCGGATATTATTATTAATAAAATACGTAATAAAAATTAATTTATTTTATTTAAAAAATTTTTTGGGTGGTGCTTAAAGTTATCACAACTGTTGTAAATGTACGCATTATATTGGATTTTTACGCACTTTCTGTGGATTTTTGCGCATTTTTGTGGATTTTTACTCATTTTATGCATACATTTACACGTGAAACGTGCTTTTTTACACACAAATTTGTTACGCACTTTCAATGTAAAATTACAAATTATTTGTGCACCAACTTAAACATAATGTGCGTATTTTTTTCAATTACGAACATAAAGTAAATTTACCAAATTTATAGTAGGAGTTCAGTTTCCTACTATAAGTTGGGTAAATTTCAACAGAATTTAATTAGAGTGTACCCAGAATATTTTGTAGTATAGTTGTAGTTATAAACATTTCCGTTAAGTGAAAAACAAAGGAGCAATTATTTATTTTGCAAACAAATGTTGTGTAGTTGGAGCTGAGGTATATTCGAGATCAAGTTTTAGATATGGACCTCCTGGCATCAGCAATATGAGCTTCTAAAGTAAGAAACCTCGTGATTTAAAAAATTTCAAACAACGACAATTTGTTTATTTTTTATCATGTTTCTACGTCGCACACTGGTCTATCGCTCTAAAGTGGGCGGCCAAAACTCATTTACTCACGAATAACGATTCAAAACTTAAAACTTAAATTTCGTTAATTTATCTTCAACAACAAGTGCCACAATATGATCAGAGCATCGAGAAGTAGAAGGATCTTGTTTCGACAAACTGGAGTTCAGTCTTCGCTTGCTTCTAGAACTACACTCACCGAAGTATTTTTTTGGACGACAACAGTTTTTTTTTTAATATACACTCAAATATCAAAAATATATATTTGGGTAAAAGAAATCGCCGTTGATGAACCTTAAAAAAGAGAAACGTTGAAGACGCATGATTTCGTAGCAGCTTTGTAATAGTGCTACTAAGGCTATATCTCCTGGAATCGCAGACCTTCGCAGCTAGAACCTTCTATAAAGAGCCTAAGCTTTCTCTTTAAATTGAATGTAGTTATAGTGCGGACTTACGCGGATTTCAAAATATATGTATGTCAAGAAAACCGAAGCATCCTCTTAATATTTTGTGTCAAAATCGCAGAGGCGTAGCAACCCTTAGAATAGTACATAATCGAAAGCAAATGTTAAAAATTTTATCAAATACTAAATATATACCTTCCCGAGTAAAAATAGTTATATATTATCATATATCATGTTATTGGGCTACATCTGACAATGAATGGAGTCACATTAAGACACATTTCATTATATACAACTACATCTGATATTATTTTTTCAACGAATTTTTTGTAAGGTAATTGATATTATTACATATCCCCAAATCTGACTTCATATATAACTACATAAGCCTTATAAAACTAATCAAATTATATGTAGTGATCGATATGATTATATATGATTTGATACTAAGTTTTATAACACTGTATGTGTCGTCGTACTAAAAATATAATTTAATTTAATATAACATCAAAATTAGTTATCTGCAAATTCAGAGTAAATTACTCCCTAGCCAAATAATTTTCACGTGATGTTTTTGCATGTAAAATCATATTAAAAAATGATGCGTACGATTTAGAAGACAAAAGTATTCAAATAAGTTTTTATTTTATGTTTTAAAATTTGGGTCTTCAAAATTGTTAAAACCATAGACATTTCAATGTCAATTTAACAGCTGGTATGCATAAAAAGTATGCCTACTATCAGACAAAATTTTATAAAATCAGATATTTTTATATCAAATTAGATATAATTTGATGTCCTGGATATGGACAAATCTCGGATCAAACTGTATCAAATTATATTTAATTTCATATAATTAGACACATGTAGATGACCCATTTTTCGGATCAAGTTGTATGTAGTTGTATATGGTGATTTATCAAAAAAGATATACTTATGTATGACACCATATTAAGATTTTTACCCGGGTTTATTAAAATATGTCATGCTAGAGCTATCGCCAAAATCACAAAACAACGGCAAAAAAAGAATGCAAACTTGATGACACAATTAACTAATTAATAACAACCCAGCAAAATCTTTCATTACCAAATAAGTGGTTATATAATAGAAATTCATAGCTCCGCACAACTTATTTTTTAGCGTCTAAACTCATTATTTTTGTTTGGCGTGGTCGTTTTTATAAGTAGTCACGCTTACCCGCTCGCTTACGAAAAAATGAGAAATAAGTAGTTATGAGATTTTGAATAATAAGTGGTTACACACATGCTTACAAAAAGTTGAATTATAAGTGGTTATCCGATTCTTAAAAATAAGGAGTTAGGCAAATCCTATTAGCCTAAGGAATGAATGTATTTGAAAATTTAAGTTTTCTCTAGTGTGTAATTTTAGGACTCGTCATAAATATTTAAACATAAAACATATTTACATATAATAAAAAAATTTAACTGTGTAAAAAGTACTTATTTAAACTATTACGAGTAAGTCATTATTTTATATTTAGAAACAATGAATACAATAGGCAGTTATTAGGAAGTCATTATTTTATATTATAAAATAATGCAAAAGGTAATGATATATCATTTTGGTAATGCAGATAGTAATGAGGTGTCAATACCAATATTTTGCTGGGTATCGCCAAAATCACAACAGAACGGCAAAAAAAGAAGAATGCAAACTTGATGACTCAAGTAACTAATTAACAACAAGCGCGTAAGCAGTTTACTGTGTTCACTTTTGAAGGCGAAATGTGAGTGAAAAACTAATTTTGTAAACGAAATATTTGTACCATAATTTGGTTAGAGTAATTGTGTACCAGTAACGAGATCAAATTTGTCATTACTCACTTTCGGAAAATCTGAGTTTTGTCCTATCGGTAGACCACTGTGCGTCGATATATTTCTATAATCTGCTAGCAAAGGCCTTCAAAAAATACGCTTTCGTATATTGGCTATCTCTTATAGTTTCCGAGATATTTGAATTTGAAAAAAAAATTTCCTTGTCCTGCCAAAACCTGTCTTTTTACGCATATCAGGTTCCTAGTAGGGCCAACTCGTTTTGAAAAATATTATTTAAATTTTCAAAACTGTGGCAAGTTAAATAAAAAATCAATGCAAAATCTTATTTCATTAATAAATACCACCAGTTCAAGCTCAAAAACACAATTTTTTTTTTTATTATTTTTTGAAAAAAAGGTACCAACGCTTTTTGCCTCCAGAAAAGAAATTATTTATTTATTGTATTTATACACTCAGGGAACTTCTGCAGTCAAAAGAATTTAAGTAGTATTTCCGTTTCGTTATTTTAAGTGAAAGTAAGATTCATATGTAGAAAAAATATAAATTTTAACTACATTCGTAGGTTATTAAAAAAACAAACAGTATCAAATACTGAGATTTGCACGCTTCCTCTGTAGAACTTCGATTATAGCAGGACGCCGGCCACGGACGGCACGTCTCCTCTGTCGCAAAAGTACGTCAAAGAACCTCCAAGGAGCCTAAAGGATGTTCGTAGGGGACTTCAAGGATATCCACATGACCTTCAAGGATGTTCGCAGGGCCTTCAAGTATTTTGTAAGGACCTTCAAGTATATTTGTAAGTACCTGCAAAGATATTCGTAGGGACCTTATAGGATAATCCTAAAGACCTCCAAGGATATCCACCAAGATGCCAATTTGGCATCTCCCTTTAAAAAAATTTTGACAAAATTTATCACAACGTTTTTTAAAGTCCCTTCGGAATACTTACTAAAATTATATAAAGGGAAGGAGGGATGTAAATCTAGAAGCAAAATCTATTTTCAACAGAATTTTTCTCTACGTTTACATTTTTTATGTTTTCAATGCATACGAAAGAGACAGTAATTAAAACATGAGCTGTTTTGTTCTTATTTAACCCATTGAATGTCGCAAAGAGTGTTATTACAACATTTTATTTTTCCTAATATCCAAAAATCCACGAAATGTCCTATATACAAGTAGGATGGATATTTTATATTGTTTATAT
Organism: Leucophora obtusa; assembly: GCA_949987735.1. NCBI lineage: Eukaryota > Metazoa > Arthropoda > Insecta > Diptera > Anthomyiidae > Leucophora > Leucophora obtusa. Next base: position 139,315,739 of record OX465296.1, read on the forward strand.
TTAATGATAAAAGGCTTACCCCTAAATTCATAAACGCTTTGTAAAATTATAGGAGGTTTATTGAACAAATTTTGTATGAAAATGACGTTTTTTAAAGTTGCTATAACTTTACGAGGCATTTATGAATTGAGGGGTTAAAATTTTGGATTTGCATGTACATATTTTAAAGGAAAATCTCTATTTTAGTTTTATTACATGCACCTTGGTAATAATAAAGATTTTTATGACCAGTAATAAAGCACAAAAACTAAAATCCGTTTAATATTCTAGTTTATTTAGCAACCATTAGACATATATGAGTCATTTTAACATCAATTTCCATTATTTAAAAAATTCCTTTTTTTAATTAAATTTTAGAAAACACTTATTAAAAAATATATGGAATCATTCCAAAGGGAACCGGGACACTTATCGGAAGAACGTCTCTGGATTTAGACAAAATTCTGTTTGTAGATCCTCATGACTATCACTGTTTTTAAATTTTTGTAAAATTCGTCTTATTTCGCTTTTTTTTCGCTGTTTTTAGTTGATTTTTTTCAGTAAGTTTTTGAACAATATATGATGTTCAAATGATTACAACTTTTGAACGCGTTATCCGATTGTTATAAAAATTTTACCTAGTAATGTTTGTATAATCTACTTTCAAAATAAAATGCAAAAATAAATTGTTGAATGCAAAAAGGATAATACAATTTGCAAAATATTCTTAATTTGCAAATATCCCAAAAAACCCATCCTTAATTTTCTTTAAATTATTGAAGCAGATAACTCAAAATTTCAGCTACAGACTGTGCAAATTTCAAATTGGAACGCCGATGGATTCAAAAAAAAAGTTTTTTGAATTTTCACAAATAAACATAACACTGCATGACACAATCTTGACTTTTAAAAATTAACAGAGCTCTGACCACCAATTCTATATATCTTGGACATGCTGATTACAATGGCGTACTTTATTTTTCGATCTCAGGCACAGATTTTTCGCTAAATGTCTTTACAATTTGGCGGTTTTTCATTTAGTTTTTTGTATACAAAAATTTTCAAATTCAATTACTATAAATTTTTTGTGGTGAAATGTAGGCACAGGACCTGTATTCATATTTAACCTTAAAATCTGATGCATAAAACTTAATATTAAAACCACTGTTCGCGTTCTATATGGATTTTTCCGGTTTTTTAAGGTTTTAGCCAATTAAATCACTGAAAGCATAATCGGCCTTAGTAAATGCTATGGCTTAGTAAAGAAGCATTTAAAACGAAAACATTTCAACAAAAAAAATGTATTCATCTGTAGCGGCTTATACGTTAAAATCGCGACTTTTGAAAAATTTTATATGGCAGCATAGCTTTCCAAGTTGTCCCCAAAGTCCAACTTTTAGTATAATATGGGGTCACCTCCAAAAACTGTTTTTGCAAAATTTCAAGCAAAACAGTTTCCATTTGCAAAAGTTATCGCAATAAATGCATTTTTTACTAAGTGTCTTTAGTACGATACTAACCTTAGTAAAAAATGTATTTATTGCGATAAGTTTTGCAAATGGAAACTGTTTTGCTTGAAATTTTGCAATCGGATAACGCGTTCAAAAGTTCTAATCATTTGAACATCATGTATTTTTCACAAATTTACTGAAAAAATCAACTTAAATCAGCGATGGAACGAGTACCAAAATGAATTTGGAAAAAAAATTTACGTTTAATATCGTGACATTTAGCAGAATGTATGTACCAAGTTTTGTAAAAATCGAAAGGGGTCATGTCCAAAATCTTCCATTTTTGTACCCATTTTATATGGAATGATACTATGCCGATCAAATGACCTTAAACAACCAATTCAAAAAAGGTACTTATTATAATTTTATATTACAAGAAAGTAAACATGTTGGTTTTTAATTTTTATTTAAAAAATAAAAATAGTTTTTTCTTTGACATTTTTAATTGATTAATTAGGAATTTATTAATTTAATTCGATGCCAATTTCTTTATTATGAATTAACATAATAAGAACTTTTTTCAAAAGCAACTATTTTTATTCATCAAGATACTCTCCTGACAAATACTTCAAAGCATTTTTGCTTTCAAAAACCTCTACACTTTCAGGAATGCGAAGACGATCGTTTCGGGGATTTTCCAGGTCCGCTTAATCAGTTTTCTTTAGAAAGTGGTGACAGTAGTGAAAATTTAAAAATTTTCTAAACCATTGCTAAGTCATTTATGAATACTTTTGGATTCATTAATAAGTACCCAGCAACCCATTACCTTGGTAATGGGTTGGACCTTTTTCATGCATTGCCTGGCAATGGGTACCCCTTTAACCTTGGTTTTACTTAGAAACCTGAAGTAATACGGTACTAATATTGTGATACATCAATACTTGTTGGGGAGGTATGAAATAATGAGTTACCGATATAGAGAAATATCACTGCTTATTTGGAGGCTTTAAAATAATATAATACTGATATTGTCTTATATAATAACTTATTAATAAGGGTAAAAATAATAAGTTATTGGTATTGCATTATACAACTACTTATTATGCGAAAGTACTATTTCATAAAAATTTGTAATTTAATTACAGCTGTATTTTGTCTCATGCCTATCAACGTTAAATATTTAAAGCAAAATCAAGTTAAACCCACCGTAGTATAAAAAAGTTTAAAACAGGCTTCGTTTATAATTGTTGCATTATAATCGAACGCACGTCAGCAAAAGTTTTTAGGAAGTAACGGGAAGAAGTTACGTTAGATGTGAGAATGTATAAACGTTGAGTTTATGTTAGTTTTCGTCTTAAACGCGTTTTTATGCACTTTGAGTTTTTTTATGAGTTAACGGATATAGTTAAGTCGAAAACATAGCTTACATTGTTCGGATCGGTGTACTTTTAAACAAGTCATTACTGGTAACGTTTTATTTTATTCCCTACATGTAACCAATGGTATATGTACTAACGTGTAACGACTTGTTTCACTCCATACAAGTATGTTCTTATTCTAGCTAACTAGTAAATCTAATATTATAAGTAACAACTTATTTCAGGACTTCCTGTGTAATCACTTATACCGGTACGACTTAGGCAACCATTTACCTCCAATGACACCCCATGCTAAAATAATGTTAAATAAATTCCATTTCCCTTTGCCTGGTTACCTGGGTAAAAATATTAATATGGTGTCATATAGAATTATATCTTATTTGATAAGTCCCCATATACAACGACATACAACTTGATCTGAAAAATTGTTCATTTTCACGTGTCTAATTATATCAAATATCCAGGACATCAAATTATATCTAATTCGATATAAAAATATCTGATTTTATTTATAATTTTATGCATACCGGCTATTAAATTGACATTGAAATTTCTATAGTTCGAACAATTTTAAAGGCCCAAATTTTATAACATAAAATACAAATTTAGTTGAATGCTTTTGTCTTCTAAGTCGTACGCATAACTTTTTAATAGGATTTTATATGCAGAAATTGACATGCAAATTATTTGGGTATGGAGTAATTAACTCTTAATTTGCTGATAACAAAACTTGATGTTGAACTATATATTAATTTGTATGGGATCATATAAAAAGTTATATAAAATAACAAAAATATATTTTTAGTATGACGACACCTACATTGTTATATAACTTAGTATGGAACCATATATAAACATATCGGTCACTACATATATTTTGATTAGTTTAAAATGGCTTTTGGATTTATATATGGAGTCATTCGGCGGCCGCATTGTGCATTTCTTGATTAACTTTGGAAATTTTCTTAAATTTGACACTCAAAATGGATTTTATTCGACCCAATAAACATTTTTTCAGAAGCAAAATTTGTCCATTATGTTTCAACATAAGGAATACCGATCAAATAGATTGTTTGGCTGACCTATTAGATCGGAGATTATTCATCATAGTTTAGAGTCTTCTATGTATTAGTCATAATTTCTGAGCGCCCAGATTTATATTAGCTGGGTTATATATTTTGTTTCATTGAAAATATGATTTTTTTTCTTAAATGCCTCATATGTCCATAATACCTTGTATAACTATAAAAACTTTTAAGGAATTAGAAACTGATGTGCATATTTTGTATTATTGTTCTTATATACAGGAAAATGCAAAATTTTAAAAAATATAGTTAAAAGAAGAATTAAAAAAAAATACCAAATATCATAACAAAAATTTGTTGTACAATAAAACTTCCCGGTAGTAGAAACTCCTATTACACTATGGAACATTTTTGGGATTATTGTCTGGGGGTGAGAAATTCCAAGTCAGGGTGATGGTACTAGGTCAGTATAGTAAAACCCTCAAAGGGTTTGGCGTTCGTATGTGTCATTTTTTTTATGACCTTTATGAGGTAATACTGATTTTTTATTTTTTCAAACTCATTTTAATAAAACAAAAACTTACAGATATAGAGGCAAAAAGTCGCCGAGTGCAATAATTGCGGAAATTTGCTGGTGGAGTAAGTTAGTGTGGCAAGACAAGGATGATCTTGATGATAAAGAATTTTCAGGAGATGCAGAAGGGCCAACAGTGGAGTCACACATTGACATTATGTGTGGTTCAGAAACTGATGATAGCGATGAATGCGATGCCACTAGTCCCGAACAACCACCATCGAAAAAGTCTAGGCAATATTTATTAAAATAAATAAAAATAAATAAATAAAATAAAAATGAAAAATTATAAAAATGTTTACTTAATTTTTTTAGTAGTTTATGGCCAGAAGTCTGGAGTTATTGGGGAAAATTTATGAAAAAGGCGATAAATGACACTTTTTTGAATAAAAACAAATATCAATATTCTTGTCAAAATGGGATACCTTCACTTAATTGTAAATAAAAGCAGAACGCGTTAAATTTTGTTTATAGGTTATGTGACTTTACATGAAATTAATAACACTTGATCCTTTTTTCCGTTTTGGATTTTTTATGAATTTAAAAAAAAAAATTTTAATTTTTAGGCAAAAAAATATTTTTTTTTCTCCACAAATTTATTTTTACCGGCAAAACTGTTGACTATAAAGAAAAACGTTATATGAACGGATTAAAGAAATTGTAATTCTAAATTTTTCTAAATTTGTTTCATCAAAGTCGGACAAGTGGTTCTCGAGTTATGTTAAACTACGTTTTTGCCAAAATGTTACAACTAAGCGAAAAAACATCAAGATAAGGAAAAAATTTAAAAGGTCATAAAAAAATGACACATACGAACGCCAAACCCTTTGAGAGTTTTACTATACTGACCTAGTACCATCACCCTGACTTGGAATTTCTCACCCCCCAGATTGGCTGTTGTACTGTGTTATCGGACACCATCTCAAGTCAAAATTTTAAGTTTAAAATTATATACGACCGAATGCGAACACTCTAATAAGCAGCTTTTTAGTCCCTTTGACCTAAAAAGATGTAATGACCCAGCAAAAACAGACATTAATAAGTAATTAAGCGAGTAAGTAGCACACAAACGATTTCACTACTAACCAGGCTATTCCAGGCCTTCTCGCTTACAAACAAATGCGAATAACGAGTTAATAGCATGGTTACCAATAGCGAAAGAATAAGTGGTTACCCAGAAGTTAGCGTATACTTGGTTACTTTACATTGTAAAATAATTTGTTGTTGTGAAAAAATATGTTTAACTCTTTAAATAATTAAATCCAAAAATAAATAAGAACTCTTAAAAGTCTTTAAATTTTTGCAAAACAATTTTTGCCTGTGAAAATTTTCTATTTAGTTGTATACATTTTCAATTTAGTTGTACAATTTTTTAAAACCAATTAATAAATAAATGTATTAAAAAATATTTTTAAAAAAATATTAAATCGGTAGTAATTTAAGCAATTAATAATAAGTAATTATTAATATATAAGTTATAGTAACGACCTATCATTACTTGGTAATCTTTAATGACCTGCCATTACCATGTTTTTGCTGGGGTGTGAAGACACCGAAAAAAGATCAGTTAACTATCGGTTAAATATACGCTATTTTAATAATTGAATAACTGTTCTAATTGAATATTTGTTTCTGTTCTGACCAACTGTGCAAAAACTCCCGGAAAACACTGGTGGAAACAAAATTTTCAAAGTTGCAGACCGCTGGCAAAACCAAAAACATAAATTAATGATAATAGCTGGATGACTACTAGTTGCGTAAAAATGCAAGTCTTGGCAACAAGTGGTGGAACTATTCAATTTGAAGAAACAAAAATTTTATAAATGAATTTTTTTTAGATTTGATATCATACAAATAAATTGGGGAGAATAAAAATTGAAAAAATTCGAAAAGGACAGCAGGATAGAAGAATACGTATTTTCATGCCCTGCTAAAGACCCATCTTCAGTATCCATGTCTTTATGGGTTAATAATTGATAATGATCTGCTTATATTGACTGCGAAATAAATAAGCCAATGTAAACGCAACTCAATTAGACTAACCTCAACGAAATTTTAACAATGCTAAATATTTTTATCCTCTGTTATTACTATTTTTGCTTTGAACTTCAAGTATCGCAGCTGGTTCTATTCAACTCTGATGACAAGCTTATGAATCAAAATTTTATTTAAATTAAAAAAAGAAAAAAGTTTTTGCCTGCAACCGGATTTGAACTCTGAACCTTGTGACTCCAAACGTTTTTTAACCATGCGTTGTTAATCTCTGACTCTAGAGTACTGAATACCATAATCCAATTTTTTCCCAGTATTTGTTTTATAAATCACAGAAATTTTTGTAAAACAATGCTACTATTGTGCGCCTTTTGCAAAGGCTAGGGACCCTTTGAAGGGTACTGCCAGTCATTTATTTTTACCACCGCGGTTACCCAATGGTTTGCCAGTGCTTGATATTTTTGTACCACTTACAATTTCCGAGTGGGTATTTTTTTGATGGCATTTTTGCAATTACAAATATACCTTAATTCAAACATTGCGTTAAACACAATATTGATACACCTTCATTACGCATGAAGAGGAAAGCAACACTAAATCCTTGAAACGAAATATCGCCACCTTTAAAAATAGAAAAAATTAAGAATAAACCGATCAGAGAGAGCGAAATACAAGTAGAAACCACACGTTTAAAAGCACATAAATTGTGCTTTTTCTCGCAATTTTAATCGTGCTAAATTTGCTATATATTTTTGCTCAATGGTAAGTGAAATTACTACAACACTACCCAGCAAAAAAAGAGATGCCGAAGCAGTAGAAAAAGCACTACAATTGCTGATCTAGATGTACTTCTTTTTTAACATAAACACTAATGATTTTAACATTGAGTTGTAACAGTACTTTTTGAACGAGTCCCAGCAAAATATTGGAAATGACACCTCATTACTATCTGCATTACCAAAAATGATATATCATTACCTTTTGCATTATTTTATAATATAATATAATGACTTCCTAATAACGCCCTATTGTTCGTAATTGTTTTTAAAAATAAAATAATGACTTACTCCTAATAGTTTAAATAATTACTGTTTATATGTAAAAAAATAATTTGAGCGGAGCTATGAATTTCCATTATATAACCACTTATTTGGTAATGAAAGATTTTGCTGGGAGTGCAAAGGAAGCTCTTTTTCACTAATTAAAAGTTCAAAAAAAATTCTTCACAAAAAAAATTATATTTTTTTTATTTTACAAAAGTGTTTTATTGTCGCTACCGGGTATCAAACTTGCGAACTCACGATTGCTAGTCTAGCGCTCTACCGCTGAGCTATTCTTTGATATGAAAGTTGACTGGCATAAAAACACCACTTTGTTAATGAGAGATATTGTTCCTTATTCTCTTCAATAAAAGTACTTACTCAACAAGTGTAAAAGGTGCACTCCAATTCAATATTGGTTTCAGTACTATTTTTACAGGTACATAAAAATCAATTTCTCACCATTATTTTATATATACATATTTTTAAAAATTTCAAAATTAAAAAAATATTGAATTTAAACAAATTAATTATAAATATTAAAAAAAAATTAATAGAATAAAAAAAATTAAAAAAAAAAATAAAAAAATATTGGTGTCGCCGGGAATGGAACCCGGGACCCTCTGTTTGAAAATGCCAAATGATACCAAAATCACTTTTTACCATCACTTTTAGAGCAATTACTCTTTAGAAGCAATACTTAAGTGATTTTTTGGATGCGGTTCAGAAGTAATTCTAAAAAAGCTATAAAAATATAATAACTTATTCTTGGGAAGCAATGAAAGACATGATTTTTGGAAGTTGTTCAGAAGTAATTCTAAAAAAGCTGTAAAAATGTAATAACGGATACTTGAAAAGCAATGAAAGATGTGATTTTTTGAAGTTGTTCAGAATAACTTCTAAAAAAGCAGTAAAAATACACTAACGGATACTTGTGAAGCATTAAAAGAAGTAGTTTGTAAAGCACTACTTGAATTTTTTTTGCTGGCTAGTTAAATGTTAAATGAGTTTTTGCATATTTTACGAGAATCTTTACACAAATGATAAAATTCTTTTTTCAATTCATGTGGTAGAAAACTCTTAGTAAGGCATTAGTAATGAAATGTTAAAAAAATTGATAGGTGCAACTGATATGTAATGCGTATCGCTAATTTATCAGAGAAAATGTAAAGTTTTAATGTTTGCAGATATGTGTAGTTACCTCTACCAAATAAAATTATAAAATTCTATTTTTGCAGAATTTTGTAGTAGTTGTAACCTTCTGTTGCTAGTTATTAAAGCCAATATTTAACAAATACAACTGTTTCTGTGTAGTTATAACATAAATATTATTGCAGAAATAAAACAATGGTGGTGTAGTGGATTTCCAACCGATTTATTTTCTGTGTGTACAAAAATGTAAATAGTGTTAGTCGAATCGACTAACGTTAGTGTTCCAATATACAATTGTTTTAAAAAATTATCGACATATTTGCATTTATTCATTCTATTTGTTGCTTTTTTAACGTTAAAATTTAAAATTAATTTATTCTAACCCATTTATAGACCATTGACAAAAGACTTTAAAATTTTTTTACCCAACGTTATAAAACACGACAATGAGACGCTAAATCATGGTTATCATTTAGCTTGTTTTTGCAAAGCTCTAAAATTGAGAACGAGAAGCTTCTACGAATGCTTATTTCACGATTGAAAAAGCACTATAAAGTTTTTTTTCTTGCAACTCTTTAAGAACGTTATAAAATACTATCATCTCACCATAAATCTCTGTTATCATTTGGGTAAATCGATATGTTCTGAAAACGATTGCATCCCATTTTAAAATCTTTTAAAACGCTTTTACGATAGTATATTTCCACAATGTTTGAGATGTAAATAAATATATATCGTTACATATGGGAAAATCAACACACAGAAAACAGATTCGTAGTTAATTAATTACTTTAATGTTTGTTGATTACATATTCTATAAATAGAACAATACGTTCCACATAATTTATTTAAAAATTAAAAATTTTTTATGTCGCGAACTGGGATAGAACCGGCGACCCTCCGCTTGTTAGCTCATTGCTTTTGCTCTAGGCTAAACTCTATTTAAATTTTTCTAGTAAAATTTCAATTTTGAATTTCTTTATATTGGAAATTTGAATACTTTGTTTATTAATAAAATTATATCAACATTTATTCTAATTTAAATCAATAAAAAAATTATGTCGCCAACTGGGATAGAACCGGCGACCTTCCGTTTGTCAGCCCATTGCTTTTCCTCTAGGCCAAATTCGATTTAAATTTTTTTAGTCTTATTTAAAATTCGAATTTTTTCAGGTTGAAAATTTAAATATTTTGTTTTTTTTATTTTGAAAAAAAGTTATATCAACAACATAAAATCAATTGAGTCTTTCAATTTGAATCAATAAAAACATTTATATAAAAATAATAAAAAAAAACTACAACGCCTTGGTTGAGGTTTGAACTCAGATTTCTCAGACTATTAGGCATTATGTCTACCCCCTGATAATAGATTCCAAAATTTTATTATGATAAATAAAATTTCTGTTCCTTGCCTCAATTAATTATTACAATTACCAAAATAATGGAAGTTAATGGTTAAAGCTACTAAAGTTAAAAAAATATTTAAATTGATTGGAAAAAGAGCGATCGATTTTATTGAAACACAACTGATACTAAATTGTTGCTGCCGATATTTTATTCAAATGACTAAATCTTCGATAAATTGGTGGTTGTTGGTATTGAAGGTACTGTGGAAGTTAGTAATTTTTCAATATTGGTTAGAAAAGCCAATATTTTGGATAATGTGATAGTGTTTTGGTTCATCATATATATCTTTTGTTCGCAAATAAATATAACTTTCCTGATGATGAATTTTAAATAACTGCAATTAAAATTATTGAATAATGAATATATTTCGTTGGTTCCGATAGAATTCCAACCAATTTATTTTCTGTGTGTATGTGTAAGTGCTAAAATGATTGGATTATCCGTTTCGTTTCTACATTACTTTTAGCTCCAAAAATCTATGAAAAGCACTTACACAATAAAAGTGTTACTGATATATACCGATCACGTAGGACTGCAACTAATTATTTCTCAAACTGCGAATAGGCACTTCAAAAAATAAAATTTTAAATTCTTCACGCATAGACATGAAGAGATTATTATTGTCATATCTTCTTTATTTCTGAAGGCACACTAATCAAATTTACCTCATTTATTTTGTTTATTTGTCAGTTATATGTCAGTATCAATTACATTAAGGCTGAAAGCGCAAAAATTAAAAATCTCTGAAATTACTCATTATTCAAAACAAAGGGTTACCTACAAATATTAAAGTACTACCATTTGTTCCTAATTGAGGGCACCTATTTTTTTCAACAAGTGTGAGATTTGATAACATCAAAGTTATTATCCGCCAAAGGTTTTACGCGATTTCCTTTCATGCTGAAATAGTTGTACCCAAAAGAGTTGAAAAACTTTTGAAAGTTACAAGCAAAATTAGTTTTTAATTCAGTAAGCACATTAACAGTATAAATATTAAAATTTAAGATGTTCACCTGATTAAATTCGTTGCCTCGAAAATGCTGATACCATCAAGAATATTACATATTGTTATTAAAATGGTTTAAATCCTGAGTTACATGGAATCCTCCGATTCCGTAGATTTGCTCATATAACCACGTATATAAATATTTAAAGTTAAATATGATTAAATTAAGCCTTTTGTAAGTATTTCTTTTGTCGAATTCCAACCAATCTTTTCCCTGATCGTAGTTGTATGAAAAATTCTTAATAACTGTGCATCAATTAATAACTTTTGGTTATCTTTTAATTTACAATAAGTTCTTTTATCAAACATGTTAATATGTATACATTAGTGTTATGACTTTTTGATTTTATTTGCAAATATCAAATTTTACATGCCCTAGCCAAAAAGGCCATAAAAAATTATTAAGAAACGCAATCTTACTTTTTCGCTGCTGTCAAAAAAGTTCCCGCACCAAAAGGGTTGAAATTTGGTCTATATTGTTTTAGTTTAATTAAAATATTTCTCTGATGTTTTAAACAAATGAGGCTCAAACGGTGCGTATTAAAAGCTATTTGCGGTAAAAATTACGAAACCTTTTTTGAGGGACTTTTGGATACATTTTTAGTCGTTTACAACAATTCTTGTAATAATTCGTTATGTAAATTAAGAAAATCCCCGAGTAAAAAATTATTTTTAGAAATTGTATTTGGTGCGGAAGATTTTTTCGACAAAATTACCCGCAAACACGATTTTTATTATTAATTTAGTATTGCCTATCACGTGGTGATAGGTAAATTTTTTGTTAAAAACGAGTCATAACCCTAGTATACATATTCCAAAGAAAAAATAAAATTGATGTCTTAAACATTGACTACCTACAAAGTTTGTGTAAGTATGCGTGTGTGTTTTTCTCTTTGCCATTAATATACGTTGTTAAAAATAATATTCTCTTACCCAGCAAAAACATGGTAGTGACAGGTCATTACCATACGGATTACCATGTAAAGATAGGTCATTACCTTTTGCATTACTTTAAAATTCAAATTAATGACTTACCGATAATAAGTTATAGAAGTACTTATACATTCGTGCAAAGTAATCACTTACTGGTAATTCATTAAATAAGTAATGATTAAGTCTTCTTTATATTAATATTTTATTTATAAATTTGTTTTGAACTAAATAGGTAATTTTCCAAGGTAAAAAGTGTTATTTTGCCAATATGACCAACTATTTTACAATGTAGGGTAACCACATATTTCCTAATTTCTGAGTAACCACTTATTCTATCTTTGTGAGAAACTACTTATTCTTTCACTATGGGTAACTCGTTATTCGCACTTTTTTTTTGTAAGCGAGAGGGTAATGACCACCCATGAATTTTTGGACATCGCGAACAAAAGTAATGTTGCGAGTAAATAGTCTGGTAAGTAGTGAAACCCTTTGTGTGCTACTTACTAGCTTAATTATTCGGTAATGTCTGTTTTTGCTGGGTAGCTATACGATAATATGAATATATTTTTTTGAACATCATGTGTATATTTTCATACTTACCCAGCAAACAAATAGTTATAATGCATAATGAAGCTATATATTTAGTTTTCTTCTTAAAAAACGACGTCTGAAACAATTATTTTCGTAAGATGAATTCATTTTTATCAGCAAAAATAAAAAAAAATGTGATTTATTGAAATGTTTTTTGTTTGCATATTGAGTTTTCTTAATAATTGTTATCATTTGTATTTCTATTAATTGTATTAACTGTTAATTTAAAAAGACTTTATTTTTAAATCACAGTTTTCACCAGAGCCCTTATTTTCGCAGTCGTGAGAGATCGAAAGTTTGAATTTTTTAACTTTTGGGATTCTTTTAATCGATATCGCGTAAATTCAATCGAAATTTCTAATGGTGGCATTCGTTATCCAGCGACAACTTGAACGCAACCGTGCGATGCTTTACCTGACAGCAAATGATTTTCCGAAATTTCTTTTACAGCATTCTTTATGAAGAAAAAAAGAGAAAATTGAAGTTTAAAATGTTTTTGCTATAAATTAATTTATTATTGTAAATTGTAGACAAATAAAAAAAAATAGATATAAGGAGAAGGATATTCTTGCCCAATTTATAGCATACCATATCAATTTATATAAGGTATTCTCATAAAATCATTAGGTAAAATTTAAATACTCGTATATCCAATAATTAAAGGGGTCAAATAATATCTTTAAGGAAATCTTTAAATCTTGACTTTTGATCAACATATACTAAATGTGACCTTATGTAGGCATTTCTTTGAGATATTGATCTTTTTCGAAAAACCTCCTATTAAAAAATAGATAATCCTAAGTAGGTTCTTTATGGCTTAATTGTTGGAGGCATATAACTAAATTAACAATTGGATTTCAAATTTCGTAGTGAAATAACTCATAAAATTAGAGTTCCAAAGAACAAAAATATATTTTGTATGAATCACAATAAAAAGAAAATTTGGACAGAGTTATACATGCAAAATAAATTTAAGCCACAAATTGTAAAACATTTCTGTCTTCCATTGTAGAACAACGGAACCATTGTTAGTTATGTATTCGACATTTTACCATATTAAAACAGTAACCCTCATCCGAGATAAGATTTAAAAAAGCTACTTTGATCCACTTTTTTTTTTAGTAATTATTCACAAAAATGTATTGTATTTTTGAAATTTCGCAAAATTTTTCAAATTGTTTTAAAAGTGTTTTTTGTATAAATTTTTTTTAAGTAACGAGTTCCATCATCAGAAAATTTCGAATGATCGATTTTATTTTCGATACGAAATAATTTCGATTACGACTGCAGGAATTAGCGTTCAGTATATTTCCCTTGTTTTATAAAAAAAAAACACTCAGGTTCACGTTCCGCAACCTCTCAGTAGATCTGTTCAGATCTGGTGATCTTAAAACATTTTTGTTTATAAAAAATGTTTTAAAATCAAAAAATTTTGTTTTAAGACAAAAAACGGGAACACATTTTGTTAAAAAGTAACAACTTTTCTGTTCAACAACTTTTTCTGTTCTGAGTGTACAATGCTCAAATTTTGGAGTCTTTTTAAAGTCGTAAAAGAATGCTCAGAAAGACGATTCACCTGTAAAGGAAAACACCATCTTATCGTTGTGATTTCAGAAGGTCGAAAGGCTTTTTTATGAGTCTTTGCGGGCTCTAAATGTTCATTGGGTATTCTTTATACAGTGTGTTTTAAGGGGGGTAAATACTGTAACAGCAGCATTTTAAAGGGCACATTTGAACGGTTGTCAAAAATTTAATTAAGAATATTTCTAAATTTTATTTTTCTATTTAAAATATATGTTTTTGCAGTGTTTTGAAAATTATTAGTTTTAAAATCTGCCAACCAAAATTTACAGGGTTGCTACTCCATTATTGGACTTTTTCTAAAAAGACAAAATCGGCTGCCACTGTGCAGCCTTCATTAACTGTCGGAAAATAAAAATGTAAAGTGATTCTTAATCCTTAACTTAAATATAACTAAAATCCTGTAAATTTAACAGTTTTATTTTTGCTGTTATTATTTTACTAGTATTTAGCAAAAAAGTCTTCTAATTTAACAGTTTTTTCTGCAGCATCATTTTTAACTAATTTTTAGTTGCTGCTTCTGCTATTTTTACGGATTTATTTCTATGAGTGTAATTAAAAAAAAATTAAAAAATGGGAAAAATTAAATATAATTATTATGATCGGGACATGTCAAATCTAATATATTTTAAGGTGTACATTATGAATATGAAATACAAATTGAGTCGCGGATTTCGCGAAATTTTAAAATTTCTTACAAAAAATATTCAACTATGATTTTCATATTGACCGCCATGAAAATTTATTTTTGTCATTACTATATGTGACAGCGCATAGAGAAAGGGAAAGTTTTTTTTTTGATGTGGACAACATCTGAGCATCGAATAAGACCGATCCCATGCCCTCCTGAATAAAACCGGGTTTTACCCTTAGGTCCCTTTCTATTTTGCGCGTCACATATATATCTGTGGAGTGTTCTCTTATGTGAGATAGGATTGTTGATAAGAATAAAATTATAAGAAAAAGTCAAATTTTAACTTGATTTTAAAATTAAAATCAGTGTTATACATAATGAAAGTCATTGATAAGTATATTGCAAAAGTATAACAAATTGGCTTTTTCGATGGCACCGTTTAAAGTTAATTAGGAAAATACCTCAAAGACTTGAGTTTTTTTGAACTTTCATAAACCGTGAATAATTTATAAACCACAATATTAAATTTCGATTGCAGATTCAAAACCCCTGTCCAAAATCTAAAATAGTATCTTTCTAATAAGTTAGCCCTTACTCCAGGGACCCACATTTTAAATTTCAGGTTTCTAGCCAAAGGGGTTTTTACAGGCCACCAAGGGGAGGCTTTCTTCTTTTTGCCCCTCCCTTAAGGAATTTACAAAAATTCGTAACCTAGAGCTTTCGCTTAAAGAGTGACGTTCAATCAAAACTTTTTTTAAATTCAAATATCGATCACTACCAGGTGGATTCTGAATTATATCTAAAACTTTGATTATAACTTCTTGTGGTAAAGCAGTTATAATATATTCATATTTTGTTTGATCTACAGTTATATTCTTAGTTGCAAATTGCATCTCAACTTGAACAAACCAAGCGTCTGGGCAATTAGTCCAAAATTGGGGAAGTTTTACAGAAGTGGCAAAAATATCTAAATCTTCCCGTGGCAGCCTATTACTAGTTTGACCAACACAGTTGTAATGATGTACAGTGTCATTATTAGAAATAACATTGTCAGTATTTCCTGAATTCAATGTTAAATTTTGGTTTCCTGTTGGAGTAGAATTATGTGTAGGAGAGTGTGTAATAATTTTCGGAGAGAAAGTTTACAAACGAAACCGTAAAAAAAAAATAATCAACAAAAACAACAATAATATTTACAAATAAAATATTTTGAAATTCCAATTTTGAAGATATAGACAATTGTTAAAAGTTTTAGAACAATTGGGGTTTTTACATTTAAAGTTTGAAAACAATTAAATCTTTCAAAAACAGAATAAAAATTTGAAAGCTATTGATTTCAAAATATCTTTATCAACACAAAACAAAACAACAAACATATAATCACCAACGCAAATATATTTGTGAGCCAAATCCACACATATGTCAATAGATTAGAGACCTCTTAAGAATCGTCTTCCTCTTCTATATTGTAAGATAACTGACTTCAAATTGTAATTTATGGTAGATGGCTTTGTATCTTGATTAAATGATGATTATATAATACAATTCTATTCTTTTTTTTTGATGGATGATTAGGCTCTATTTAAAATTCGCAAAATTGCTTTTTTTTAACTTTTCCTCCTGGCAGGATCGCCAATATTGTAGTGGTTTAATTATTATTATTTTAAAATAAAAAACTTTATTTTTTATACAATAAAATAATAATCTTTTTTATTTTCGATTTCAATTCTTTTTAAGAATGATTATTTAAAAAATGAAAATTTTTTAAACCAAACTTTCAATTACAAAATCCAGGGTAAAACAATATAAAATTTTAATAACAAGTACCTACACTCTCAACCCACATTTTTACTATGTTTCTGTTCCAAAATAGAAAAATTACGTTGCCGGTGAGTTAGTCCTACTCCAGGGAATACATATTTAAAATTCTAGGTTGGCCAGAAGGGATTGGGCAGGCCGTCAAGGAGAATACTTTTCCCCTTATCACCCTCCCGATAGGAATTTCAAAAATTCCATCTAAGCGGACGCCTACACAGAAGGAGGAACTCACATACCGAATTTCGGCTACATAGTTTCAGCAGTTTGGGCAGGCCGCCAAGGGGGAAACATCCCCCTTTTGGGATATCCTGTAGGGAATTCCATCGATTGTCTACTACAGTGGAGGAACCTTTATGCCAAATTTCAACTTTTTATCTCCAGTGGTTTGGGCAGGCAGTTAAAGGGGAACACTTTTCCAACTTGTGAGACCGTCTTAGCGGACGTCTATGCCGAATATCAAGAAACCTTGTTTTAGACATCCGTGGGGGGAGGAAAAAAAGTACTTTTTGTGAAATTTTATTTTTTTAAATGGAATTTTTTGGAAAAAGCGAAATTTTTTGGAAAAAGATACTTTATTTTTAAAAAGTACTTTATTGGAGGAAGGTACTTTTTTTGAAAAGGTTATTTTTAGGAAAAATTTATTTTTTTTTGGAAAAAGGTCCTTTATTGGAAAAGGTATTTTTTTGGAATAAGGTATTTTTTTGTAAAAATGTATTTTTTTTGGAAAAAGGTACTTTTTTTGGATAAGGTATTTTTTTTTGGAAAAAGGTAAATTTTTTTAGAAAAGGGTACTTTTTTTGGAAAAAAGTCCTTTTTCTTGGAAAAAGGTACTTTTTTTGGAAAAGGTACTTTTTTTGAAAAAAGGTACTTTTTTTGGAAAAAGGTACTTTTTTTAGGAAAAAAAAAGAAAGAGGTACTTTTTTTGGAAAAAGGTACTTTTTTGGGAAAAAGGTTCTTTTTTTGGAAAAAGGTACTTTTTTTGGAAAAAGGTACTTTTTTTGGAAAAGGGTACTTTTTTTGGAAAAAGGTACTTTTTTTGGAAAAGTACTTTTTTTGGAAAAAGGTACTTCTTGTGGAAAAAGGTACTTCTTGTGGAAAAAGGTACTTTTTTTGGAAAAAGGTACTTTTTTTGGAAAAAGGTACTTTTTTTTGGAAAAAGGTACTTTTTTTGGAAAAGGTACTTTTTTTTGGGAAAACGGTACTTTTTTTGGAAAAAGGTACTTTTTGTGGAAAAAGGTGCTGTTTTGGAAAAATATACTTTTTTGAAAAAGGTACTTTTTGGAAAAAGGCACTTTTTGGAAAAAGGCACTTTTTTTGGAAAAAGGTACTTTTTTGGAAAAAGGTATTTTTTTGGAAAAAGGTACTTTTTTGTCCCCTTTTCGCCCCTCCCGATAAGAATTTCCAAAAATTCCGTCTCAGCGGACGTCTACACCGGTCGAGGGACCTACATACCAAATTTTAACTTCATAGCTTTTTCCCCTTTTTGCCCCTCCATGTAAAAATTTCAAAAAAATCCCGTCTTGGTGGATGCTACGATAGTGGAGGAACCTTTATTTTTTGCTAATTTTAGCAACACATGTCTGCTGATCTGTAGTACAATAAAATTAGTAGAAAAAATTAGTAGCCGCTAATAAATTTTAGTAAAATTTATGTAAAATGCAATTCAAAATCGATTTGCTAAAATCAGTTAAAAAACTTACTAAATATCAAAATTTTAGTACAATGAAATTAGTATAAATAATTAGTTGCAGATACTAAATTTCAGTAAATTGCTGTAAACTGTAATTTAAAATCAATCTGCTGAAATTAGCAAAAAATTGTACTAAAAAATAAAAAAACTGTAAAATCTAAAAAAAAATTTTTTTCTTTCGATTGTAACAAGCGTATAATATCTTCATCGTACTTGAAATTTGGAGTCAAAATTGCAAACGGTTCTCCAGTTATTGCCGTTTTATGCATTGGAGATGCAATAAAATTTTCTGGGTGTTATTTCTAAACTAAGAATATATCAATAGTAACAAATATAAACTAAACAAGAATTGTAAAAAATCAAAATAAAAATATTTTTAAATTAGTATATTTTTCTGCTAAATTTAGCACTCGGTTTTGAAAAATTAGTAAAATGTTTTTCTGAAATCAGCAGCGAAAATTAGTAAAAAGAATCCGTAATTTGTAATAAGAGAATAGCAAAAATGATTACTAAAAATAAAAATTGTACTAATAATCAGTATAAAAATAGTATAGTGCGATTGGAAACTGTTTACAAATTTTTTTACAAACTTTTTTATTTGAGTGATACTACTTGTAAAATTTTCAAAAAACCGCGAACTACTTAAAACTTACTTAATTTTTTTAAGATTCGATTTCATATTTCTTTTTTTCCAAGTAAGGAATGGCCGAAGAATTTCCAACAATTTTGTGAAATATTCTACAAATATGATAAATTCCAAATAGAATTCACAATTTATTTTACAACAAATAAGAACTTATGAAAAAACGTTCTTAAAACCCATGGTTGACGATTAATGGATTTTCAAGTACTACCAAGCACTATTATCACATTGTCTTTATGGGGTTCTCTCTAGGTTATAATGGAGATTTAAGTTTTTCTATATATGTAAACTCCGAAGTAGGTAACGATTTGTGGAATAAATTCAAACATTTTTGCTAGTTATTTATGTATTACAATGAAAATCACATCTTATTACAAAGCTATTATTTTTCTCTATATTATAGTTGTTGCGTTAACCAAAGTTATTTTAGTAGTAAAGCAAATGTTTGTATGTTGTATTTAACATCCAAGCTTTTATTTATATTTATAGTCATTAGAACGAATGCAAAGAACTTTTGCAACGATTACTTGTTGTTTTTGTATTACACCCTAACGCGTCATGCCATATTAATGACTAACCCAGTGTAGAAATGTTAATGGCATATCATTATTTTTTGGAATACCAGTAATGACATCAACTTACTTTCTGCTTTATAGTCAAACATATAGTATCGAGTTACTAATAACTAGTTACTTGTTGCATTATTTCAAAATAAAAAATAATGCGCTACCAATAACTACTTATTTTATCATTATTTGAAACACAAAGTATTGTTCTAGATTTTTTGTAAATTTTTTTGAAATCTATTTTAGACTCAATATTTTTTCAAAAAGGATATGTTTCATATACATATTTTTTGATTTTTTGTATGTTGACGAGTAAGCTGACTTGTGCGCAGTAGGTCCATCATGTTTTTGTCTATCAAATATTACATGTCGAGATAGCTCAGATGGTAGAGCTATTGACTGGGAATCTGGAGTCCCAGGTTCGACACCCCCACACGAGCAAATTATATTAAGAAAATTTCATAATAAAAAATCTTTTTTTTATAAAAAACTTATTTTTTTGAATATCTATTTTTAAACTCATTATTTTTGTCAATACTGGTAATCCCATAGGTAACGATATATTTTTTGATTTATCGTATGCAGGTGTGTAACCATAACTCATTATTTTGCATGACATCGTCATACAAAAGTAATAAGGAATGTAGTAATAAAAGTAACTAGTTACCATTACCAGGTATGTAGCTATATAACCACATATCTAGTAATGCTTTTTTACACTGGAAACATGTTGCAATTAAGGAATACTGCTTAACAAGAATATTAGAATTTACATAATATTAGTCGTATTTAGGAGAAAATGGGCAAAATATCCCATATGGGCGCTAGGTCCAAATATGGATATATTCTGTCTAAAATAGGCGCTATATGAGTTAGGATAGCAATTTAAATAAAATATCCTTATACCTGCGAAAAAATAACAAAATTTTTTTTTTATTTTAACTTTGAAGTGGAGGCAGTTTTGAATGCAATAAGATTTTGCGTTGTTTTTTAACTTACTTATGCTCGTAATGTTTTTGGAAACATAAAAAATATTTTTCATTAAGCCCTACTATGACCCGCTATGTGTATAAACAAGGATTAGGGAAAGGCAAACATAAAAAAAATTTCAAATGCAAATATCTCGGAAACTGAGCATGTTTTTGAATGTCTTTGCCTGCAGAATACAGGAGTGTATTGAACATCAAAAATAAACAAATAGCGATTGTCTGAATTTTCTTGTATAACAGGTTTGGGGTCTCATGGGGCCGTCCCAGTAATTCCATGGAGTCCATAGCTAAAACTTGAGCTCGAATGTACCGCAGCTCCAAATTCACCAAAATTTCCTTACAATCGCCACAGTAGAAAATATATTTCAGATTTAGTTCCAACATTATTTAGAATTTAGTAATAAAAACCCATTAGAAAGATTTTGCTGGGTGTAACAAACAAAATTCTTCTGCTTCTTTATAAATATGGTAAGAAAAATATGATGTGAATACAATACGAGTATTATATTCACAATATGATAAAAAAATATCATGCAAGGTGAAGTATTAACTTTATGAATGCAGATGTGCAAAAGCATATTGATGTGGTGGTTCAATTAAGATAAAAGCACTTGTCTTCGCTCCCATGTAAGGTCGTGGTAGTGTTTTTTTTTTAATTTATTAAAACAGTGCATAAACCAAAAATATTGTTATTTTTCAACGTCATTCTAAAGCAGTTGGGTTTTTGATACTCACAACCAACTAAGTTATCGATTTTGGATTTTGTGATTGAAAAACAATTGTAAATCTACTTGTTTTACCTTTTACCTCTTAGCCCATTGTTTTGTTTTTACCAAGCATGGATTTCGTTTGAATTTTTTGACAAACTTTGGTGGAAGGATAGATCGGTTTCTAAGTAAGCATTTTTTGTAATTTTTGTAGCTAAAAAATTTGGCACTTTTAGACGTTTTTAAAAAATTCTTATTTAGCAAATCCAATTGCTCAGATTTGTACGCTTCTTTGCTAGTTGAGAGAAAATAGCCCAATTTTGATATTAGGATTCAGTTTCTGCATACCTATAATTTTTCAAATACGGAAAGGTCTTGATTCTCTCAGTTATTTCTTAAATTACGTACTGAACGAATAATTTTTCTTCTCTTATATATTTTTCTTATCGAAATCAGCATATCGAGACCCTATATTCAATGCTCTATAACTGCAATTTTGACCAAAATGAGTTTTTGATGGCAAAATCATTGTTGCTATTATATCCATCTATGATATCAATTGGAAGCAAAATATCCATTCTTTGCCACTTTTTTGAACATTTTACATCTTCCCATATCTAGAAACAAATTTATTTTCAAATACAGAAGTCTATATCTGCATATAAATTTAAATTATTTGCATTCTATAAGGTACACATGAAAGTTTTTTGAGAATATTTTTCTCGCAAAGTTTTTTTTTTTGCAACTAACCACCAAACTTTATTTTAGGAGATGTGCATTATAGTCCCTAGAATATAAAATTAAAAAAACCGCACTTAAAAAATTGCAAAATAATAGCGGAACGCTAAAAAAGCCTTTATGGTAGAAATAAATAATTTAAAAACTCAATCGGCGATTAAAATTCTGCAAACGAATATAATGATGCAAAAAGGAAAATTTTCGCTATTTTTTTTTCAAACTAAGAACCAAACTTTGGTATGGAAATTGGTATTATATTTCCAAGATTATAAATTTAAAAAAAACCACACTTAAAAAATTGCAAAATAATCCCGGAAAAGGGCGAAAAAAGGCTTTATGGTACATAAAATTAATTAAAAAAATTAACCATCGATTTACATTCTGCAAACAAATATATTGATGCAAAAATTTTGCTTTTTGCAAATTTAATTTTTCGCGATTTTTTTTAGATGAAAATGTTAAAGGGCTGAAATAAAAGAAAAACAATAAAATATTTAATAGTATTCCCGTAAATAAATATAGTTTATATTATAAAACAAACCTCTATTATTTTATTTTTTTAATACAATTTTAACTGCAATTATACCTCCGTTTTTTTTGCGATCCTTTGCTGACTAACAGAAACAAGAGAAAACATGCTCTTATCATATTATTTTACTTACTAGAACTTTCTTAACAAGCGCCATATTATTTTTATTTGTATTGGTATGCGTCATCAGCGATGACTCATCACACACATTAAAATACACTTACTAGAAATTTTCTAATTTGTATTGGTCGGCAAATTCACTAATACACCCTTCACCATCAAGCACCATCAATCACTATACACTAGCGCCCCTACGGTTTTCTTTTAAAAACACAAATATAAAAAAAGTTGCCGATAAATTTATCTATATTAGCTCATACATTGTCAAAATTATTTATAAAAAAATAGCTAAATATCAGGAGGAAAAATTAGTTCAAGTATAGCAGAAATATGTTTTTGTGGTGAAATTGGATAACTAACAACTTTAGCTAAACAAGGGATTTAAACGAAAACAACAGGAAAAATTAGTTCAACTGAATTAGAACGCGTTTAACAGACTTTTGTACTAACTTTTTTATGAGTGTAGTTAAAAGTTAAATAGTTAAAAACAATTGATATTAATGACATGTTTTCCAACTGACATGGCTCACATGGAATCGGTTCTAGTTTAACATGTTGTAGAATCGATAAAGTGGGAAACCTGTTAGTTAAATTATCCTGGGTATTTTTAAAATGGTTTATTTATACACATCGTCGGCTTGCCTGCAAGTAGTGGTATATGTTTTTAACAGGTTTTCAGGACAGCGAAAAAACTGATTTATACTATTCTTTTAAGATATTTTATTGACGCTATATGCCTTAGTGATTCACGACCTTATTTACTAAAATCATCACTAAGGCACATGATGTCAATAAAATATCTTAAAAAGATCATATAAATCAGTTTTTTTCGCTTTCCTGAAAACCTGTTAAAAAGCATATAGCACAACTTGCAGCAAGCCGATAACAATGTTACATATTAATTTTTTTTAATAAATAAAAATTAAAAAAACAAAAAAATCCACATTTGCATGCTAAATGTGAAAGTTAAACTTGAATTCATCAATAACGATTTTAGTAACAATTGACACTGGAGAAAAGTTTAAGGAATTATCTGTCTTACTAAAATATTAGACTTGGACATTCTAGTTCATTTGAATGACCGCTCGTTCTAGTTCAATTTTTCAAAAATTTCACCTGTGACCTTGGTAAAGAAAAGGGTTAACGTTGTCAGAATATTACAAAATTTTCGAGAAACTATCTATTGTATGAGAATTAAAAGAAATCGGAAGTAATTTTGTAACAGCTATCTAAAAACACAAAATTTAATTCTATTATCTAAATTATTGTCCAAAATCACACTTTTTTCTAAAATTTTCAAATTTAAAACGCCGTCACAGTTAAGATGAAAGAGGGATATGTGTAATTTTCAGTAGAGTTGTTCTCTAAGGTGTATTTAATAAACTTCTGTGCGTTGATAACTTTATTTATATTTTGTTCAACAAAACTGTAAAAAACTCAAAACTATAGTTTTGCAAATTTATAAAAAAAAATCCCATCCTTGGCCATACCTGGGACTAGGTTATCATAATCCAAGAGAGACAAAAATTTATATCTGAATATTTGTGGATTTTAGAAATGAAACTAGAGTATGACATTGTAATTTTTGAAAACAAATTTTATTTTTTCGATTTTCTTAATTTATCTCATTTTAACCCTACAATATATAAGTTATATATATCAGTGGCGGCTCAATATAAAGTCCACCGGAAAATTCTAAGTTATATTTTTCATCAAAAACTTTAATATTTGATACGTATTTGACATTCAACAAGGATGGGTTAGTAATGCCTAAAAAAGTTTATATTAAATAACATATAAAATCAACAATTGAAATTTCCGCACTCTATTTGAATTGTATGAAACTTGCTATAACTTGGAATACTTTGTATAGCTAAAATTGGTGTTTAATTTTAAAATTATCAAATTTGCTATAGACTTTCCGTACATATTTGGGTCTAACTTTTGTATTGTTTTAGCTATGTGACTGGTTGATATATCACTTTAAAGCTTCTGAAAGCGTGCCTGAAGTTGGTCTGCAACTCATTCTTTAATTTGATAATTTCTGATTTATTAAAAAAAATTTCCATTTTTGAGAATTTTTTTACAATTAATTAATTGTTTCTATCCTTTTATAATTGAAACCATGATTGAGCCACGTGAATAGTTACTATTGTGAAATGAAATTTAACCATTTATCGTTATCGTTATCAAAGGTCTAAAGCCATTTTATCTTAATACGCGGTTCGGGATACTTTATCGTAGCCTTGTAATATTTTTGTATTAGTTCTTAGTTTTTTTATCAATGACACTGTCAAATATCAGTTTGGTACTCCTTTTGGTTCCTGAGTTATAGTATAGTATTAAATAAAAAAAAAACAGTTCGATTTTTCAGCATTTGTATGAAAAAAGACCCATTAAGAATGCCAGTATAAGATTTCGTAAAGGCAAAAATAAAGTAATGAGGAACAACATAAGCGTGTTCGTTTACTTACTACAAGTTACTACTTTTACTACAGCTGCAAAATTTCAATATAAAAAGTAAACAAAACTTTCCAATTGTAGTAAAAGTAGTAAGAATTTCGACTAATCGAACACACCGCATATATTTTTTCTGAAATTTTAAAGAATCCATTTTCGATATACATATGACGATTTAAATCGCGGATTAGATTAAATTAAACTTTGACAATTTTACGAAAAACGTCGCCGGAGTCTGAAAAGTCCTCAAAATTTGATTGAGATGATTACAAGGATTTAACTCAGAGATTACTTTTTAACAACAATACAAAAAGTTAATATTTCCTGAAAAGTTTCGAAATTATTTTCATTATTTTTATATTCACTTTATTTATTAGAAGCTGCTTTTTTATACTTCAGTTATAAATTTTAACTAAAAACTTCTAATATTTAAAAAATTCTTGTTTTTTTATTATTTTTTCGGAATGTTTCGCAGACCTCCTGGGATGCGATTAGGGACGCTCAGGGGTTCGTGATCAACATTTGGAAAACTTTGTATAATTAAATTTTCATATCAGTTTTGGTATAGCTGTGGCAGTCAAATGTCGTTATTAACAAACAGAATTACTGGCCAATTTTGCTTTGACGCTACACCAACATTCCGTATTTTAAAGTTAAAACACTTTGCTGGTTGGGAGGAAGTGCAGGATCTAACGCTATCCAATTACTCGCAGCAATCAAAAATTGAGTATTTCAAAAGAAATTATTTCAGGAACATAACTATATACTCTACGATATCAACATGTATACTCAGGATTTCCGAAAGACAGACTGGAATAAGTTCAATACGATCCTTTGGAAAGACCTAAATAAGAACTCCACCATATCTTTCCGAATGAAATTTGGAGAATTTCAAATGAAATTAATTGTGAATTCTATTTGGAATTTGATCTTAAATCTGAACAAAAATAACGGTAATTAATTGTTTTCTTACAATATTGAGAAAATTTTAAGAGAAATTTCGATTTTTTATTTCGAAATGAGAAAATTCTAAAATATAGTAGCATTTACCACTTCAAATTTAGAAATTCCATTAGAAGTTCAGTTTTGCAATTTTAATGAAAAAAATTCAAAATAAAATTTAGTCTTTTTCCCAAAAACACCGTGTTTTTTCACGTGGAAAATTTTTACTCGATCTTCAATTTTACTCAAATTTTAATTTAAATTATAAAAATGAACAATTTCTCAATTTTATATCAAAGACACAATCACAATATACAAAAAATGTGATTTTTCCCCAAGAAAAATAATAGCCTTGTACATTAAATTTGCGTGAAAACAGTCTCTACTCAGTTTTCACGTGAAATTCATTGTCGTGGAAAATTATCATTTTTTTATATGGAGGAGTATAACAATTTTTTCATGTGAAATCCGAACAACTTACGGTGCTTTACTATCAAACAGTATCTTACTTTTAAAGTCGACTTTATATTTACACGGCTTTGTTCATTTTGTGTATGAAACTCCTAAAGAAATATTTACATTTTCAAATATTTTAATTGGTTGAAAATAAATTAACCAATCAGAATGCTCCAAAAATAAACTAGGTCAAAGCATGCTGCCACCCAAAATTTTAACTAAAGTCAACAAAACTATACATTTGGAAAATTTAAATAGTAAGGGCGTTTATTTTTATTTTAAAAATTTTCAATTAAAATTGGAATTTTGTATTAGAAAAATTTCAAACGAAATTGATCTACATACAATTTTGAAAATTTAATTTGAAATTTAGATCTTTTAACTACATTTCTCCACAAACTTTAATTTTTTTATAATCAAAATTATCAGCTTTTTAATGAATTTGTTAAAATATCTATTGAGATTTTTTAAATTACGACTGGTTAATGAAAATAAGGAAACAATTTTATATTTCATATTATTATTCATAACAAATTTGTATTTCTTTCACTTTATCTCTTTTCTCCTCTTTTTTCTCTCCTTTTCCCTCTTTTTCCTTTTTTCTCTTCTTTTTCTCTCCTTTTTACCTCTTTTTCCTTTTTTCTTTTTCGATTTCGCTGAGCGGGGGGGGGGGGGGGCGGGGGGAATTTCCCTATGATTCTATTTACATTTTCCAAAAATACAGTTATTTAAGAGCCAGTTTTCAAAAAACCCAAAAAGTGATTTTTACGCCTAATTCTAAATTTTTCAAACTTCAGGGCCGATGAGGCATTTGTTCCCGTTCTTCCAGGAGTGGCAAGACTTTTTTCTAGCGTGCCAAAACAGACACTAATTTTTCCAAAAATTTTTCGCGTGCCACCTTAGGTTTTTTTTTTGAAAACTTAAAATTTGTAAACTATTGTCTTTAAATTATTAAATGAATGTTAATGTGCAATTTTTATCGAAAAAAGTTTTCATATTCATAAATCTTGAACATGTTGTAAAAAGAGATCCTTAAAAAAATTCTACTTTTTCTATTTTTGATGCTTGCACTAATAGAAATCAGTACAAAAACCAGAAAAAGCTACTAAAAATCAATTAAAAAGGGACCTGCTGAAAAAAACTGCCAAACTCAGCATATTATTTATTAGTTAGTTAAAAACAGTAAGTAAAAAGATGTTAAATTTTAAAATTTTAGTTAATTGCAAATAACAAATTACCCTGCGGAAATCAAAACTGTAAAACCCAAAAAATTTAAGCTGCATTAAGGTTAAATAAGTTAAAAAATATTTGCTGAAAATAGTAGGCAGCTGATTTCAGAAAGTTAGATTACAAACTATATCTAAAAAAAAATGTTAAATATCAAATACTTGGTAATGGTTTTAGTCTGCTAATTTTCAACAAATTTCTTTTGCTGAGTTAAGCAGAAAAAATTGTCATTTGCAGTTAATTAAAATATATCCAAAAATTTAAAAATTTAAAAGATTTTATATTTCACTAATGTTTAGCAAACAGATACTACTGATTTCAGTAGTTTTTCTGAAAGGCGCTTTTGAACTAATTTTTAGCCCCTTCAACTAAACAATTTATACAGTTTTTTTTTTTATAAATATACTCTTGTTCACTTCACGAGTTTTGCATCTCAGCTACTCATATATATATAATTATTCAAAAAGAAGAATTTATGCTAAAGATTTTTTTTACAGTAAAGGTACAGAATTTATGAATTCGATTTTTTTTATTTATATTACATTTACATATTTTCCCTCTTTGACTTTATTGATTCCAAATCGCCTTAAATCTCAAGTTGAAAAATAAGGTCCACCCTAACCTACACAGTTTCAATTAATATTGTAATTAATATTCATCTTTATTAATTTAAATTTAGTAAAGTTGATGTTAAGAAGAAGGATATACATTTTTCTCTAAAAATCATAGACACATTCATTTTTAAATAAGACCACAAATTGGTTACCAAAAGAGAGGTACTTATATACTTGTATAGCTCTATCACGAAACTTCTCAAACATCCTTCGTTCGTTCATAGTCAATGGCGAAGTGAACTCATATATATGTATAATATAAGTGGTAGTAAAACATTTTAACATCAAACGTATGTAAAAAATTAAGCTTGTCATTATCTCTCAATTTATACTGTGGATTGCAATACATTAGAACGTCCTGAAATTTTTATACATGCGAATTTCACAACAAAAGAGTACTTAAACGATGCGTATTAAAGAGCAGATTATGCAAAAATTACGAAAACATTTTTCATTTATATTTGAATACCAGCCAATTGGTTATTTTTGGCCAACATTTTGTTAAATTTTTTCGACAAAATATTTAGGACTTAAAAGCTGGAAATCCTGAGCATGTTATAAAAAAAATATTAACAAATTTTTAAATCCGCAGCCTTTGTTCATAACAGAAAAAATCTTTATAAATCTCTTATAATCCGCTTATAAGTCGTTTGAGTGTAATTTTATTAATTTTAAATAATATAGGAAAATGCATAACTTAAAAAAATACTTTTCTTGTTTAAAAATCATAATTTTTTTACCAAATCAATTGAGGCTGTTGGCTTTTAACCGCTGAAAGCACGCTATAAATATCCTTGAAAGAACTGTTCGTTGAAAAAAAGTGCGGGACAACCTAATTCGTATTGAAGTAAATACGTTAGTCAAGGTAAATGTAAATTAATTTCTGTATTTAGAGACAATTTGTGTTGAAAAAATATTTTCAGTTCATTAAAAGAGAAAGAATAAAAATATAATAATTTGCAACATCATTTAAGCTTAATTAATATTCAACATTCAGATATAACTAAAGCACTGTACATAATTTAATCTCAAAAAAGAAACTCATTAGTAGTGCTGGAATTATATACATATATGAATTGTTTATTTGGAAAGTCATGCAAATCCATTTTTGGTCGAAATTTTGATATTAATAAAGTGCAATACAACTCTATGGTGTCAAATGCTAAAAAATTTGGAGCTAAAATTTTGTTTGATATAAAAAGAAAAAAAATGAATAGAAGTAAAAGTTTGTCATTTAGAGATGGTGCTTTTGCGATAAAAATTAGAGCCAACAATCTAAGAGATGACCAATTTAACTCAAACTCTTCGAGATTTCTATCCCATGTAGATAAGTACCTTAAGAGTAGTTTTATA
This sequence comes from Leucophora obtusa, assembly GCA_949987735.1. NCBI lineage: Eukaryota > Metazoa > Arthropoda > Insecta > Diptera > Anthomyiidae > Leucophora > Leucophora obtusa. The sequence continues at coordinate 139,345,335 of OX465296.1, forward strand.
CGCGGAGAACTTTTCCAGTCAAGATTTATTAGTTGTTTGAGCAGTATTTTATTTAGTTTTGTTATTTTCAAATGAAAAATATTTATTCATATTTATAATTCATTAAAAAAAACGGACTACAAAAAAGTACGAAGAATTCGTAATCTTTCTTTTATGCAATTATTTTGTTATGAAAGTGAATAACATGTGTGAACTCATACATGCGCTTTAGGTATTTTTGCAAATATAAAACTTTTCCTATCCTAGCGGTAAAGTCCGCATAAAAATTTTTAAAGTTCGAAACATATTTTTTTTATTTAATCAAACTAAGCAGAATTGTAATACATCTCACAGGAGATATCCTAAAATATTTTGTGCACTAATTTGGCACACTTCTGCCACTCTAATTATGAAAACGTGAAAAATATATGGCACAGACATCGCTTTTTTGTGGGAAGCTTTTTATTATACATAAATAAATTTGCAAAAAAAAAAGTTATAACCCTAATGCTCATGTTTATATGAATCATACAAGTGCATACATGTCCATACACTTTCATATAGGATTCATATATGTTCACAATGATTTATATATGAACATTAGGGGTCCCTTAAAATGGTGGATATCGATTTTTTTTTAGAAAATTTTAACCCGTTTGGAAAAAGTCTATTATTATTAACTCTTTCACTACCCATGTACACTACAGTGTACACATCTTTAAAAGAACATATAAAATTTAAGAGTGCAGAAAATACTTTATTCTTTTTTTAGGTTCAGTTTATTAGGCTCTTGACCTTCAAATAAAAATTATTATATGTATAAGCTGTTCAACATCGCAATATAGTAGCGATATTTGTTAATGAAGTCTAATATTTTTAATATATCATAATTTCAGAGTAAAATGGGGTTTGGTGTTTCTCATAAACTAATGAAGATAGAGAATTTAAATTTTCATAAAACGAAGCTGTATCGTTTTATGATGAGAAGGAAATCAACCAAAGGATTTTTAGCTATTCGAATATTTAAGGGGTAAAAGGTGGATGAGAAATTTCAAAAAATCTATTTTCGAACGTCATTGTTGAGTGATAGAAGGGAGAGGCGGCAAACGTGTTTTATAATTTTTTAATTTGAGGACTCTCAAAAAGAATCTGAAGTCAAAATAACGTTACATCCGCAAATAATAAGTCGGCAGTGAAAGGGTTAAAAATTCTCTAAATTTCGAAAAAACATAATTTTTTATGTCATTTATTCATTTAATATGCTCAAAATTATTCAGATATAGAATTCTAACTTAATCGGATATCACTAACCCACTTTAGCCTGGAATCCAAAATAACCGACAAATTCCATAAAAATGCAAGAACGTCTTGTTTTAAATTAATTTTAACGATTTTTTAAAATGTCTAATTTGGAGATGTCGATTGGTCTTTTTATAATATAATAGTTTTTATTAAAAAAAAAACAGTGTTGTTAAATAAATAAACCAAATAAATGCACTAACAAGGAAAGTAAACCAAACGGCTTTCAGAAAAATGTATGAAATAAAATTAAGTTTATTCTTTACTAAAACAATGTAAATGAGTTTTAATAAAAATAAATAAAATAATTTAAAAAAAATTACTATCAAATAAATAAAATTCCTTTCCAATAATACAAATTTCATTTGATTTTAGATTATTCAACATTTTTAAAAATTTAAATGTGATAAAGCCTTCTGCTTCATTTCATTTTCTTGAATTAGGTTAACATTTTTCTTAAAATTTGTGCATTTTATTAGTATATTTACATGCTTTTTTATGCACCAATTTAGTAAATTAACACACTAATTTCAAAACTTCATTTAATGTTTACGCACATTCAATGTAAAATTACACATTATTTGTGCACCATTTTAAATATAATGTGCGTTTTTTTTCAATTACACACATAGTGTAAATTTACCCCATTTATAGTTGGAGTAGAGTTTCCTACTATAAGGTGGGTAAATTTCAACAGAATTTAATTAGAGGGTAGTGTACTTTTTGGTAAAATACGTTTTACCAATTTTTGTACTAATTAATTTGTTGAGTGTAACAGTGGTTTTTCATATGAGATACACAAATTAATTGGAATTTTCCCGTTTAAGTACCGCAAGTTGTTTTTCATGTGGAAAAATTTCACTCGAACTTTAAAGGCCTCAAACTGCAATTTAAATTATGAAAATTTTTGTTACATGAATTTTTAAAATTTTATAGAAAACTTTAGGTTTTACCTAAAGTTGCTTATACGAATCTACCAGAGTATTAGTTTTACTTGAACTATTTACATAAAAAGCCAAGGAATTAAGGTAACAGTAGAAAACTGTGTACACTTAAATAAAAGAGCGCTCCCAAAGAAGAAGGGTTGCTACAGCATGCAACCAGCAGGAGAAAATAAATGAATAGATAGTTGGTTGGTTGAATTGTTGTATTTTAACAATAAGTGTGTTGTCAAGAATGAGCTTTAGAATGATGCAGCATAAATTTTTTGTAAAGAATTTTTTTTAATATTTTTTTTGTTCATACCATTTAAAATGTATAGTTATTACTTTTTTTAAGTATATATACTTGAATAATGACGCTGATGATAACACTTTTTGACATTTCTTACACTTTGTACTCATTTAATATACCTACTCATTATAAGTATGAAACATGGTTATTGTCAGTTATATGATAAAGGGAGCAACACTTAAAATTGGTATCTGTGAAAATCTCTCAACTACTATTAACCGATCTCCCACGGGCTCTGTCTGAATTTTAAGAAGTTAAATTGCAGTTTAGTTTCTCTGTTATATTTTTTTTTCATCTTTTTATATTTGTTGGAACAATTTTCAATATTTATTAAAATTTTATCATGAAAGTTAATCTATGGCCTCTTACTAAAACTGCGTTAAATGTCCTATAGAGTCAGTTTACAGAGCTTGAGATGCATGCATACTCTTAAGATTCTATACTCGTTGAAACATTTTTAAGTCTGTGGTCATACTTTTAATTTGATTGGAAAATATGATTTTGTGTATATAAGATTCTGGTTTATAAAACAAAAGGTATATTGAAATTTATTAATGGTGTATGTTTTACAAAAATTGTTTAGAAGCAAAAAAAAAAAAAATACAAAAATTAATTTTTGTTTTCCATCAAGGTACTTATGAAGAAAGCAACCATTCAGAAATTGCCAGTGGTACAAGAAAACAACCACTAATATACCACTGTGTAACGGTGCACAGTGGTTTGAAACAAAAAAAAAGTGGTAATAAATCTGTATCTTCTAAACTATAAGTCCGATTGCATCAGTATATATGAGATAATTATTAAGGATGACCAAGGCTTTCTGAATTTTGGATTCATGGTTACCCTGTGTTATCACAGGGCGACTTATTGGGCGTCAAAGTAGACCACCTCAAACGTAAAATAGCTTTTGAACCGTGTAGCTCTTTCAATTATTGCCCAATATGGTTGATTTTTTTATATTTCGGAATGAGCTTGGAGAAGCAAAGAAAAAACATGCTTACTTTAAAATAAAAAAAAACTCATTTTTCTCTTCGACGTTTTTCAGTTTTTGGCCGATTGTGAATTCGATATTTTAAAGATAATTTTTTAAAAAATACTGTTATATAGGCAACAGTTTAAGAAATGAAACTGTGGAAACCTTTTTTAATTATCTCGAAACATTTAGTGTTGAGAAATTTCCGAAGTCAAACATTTTTCGCTGATCGAAAAAATTGCATTTTTTTTTTCAAAAAGATGCTATCAATTTTTCACTTTTTACTAAGAATTTATTTAATAAAAGTTAATGCTTTATTATATATTCATAGAGAATGGGGTTCTAAGATGCTGTTAATCCAAATTTGAAGTCGGTACAACATTCACAGCATTGACCAAAATTGGTCTAATTTTTATGAGAATTTTTGAGTTTTCGATCATATAACAAAAAACTCACGCCGATTTTGCTACTTTCTGAAATACAGTTACATAGTGCCATATATTCTGTTTAGATTTCAAAAATAAAAAGTAGCGGAAATTCATAAACGAATCCAGAAAACATGATTTTACGAAAAATAGCAAATTTCCATAGACCATAATTTTAATTGCAAAAACAGGATAGTTCGGTTTATTTTTTTAAAATTATTTTAATTGTTTTGCATGAACAATAATATAGTCCTTATTGCTGCAAAAAATCATTCACGTACCTTGGATAGCTTTTAAGATATTGAAATTCAACTTTCAAAGATGATTTTATAAAAAATACACTTTTTGGTTTTTTCGTAGATTTTTCCCAGAAGTGTTTAAGGTTTTTTTGAATGTTACTTAAAAATTAACAGTGGATTAAACAAGACATGTTTTTTTTTCATTGATGTATTATACGTATATAAAAAGTATTGATAACAGGTAAAATTATTGCACACACCTCAGGTCAAAAAATATAACCACATGTGCAAATATTGTGCAAACATTCACTTTCTTGTTTTTTAGTTTTTTCGTAAATTTTCCCCAGATGTTTTTAGGTTTTTTTGAATGTTACTAAAAAATTAACACTACAATAAACTAGACATATTTCCCTTTCCATTCATGTATTAAAGGTATATAAAAGATATTGGTAACAGGTACAATTATTGCATTTATTATTTTTCCATTAACAATATTTACATTTTTTAATAAATTAAATACTAAAAATTTGGTATAAAGTAGTCAAAAGTAAACATATTTTTAATTTCTTTGGCTTCGGAATCATCTTATAAACTTATTTTTGGCAGCCATTTCGTTCTAATAGAATATATTACTGGATCTGAAGATATAAGTAAGTGGTGCATTAGATCAGAATTTTGGGCAGTTTTTGAATGTTTTCGTGTGTTAAATTTCCAATAGTGTTTACCGTCGCTGTTTCTAGCTTCCTGCGCTTCTTCTGTTAGGTCTCCTAAAGGAAGGATACTATTTTCTATTATTGTATTCCATGGGATAATATTTTGTGTGCGATTGGTGTTATTGGTTGCCAATAATACAAGCTACTTAATAATGATTTTGTATCATTAGCAAAAATATGGAATTTATCAGAATTTATACGTTTTTTGCTATTAATCACCGCTAACAATATTTTAAAACGTTTGATTAAAGTTTCGTCTAGAACTGTTATTTTAGATCTTGTCTCAGGATCTTCAAAAAAAACGCCTGGCTGTGTTTCCATCATTAGAGTTTCCATAACCGTGAATAGGTTTATCTACAATTAAACCCAACTGTTGCTTAAATTCATTTTGAATTCCTTTATTTTCCTCCGATCGCATGTTTTGCAAATCTGTGTTATTTTTTAAACTTTTATTTTCATTTCCTGGAATTTTCCGATATTTTATATCACATGCAATATTCCATAAATCGTATCCTTGCATGAAGAGGAGATATTCCAAATTTCAAAGCTTCTTCATTAACGACAGTTTCATTGACTATTTCGTGAAACTCTGAGCATATATTACACTTCAAGGTCGATGCGATATCTGGGACGGCATTGGCTAATTTCCCATCAATCATCGTAAATACAAGTTGAAATGAGATCTTTAGGATACATCCATTTATTTCCAGGTACAAAGGAGATAAGTTGGAAATTTCTAACTCTATTTTCTCCACTATGTTTTTTGTTGAGCTTACAGTTTCCTTGATATACTCAAAACGCACTGGCCGACATAAAAACTTATAACCTGGAGTAAAATTTGTCCATAAGTCTTCGTAATTCTTATTTAATGCGGAGAAAGTTGATGGGGAAGTGTCTTCCTTAAATAACCCCATTCTGAGCGGTACCAAAGATGTCATAAAAACACTTGAATAATCAACTTCTTCATTGCGTGTAGTTTGTTGTTTATATTCAGTAAATCCAGACGTTCCATCGCAGCCCCATTTACATATCAACGTTAATTTAGAATTGTTGCATTTTTCCAAGTCTATCTTACTAAAATTAGAAATAATTCTCGATGCTGTTTTATCTAGCAATTGGGAAAGTTCAACACTGCCACTTTTAGAGTTTACTTCTACTGGTGATGGCACAATTTTGTTTTGCGTTTCTTTAATTGACTGACTGTTTGGTAAAATATCATATCCTTTTTCCTGCAGTGCTTTTCTCAAGATACCATACTTGTTTCTCGATAATCCTAAGCTTAGTATTAGAGCTAAAGCATCTTCTTCTGTAAAAGATTTTGATGATTTTGGAGTTGAAATACTTTGCACCATACGATTCAATCGCTCGGGAGATGCTGTTGGTAATACGTCTACAATTTTCGAGTTTATTTGGTTGTGTTTGTATTAAAACTGCTTTAAGGGAATCCTCTCCTTCGTTCGAAGAAAAATTTTTAACGACTTCTTCTTGTCTTATTTTTTTTTTTTGTCTTTTGTTGAACATTTTCGTAATCCTTTATTAGCCAACCTAATTTCTTTCCGCCGATCTCTACATTGAGCTCCATATTTAACCAATCATTATATTTCTCCGTAAACCATGTCTTTGACATCTTAGCTCCGTATTTTTTTTTCATAACTTTTATAAAATTTTTTAATTTAGATATTTACCTCCCTCAGATGTAATATTTAAACCATACGTGTATGGATAGTATCAAGAAGTTTTGCTATTTTTCCCGCACGTAAGGATATATCTCCGAGATTTTGCCAAATGACCTAGCACAAGGAATAATGTTTTAATGTTATCTCCATGATAAATTATACTTAATAAGTCAACTATTTAAACAATATCGCGGCTTATATATTGAATAATAATTCTCAACAGGTAAAAATTTAGTCACGTATTAAGCTATTTTTAACAAAAGGCTTGTGCAAAATATCCTGAGAGTAAATAATCAATCATTAGTTATTTATATTATACTTTATAATAGCTGTGTTCGAGCGGTAAGCTTATGTCATTCCCATATAAATTTGACATTAGCCAACGTTTAGTGTTAACTCTCAAAGTTACTAATGTCAAATTTGTATGGGAATGACATAAGCCAACGTTGATAGCTTGCCACACAAACACAGCTAATATGCACCTGTAAAATATTTGTCCCATGTTGAAAAATGTTTTCTTTTTTTTTACCTGGGGTGTATGCTTTGAATGCAATAATTGTACCCGTTACCAGTAGTTTTTATATACCTTTAATACATGAATGGAAAGGGAAATATGTCTAGTTTATTGTAGTGTTAATTTTTTAGTAACATTCAAAAAAAAACTTCTGGGAAAAATCTACGAAAAAACAAAAAAGTGTATTTTTTATAAAATCATCTTTAAAAGTTGACTTTCAATATCTTAAAAACTATCCAAGGTACGTGAATGTTTTTTGCAGCAATAAAGACTATTTTATTGTTCATGCAAAACAATTAAAATAATTTAAAAAAAATAAACCGAACTATCCTTTTTTTGCAATCAAAATTATGGTCTATGGAAATTTGCTATTTTTCGTAAAATCGTGTTTTCTGGATTCGTTTATGAATTGGCACTACTTTTTATTTTTGAAATCTAAACAGAATATATGGCACTATATAACTGTATTTCAGAAAGTAGCAAAATCGGCGTGACTTTTTTGTTATATGATCGAAAATTCAAAAATTCTCATAAAAATTAGACCAATTTCGGTCAATGCTGTACGTAGGGTGAATGTTGTACCGATTTCAAATTTGGATTAAAAGCATTTTAGAACCCCATTCTCTACGAATATATAATAAAACATTAACTTTTATTAAATAAATTCTTAGTAAAAAGTGAAAAATTGATAGCATCTTTTTGAGAAAAAAATGCAATTTTTTCGATCATCGAAAAATGTTTGACTTTGGAAATTTCTCAACACTAAATGTTTCGAGATACTTAAAAAAGGTCTCCACAGTTTCATTTCTTAAACTGTTGCCTATATGTCAGTATTTTTCAAAAATTATCGTCATAATATCGAATTCACAATCGGCCAAAAACTGAAAAACGTCGAAGAGAAAAATGAGTTTTTTTTATTTTTGAAATGAAATAACTTAAAACCCATAACAGTTATTATAGTAAAGTAACCATATTTTTTCTTCGTTTCTCCAAGCTCATTCCAAAATATAAAAAATCAACCATATTGGGCAATAATTGAAAGAGCTACACGGTCCAAAAGCTATTTTACTTTTGAGGTGGTCTACTTTGACGACCAAATAAGTCACCCTGTGATAACACAGGTTAACCACGAATCCAAAATTCAGAAAGCCTGGGTCCTCCTTAATCATTATCTCATACATACTGATGCCATCGGACTTATAGTTTAGAAGATACAGTTTTAAAATCACTTTTTTTTGTTTCAAACCACTGTGCGGTGGTGTTATAATACAGAGACAATCTGACAATAAACAATTAACAATTCAATGGACAATCACTGATGAAGCCTGTGTACACAAAAAAGGCAGAAACTAGATCTAGTCTGATATAAAAATTAATGTTTCAAATTGATTATTCTGCTTTCATTCAATGAAAAACAGAACTTGTTTGTTCGAACTTTATTCACAAATTAGTGAGGGCAGATATTATTCAGCCTCTAGTTCGATGTTTTTATTTTTTATATATTTAAATAAAAACCGTGCATATTTGCCAGAACAAAGTTTTGAAAACTAATATGCACGGTTTTTATATAAATAAATAAAAAATAAAACGAGTAAAAAGTTAAAGTCGGGCATGCCGACTATACAATACCCTACACCAGTCTGGGTAAAAGCCAACTAATGTTTGGATCCGAAATTCAAATGGGTTAAAATGGGGCTTGTGTCAAAATGTTCTATAATGTGAGTCAGCGCACCAAATTTCATTAAATATCATAATATTTGCGATCTGCAGTTTGTAACCAAGCCAATTTTGGGGGACCCTTATATGGGCACTAGGTCTAAACATGGACCGATGTTCACCAAAATCAATAGGCTTCGTCCTTGGGCTGCCATAGGTCGGTGTACCAAATTTCATCAAAATATCTTAATATTTGCGACCTGCAGCGTATAAAAAATATAATTTTGGTAGGACCCTTATATGGGCACTAGGTCTAAACATGGACCGATATTCACCAAAATCAAGTAGTCGGTATATCTTAATATTTGCGACCTGTAGAGTGCGCACAAGAATGCATGGACAGACAGACAGACAGACAGACGGACCGACGGACGGACAGACGGACATCGTTAAATCGAAATAAAAAAATAATTCTGAACCAGTCGGTATACTATAAGGTGGGTCTAGGACCAATATTTTTTGGTGTTACAAACATCAGCACAAACTTATAATACCCTGACCACATAGTGGTGTAGTGTATAAACATCGAACTAGAGGCTGAATAATATCTGCCCTCACTAATAAAAATTAATGTTTATATTTAATTTTTAGAGACAAAGTTTTATTCTTCTTCTGGATTTACCAAATAAGACAGTTCATATACAAAAGTACAAAATTGTTGTCCCGTTGAATTTTTGTACCTTACCACTCATAAAAAAAAGTTAGTACAAAAGTCTGTTAAACGCGTTCTGATTAAATTGAACTAATTTTTCAGTTATTTTCTCTAAAAAAGTCCTTACAAATATATGTCAAAATTCTGCTAAAATAACAGGGAATAGTACATGTATTTGCGCCACACATATGGTTGCGGGTTCGATCCCCAACCACGGCAACACCAATTTATGAAAAACGAGTAAAAAGGTTAAAGTCGGGCATGCCGACTATACAATACCCTACACCAGTCTGGTTAAAAGCCAACTAATGTTTGTATCCGAAATTCGAATGTTTTAAAATGGGGCTTGTGTCAAAATGTTCTATAATGTGAGTCAGCGCACCAAATTTCATTAAAATATCCCCCCAAAATTGGTTTGTAACCAAGCCAATTTTGGGGGGACCGTTATATGGGCACTAGGTCTTAACATGGACCGATGTTCACCAAAATCAATAGGCTTCGTCCTTGGGCCAACATAGGTCTGTGTACCAAATTTCATCAAAATATCTTAATATTTGCGACCTGCAGCGTATAAACAATATAATTTTGGGGGGACCCTTATACGGGCACTAGGTCTAAACATGGACCGGTGTTAACCAAAATCAATAGGCTTCATCCTTGGGCTGACATATGTCGGTGTACCAAATTTCATCAAAATATCTTAATATTTGCGACCTGCAGCGTATAAAGAGTATAATTTTGGTAGGACCCTTATATAAGCACTAGGTCTAAACATGGGCCGATGTTCACCAAAATCAATAGACTGCGTTATTGGGCCAAAATAGGTCTGTGTACCAAATTTCATCAAAATATATTAATATGTGCGACCTGCAGCGTATAAACAGTAAAATTTTGGTAGGACCCTTATATGGGCACTAGGTCTAAACATGGGCCGATGTTCACCAAAATCAATAGGCTGCGTTATTGGGCCAAAATAGGTCTGTGTACCAAATTTCATCAAAATATCTTAATATGTGCGACCTGCAGCGTATAAACAATATAATTTTGGTAGGACCTTTATATGGGCACTAGGTCTAAACATGGACCGATTTTAACCAAAATTAATAGGCGTCGTCCTTGGACATTAGTCGGTGTACCAAGCTTCATCAAAATATATTAATATTTGCGACTGTAGAGTGCGCACAAGAATGCATGGGCAGACATACAGACGGACGGACAGACGGACATCGTTAAATCGAAATAAAAAAATTCTGAGCCGATCGGTATACTATAAGGTGCGTCTAGGACCAATATTTTTTGGTGTTACAAACATCAGCACAAACTTATAATACCCTGACCACGTAGTGGTGTAGGGTATAATGACCACGTAGTGGTGTAGGGTATAATAATAATATATATGAGTTTTTTCTAACCCTCATACATATCGCAGCGTCCTCCTTGTGTGTTCCCCACAGCACTTAACCCTACCGAAGTAAAATAATATATATAACAGGGCTATGAACTAAAAAGCTTTAACAAAGTTCACCAACTCTTCATCAGACGGCGCGCATCAACTGTTCTAAAATTCAACATCTCGCGCAATTACACTGCTGCCATATTTGAAGCCCTTCATCTTTCACCAACTTTCACTTCTTCTCTATCTCCTTTCCAGAGAAAGCAACACGTCAACTAATAGGAAGACTTTCCTGAAAATTGCTTCTTTATTTAAAAAAAGAAAAAAAGAACTGATGAGTTGGGGTGATGCCCACGAAACAATTGTAATGTCTATCATGAAAATTGTCAACCTTTTTGAAATCTAATATGACAATAACATATTTGGACTTGAGGTAGAAAAATATTCTAACTAAATAATTATATGTTCTAAATTAAGTTTTCCTAAACTCCATTGATTCTAAGTTTATAAATTTATGGTATTTATAGAAAACCCTCAGAGTCAAAGTATGTACAACACTCATTGTAACCAAAATTAATGAAATATAAATTTAAACCCAGAAAATATAATCCAAGAAAAAATAATAACACATTTAATAGTAATTAAAATTTAAAACATCATTTGAAATTCAGAATATATCAATTGCAATTCAGGAAAAGTCAATTGTACTTTGGGATATATCAATTGAAATTTTGAAATGATCAATTGCAGCTTAGAAAATATTAATTAATAGGAAAATCCAAAGGCAGTTCTCATGAAATTTTCTAATTCTAAATGATGTTTTATTAACCTAAGTTAATGTTTTCTAAAATTCAATTGCTATATTCTTATTTTCAGTTTATTTATTAATTTTATTTATTTTTTTTTGCAATTACAGTTTGTTAATTCGGAATTTCAATTGATGATGTTCTAATTTCCATTCTAATATTTCACTATTTGACATTTTTATCTTTGAATTACAGTTTATATTTTCTAAATTTTAAACGATATATTCTTATTTTCAAATTTTATTTCTTGTAATTCAAAGAGTTAAATTAAAAAATTTTTAACATCTGACAACTGACGTTTTCTTCATTTCGAATGGAAATACTGAATTTCAGTTGATTTTTTCTGAACTGTAATTAATATTTTTAGATAGTTGTTTTAATTGACTTTCCGTATACAAAATTCGCAAGATTGAAAGAAAGTATTTATATGATAAATCACTCAAAATTTAAGCTTAAACTTTGTTCTAAAAATCATAAGATTGGGAGCTTTTTACATAAAAATGTTTAGAAATCCGTGGTCCATGTGCCATTAAAACTGCCTCAAGGGATCCGTTAAGTAAAAATCGCTGATTTAAAACAAACAAAAATACGACCATAAACACATTGGTTTAAAGCGCTTTGCCAGCGTTTGCAAAAATTTCTTTGCCAGTACTTGTTCATCACGACTACCCAGTCAGAAATTGCCAGTGGTACAAAAATCAAGCACTGGGTAATAGCGGTGTTAAAGATAAATGACTGGCACGACAGGACATTTGGGAGCATTTTTGATAGAATTTGCAATAACCTTTTTGTTTTTCAAAAGTTTCGCTTATAGGACCATACAAACGTTTCCAACTAGTGGTTATCCAGTAATACCTAGTGAGAAATTACCAATGGTATAAAAATCAATTTACTTGTAGAGCAATCATTTTATAAAATAATAGCGCTCCGAGTTTAAATCCGGTTGCTGGCAAACTTTTTTTTTAATTTACTTTAAAATTAAAAAAAAAAATTTTTATAAAATTGATTTTTTTTATGGAAAAGCTACTTCAACAACAACTTTCCTTTTGTTTTCCCAATGCTACCATATTAGTTCCAAATATTGCCCAGCTTTTATCATTCATTCATGTTTTTAGCCACGATATATTTTATGTCTCGTTAATTCAGTAGGTAGATCTCTCGTCTGCCAATATTACGGCCTGAGTTCAAATCACGGCAGGACAAAAAAAGAACACGTATGTACTTTTTTCGTTTTATTTTTAAAAATGTATTTCACTACCCAGAAAAAATGTGGAAGCAGTACAAACGTTTACTGCTTCCTTACTGCTACTTTTACCGCTTCTAAAAATGTATAGCATCGTAAACAGCACAAATGAAAGGCCTAAGTTGATTAATTGTTTACTTCGCTTTTTGCTGCGCTTTTCAAAAAGGCATGAAATGAGCAATACATTTTGATTGCTTAAATATTTTTGCGGTTCTTTTATCAAAATTTTTTAAAATGCGGAAAAAAGTTATTTTAATGAGAATAAGAAGTTTTACTGAAAATAATAGTCATTTTCTCTTCACGGAAAAATATGCAGGAATATTGTTGTGCTTTTCAGAAGGCATGATTTTAAATAGTTGAAAAATCAGGCATGATATCATCAATAATTCAATCGCTTTACTGCTCAACTTTCCCTGACAAAACTGCTTCCAATCAAGCAGTAATTTCTGCAGGGTATTGGTTTTGTCAGCGCTTTGCCAATGCTGAAAACTTTGTATGCCTGGTGTTTTTTTTGGCGCTTTTTGAACAGCCCATCCTTTTGTCTAATTATGTTATCTTTTTGGGAATGCACTGAATCAAAAGTAGTAAGTGAAATCAACATAAATATTTTGTTACTTTTTGATGAAACAAATTGTTAAAACAATGTCTTTTTCATTCGAATTAATATATGTTTTTTTCAAATCAATTGTTTTGTTTTTCAAATGCACATTAGACCGTACCTAAAAAAAAAAGTTCGCCGTACACCCTCCAATATGAAGTATTTTTGCAAGGCAATTTCAAAAAAAAATGTTTTTCTCTTTTTGCCGAACGTAGGGGTCGCCTTTTTCAATTTTTTTAGCTTCGGCATTTAAAGTTGGATTTTAAAGTATGATATATCATTTTTTTTTGCCTCGAGTGTATTGCTATAAAGGAAAAATCCAATGAAAAAAATTTAAAAAGGCGAACCCTACGTTCGGCAACCATTATATAAAAAAAATTTCTACTGGGTTTATCGAAAAACTTCCTTAGCAAAAGTTTAATGATTTTTTGCGAGTTTTAATATTCTGACATTAGGGTGGTACATTAGGGTTGTAGCAACTGAGATCTGGTGGGTAACTACTAGAACGGTATACTTGAGGTCCAATGGCAAAACACTGGTCTCCTCGAGAGAAAAACTTCGATGTATCATATTTAAAGATCCGACTGTAAATGACTAAGATATAACGAAATATGTAAAATGGCGAACCCTACGTTCGGCAAAAAAAAAAATTTTTTTTGAAACCTCCTTGCAAAAATACTTCATATTGGAGGGGGTACGGCGCACTTTTTTTTTGCCTGTAAGGTGGTACGCTCTAATGCACATACTTATTGTAAGCAAAAATACTCTACGAAGCAAATGTTGTTTTGAAAAATTTTTGTCAAATAGTTAACAAACTTGTATTTGCTAAGTTTAAAAACTTTTGTTGAAAAGTCAATAAAGTTATTTTAATAAAATTGTTCTTCAATTTGATAAAATGTATTAAATCTGTAGAAAAAAATTTAGTGTGGTTAGTTTTGTCGCGTCATTCCTCATGTAAGCGTGTAATAGTTGGAAATATTAATAAATGTAGAAATTAAATTTAGTGACTTGATGTGATTTGTTCAGTGATTATTTATTAATTTTAATTAATATAAATTTATGTAATTTTATAGTTACGAGTATTATGTGAATTGTAAAATTTAATATAAAATGTATTCAATATAAAATGTATTTTAATTATTAAATATATTAAATGAATTTATGTATTTTTGGACAAGTGTTTCATATGTTTAAAGAATTAAGTTTTGAGTGTGTACATAAGTATTATTATTTCAATTTTATATTTCATTATTTTTATATTTTATCAAATTATTTAATTTTGTTTAGACCTTATATTGATAAAATATAGTAAAATATAAATCCGAAAAATATTAATCAATCGATAAAATATGAATTAATTGAACAAAACGCATTGTTGAATTGAATAAAATGTATTGCTATATCAACAAAATAGTTATTATATTTGATGAAATATAACTGTTGGCGTAACTAGTTTTTGTTAATATATTTGACAAAATGTAAATTTACTAAACAATATGTTAAGTTGACGATAGGTTTTGGTGGTTGTATAGTGATCACCCATTCATCAATTTAATATGGATTTTAGTTGATTTCACCGCTATTTTTGGTTCAGTGTGGGCAAGCACTTTTTTTCAATACTTGTACCACCAGTTAAAGTGCCTTGCCATCACTTTCTCGTTTATATTTTTCTGACTGTTTATATATGAAAATTACTACTGGTAACTTTTTATACCCTACGCCACTATATGGACAGGCATTAGTAATTTTGTGCTGATGTTTGTTATACCAAAAAATATACGGATCGACCACCCCTAAGTATACGGATCGAGTAAGAATCAGTTTTTGCTGCGATTTAGTGATATCCGTCCGCACCTCTGTCTGGCCATGTATTCTTGTGCGCAAGCTACAGGTCCACAAATATTAAGATGTTTTGACGAAATTCGGTGCACTGACTTACATTGGTCCAAGAACGGAGCTCATTGTTGAAATGGGCCATGTTTAGGCATCGTGCCCATATAAATCCTACATAAAATGGGTTTATACGCACGTTGCAAGTCGAAAATACGAAGATATTTTAATGAAATTTGGTACTCTAACTCACATGGGCTCATGGACAGAGCCTATTTATTTTACGTGGAATCGGTACTGGTTAAGTCACAGTGCCCGTATATAGGTCCCCAAAAAATATATATGTTTGCACGCTACAGGTCGAAAATAATTTGATAAAATTCAGAACACCGATTTACATCGGCCCAAGGACGATAACTATTGATTTTGATTTAAATCGGTCCATGTTTCCCCCCTAAATTGGCAAATAATAAGATATTTTAATGTAATTTGGTACGCTGACTCACATATGCCCAAGGACAAAGTCTTTTCATTTTAGATAGGATCGGTTCATTTTTAGAACTATTTCCCATATGGAGTATATTTCTGAAATTCTTACCATTATTATATTTTTTCATCATTTTATAGACATATTTTGACACAAGTCCATTTCAACCCATTCTAAATATTACTTGGCTTTTAAGCAGACTGTTGTAGGGCATGCCCGACTTTAACTTTCAATCATAAAAAAAGCCCGTACAAATAGTTCAAAATTCTGCTAAAATAACAGGAAATAGTAGCTGTATTTGCGCCAGCAGAATTTTCAATGAACTTGAGAATTATGGTCTGCTAAATTTAGGTAAGCTAAATTTTACACACTGCTAAATACACAGACAATTCTAGTTAACTTAGCTAAGAAATTTGAGCTAAATTCAACAGAAACATTACCTAATTTAACTGGAAGTTTCTGCTAAAATGTCGCTTACAGTCTTGGTTTTGGGGCTCTACGGATCTGTCCCGAGACAGGCCTATATTTATTTTTGGGAGTATAGGTGCCTTATAAAGCTTGATAAGTTTATAGTATCGAATTTTTGTCCATTTTGCTCTCTCTAGCTTAGTTTCCGAGACATAAGCCATTTTGTTATTTTCAATAAAAAATTATCTCTATGTGGTATTGATAGCAGAGACACAAAAATATAAACATTATGTAATTATTGTGTTTTAAATTAACTGAAAAATTTGTAAAATTAAGAAACATACATTACTAAAAATTAGGATGCAAAGTTAGTTCAAATACGGATGAAGGTAATTGCTATGCTAAATTGGATTTACAAAAATATTAGTTCAATCCTAAATTAACAAAAAAAAAAAAAAAACTCAGTTCATTTGAGCCAGAACGCATTTAACAGACTTTTGTACTAACTTTTTTTATAAGTGTTGTTCATCTTTTTTTGGATAAATAATACATATATCGATACAATAGATTCAATACTCTAAATCTGCAAAAATACAATTGTTCAGGAGAGCAATAAAACTAATTCACTTGCTTATAAGATTTTTTTGAAGCAATCTGTCTTCTAGAATATTATTTAAAAAGGGCAACTTATTCCTATATATACTTATTTTGAAATTATTTGCGTTAGTTACGTCGCTAATGCAGATATAGAGTTCTGAAATAAAATTTTTATATAATTTTATGATAATACTAGCAGATATGTAGTTTTGATAAATATAAAAAATATGCATTATTAGGAACAAATGACCATGTAAATCTCTCTATACTTTTGGTGGAAAACAATATTATGTACCTCCAAATATCAACGAACACAGAATTGTTAATCAGGGATGGAAATGTCTCGTTTTATTGAAATTAATAATCCAAGAACTATTATATCCATATCTTTTTCCAAAAATTAATAGTTAATTTGGAAAAAAATGGGAAAAAAAAATTTTACGAAAACGAAAAAGTTTCGATTACTTATTGTATTCGTTTCCAAAATGTTAATCGCTGATGAAATTTCGTAATTCATCTTCTGCGGCATAAATCCTTTTATTCACAATCCGCCATTATTTGGAATTTTTTCAATGCGGTGTATTTTAATCCATAATCCAAGACTATTACACTTATATTTTGCCCAAAGTTTGGTGGTTAGTTTGTAAAAAAAAATGCAAAAAAATTTTGCGAAAAGGATCATTTTACACCAATATTTTCGTTTGCAGAATGCCAATAGTTGATTAGCTCTTCTAAGTAATTTTCTACACTTTTTCGCATTCCGCCGTTATTTAACAACTTTTTAAGTGCTATTTCTTAAAATTTATAATCTAGCTATTGCAAAAAAAAAATCACGAAAAAAATTACAAAAAGGAAATTTTTTGCATTAATATATTTCTTTACAGAATGTAAATCGCTGACTAAGATTTTTAATACAATTTTTGTACCATAAAGACTTTTTTTCGCGTTCCGCTATTATTTTGCAAATTTTCGAGTGCGGTTTTTTAAATTTATAATCTAGGGACTTTAATACACATTTCATAAAACAAAGTTTGGTGGTTAAATAGTTGCAAAAAAGAAAAAATCGCGAAAAATAAAATTTGCAAAAAGCAGAAATTTTTGCATTAATATATTTGTTTGCAGAATATAAATCGCTGATTAATTTTTTAAATTAATTTTTTGTACCATAAAGCCTTTTTCGCCCTTTTGCGCGATTTTTTTTGCAATTTTTTAGTGTGGTTTTTTTAAATCTTTAATCTTAGGAATATAATACCAATTTCTACACCAAAGTTTAGTTCTTAGTTTGCAAAAAAGAAATCGCGAAAATATTGCATCATTATATTCGTTTGCAGAATGTTAATCGCCGATTGAGCTTTTAAATTATTTTTTTCTACCATAAAAGCTTTTTTAGCGTTCCGATATTATTTTGCAATTTTTTAAGTGCGGTTTTTTAAAATTTATAATCTAGGGACTATAATGCACATCTCTTAAAATAAAGTTTGGTGATTAGTTGCAAAAAAACAAATTTACGAAAAAAGATATTCTCAAAAAACTTTTATGTATACCTTTTAGAATTCAAATAATTTAAATTTATATGCAGATATAGACTTCTGTATTTGAAAATAAATTTGTTTGTAGATATGGAAAAATGTAAAGTGTTCAAAAAAGTGGCAAAGAATGGGTATTTCGCTTCCAAATTAATATCATAGATGGATATAATATCAACAATGATTTTGCCATCAAAAACTCATTTTGGCCAAAATTGCAGATATAGAATATAGGGTCTCGATATAAAATTTGATAAACTTCTCATGCAAGTATGCAATAAATTGCATAAAATTTGTTGAAACTAACTTACCAGAGTTGGGAAAACAAAACAAATGTTTGTCTAAAAAAACTATTCTTAAAACAAAAAATTTTATTTTATGAAAAAAATTATTTAAAAAATAAAAAAAATTACTTAAAAAAATAAAAAAAAAGATTTGAACGCGAAACGGTATGACTACTCTGCTTTTTATTTTTATAATTAATTTTATAATTTTTATAAAGTTAATTCTCTACCAGTCCATTGATTTTTGTAGCTTTGGCAGTTTCTGACTGAATAGTTTTCACTGTTAAATGAGAAAACTTATTTTAGAAATTTAGAAAAGCATTCGCATATATGGCGGAATATATTGCCCTGGTAGATATTCTACAAAATTTATAATGTTTAACACTCTTAACCAACCAGCCACCTGTTTATGCAGGGATTTCGAGTTTCTATAAACGGCTTAACTTTAAAAGTTGCCCATGTACTGATGAAAAGTTTTGCCTATTCTTTAATAAATAACTTAGCATTTTTATTATACATGCTTATTTCCAATGTGTACACGAGTACATATTTATTCATTATTTTTTGAACAATAGTTTTTGTTTTGTTGAAAAGCAATTAAGGGAAGACTTATAATACTTTTCAATAGTATTATATTTTATTGTTATTGTATTTCGTGTAGCATTGTGTTTAGTTTCCATTGTATATGGTTTTCAATTTCTATGACTTCCATTTAAAAAATGTCGATTTTAAACGTGGTTTAAATGCGTATGGCAGATATTTAAAAAATATTAATAAAGGTATTGCTAAAAAAAAATGTTTCCAGTCATTATAGTTATGTTAAATTTAATTTTCTTACTTATTCCTTCAAAAAACGTCTGCGACTGTATTCCGCTTATGTTTGTGACTATATTCCCCTCGTGCTTATTGCTGCAAAAGTCACAGAGATTTTTGTTTATCAGAAATTTTGTTAGAAAAATTTAAAAAAATTAATTCCACGGAGAGACACCATCAAAATGTTGGCAAATAAAATTTTATTTGTTTGAATTTTATTATTGTTTGGTATAACTTTTATTCCTGAAAACAGCCTAATGACAGGCACAGCTCTTCGAAAGTATAAATAGCATGGTTGGCAAACACTAACCGTAAAATACCGTTAACTATTCAAAACCCTTTCAACGAACTATTTTTAACCCTAAAATAACACTAACGAAATAACTTAAAATACCGTTAACCCTAAAATACCCTAACGAAATAAATTAAAATATAAGTTATAACGGGAAAAACTTAACTTTTCTTCATAATATTTCGAATCGTGTGTTTCCTCGAAAAATATTTTTAAAAAGATTCATAACGGCATCTGAATGTACTGCTCTTCCTTTTTAAAATGATTTTTGAACTTTTTTGATAACATTTTTTTTTAATGCATATATGGTTTTTTGAAATTTGGGCCTTCACCGCAATTTCAAAGCAAAATTGTAAAAAAAAATTAAAAGGCCCAAATTTCAAAAAACCATATATCCGTAAAAAAAATATGTTATAAAAAAAATTAAAAAATTATTTTAAGGAGGAAGAGTAGTATATTCAGATGCCATTATGAATCATGTTAAAAATATTTTTACAGGAAACACACGAATCGAAATATTTTGAAGAAAAGTTAAGTTCTGCACAAAATTTTTGTTTAGTTTCTATTATATAAAATTATGTACGCAATTGTCTTCTTTAAGTGCACTTTTTGTACCTGCGCATTTAAGATAACTGCCTCATATTTTTGGCAGTTTTACATTATTTTCATAAAAAAATCACCATTAGCTGCATCTTGTGTTTTGCTTTGTTTTTCAATTCTAGAAAAAAAAACACACATAAAATAAATGTGTTGCCAACTTTTTTTGTGACAAAAATATCCTACTTTAGTCGTTTTTTAACCATGAAAATCGCAAGATCTGGTGCAAAGCACAAAGTTGTCATCATTAGCTTCATTTGTTTTGTTTATTTTCAGTCTGTATTGGTATACCTTCACCTTAAGGCAGGTAAACAATTTGACTTAGCTGCGTTTTTGGCTTACCTGCACAACAATTCTTGCAAAAGTTGGTTGTGCAGCTAAGTTAAAATTACTGTACATAGAAAAAAGTTGCCATTTTTAAATAATATTCTAAAAGACAGATTGATTCAAAAAAATTTTATAAGCAAGTAAATTAGCTTTTTTGCTCTACTGAACAATTGTATTTTTGCAGATATAGAGTATTGAATCTAGGGTATCGATATATTATAATTGCATGTATCTGCTGTTACCCGGTAGATATCGCCATCAGTGTAGCCGAAGTTTTAAAGATGCCATTATTTTCTCTCCTCTCGAAAACTAAGAGAGATAAGGCAAAATGGACGAAAATTTCGACTACCGCTAATCAAATTACGATTGGACCGTCGCACAGTGGGTTCGATGACACCCAAACTGGCGATTAATTCAAGGAATTAGTTTATTGACGAGATTTTATTTTTTTGGATTAACTATATGCATGTTAGTTTAAAAAAATAACCTTTTTTATTTTTCGTTGGGAACTTTTTTTTTTTTTTTTTTTTTTTTTTTTTGTCATTTATTTAACCTTCTTTTTCAATTTTTAATTTTACAATTTTCTTGAGCGTAAGGTTTGTTTTTTTTTTTATATATAAAAAATTCTTTATTTTCGATATTTCGCTACTCCATTGTGTGGCATCTTCAGGAAATTACAATTAAATTTCCTGAAGATGCTACACAATGGAGTAGCGAAATATCGAAAATAAAGAATTTTTTATATATAAAAAAAAAACAAACAAACCTTACGCTCAAGAAAATTGTAAAATTAAAAATTGTTTTTTTTTTAAATTTTTTTAAGTATTAGGAGAATCCATGAAAAAACGCACATTAAGCATTAAACACATAGACGACTGCAGCTACACGACTACAGCCTGTCAAAAATAAAATACACACGTTTATATGAAAACGATTATTTTGACACCAACACAGCTACACGGCTACACGACTACTTTTGCCGCTGTAGTCAACTTAGGATAATTTCTATTTTTGTTGGCTACAAAACAAAAATAGTGTTGACAATATAACAAAATATGTAAAACAGGACAATTTTTCCCGCTAGAGGCGAAATAATATCGCTAGTTCTGACTAGAAAATCACCGTTTTGGGAACACTGAAAAAACAGCTGTTTATATTTTACAATTGTTTGAAGGTTTCATTAATTTATATTTGGAAATAACTTTATTGTGATGTTTTGTAAAAAAAAAATGGATCTTACAAAATTAACAAAATATTCCTCAGCCATTATTTTAGAAGCACAAACCAAAAAAGATTAATATTTATCAAAATGTCAAATATTTAGGATTATCTGTTTACATGTTGCTGTCGTTTTCAAAAAAATTAAGTAGCTGACTACACGACTACAATTGCAGCCAGCAGCATTTGTAGTCGTGTAGTCGTGTAGCTGCAGTCGTCTATGTGTTTAATGCATTATACATTACTTATTTAAAAAAAAACGAGTAAAAAGGTTAAAGTCGGACATGCCGACTATACAATACCCTACACCAGTCTAGTTAAAAGCCAACTAATGTTTGAATCCGAAATTCGAATGGGTTAAAATGGGACTTGTGTCAAAATGTTCTACAATGTGAGTCAGCGAAGCCAATTTTGGGGGGACCCTTATATAGGCACTATGTCTAAACATGGACTGATGTTCACCAAAATCAATAGGCTTTATCCTCACTGAACCAAAAGTGGTAAGTGGAATCAACATAAAAATTTTGTTACTTTTTGATGAAACGAATTGTTAAAACAATATATTTTTTATTCAAATTAATGTGTGTTTTTTTTAAATCAACTACTTTTTTTTTAAATGAACATACTTATTTCCGTCAATAATTCTCTACAAAACAATTGTTGTTTTGATAATTTTTTTTGTCCATTTTTTAACAAAATTTAATTTGTTAACTCTAAAAAATTTTGTAAAAAGGCTGCAACGTAAATTTGATAAAATTTTTCTTCAATTTGAAAAAAGAGTATTAAATCTGTGGAAAAAAGTTTAGTGAGGTTAGTTTTATCGCGTCATTACTCGTGCTAGCATGTGTATTTGTAATTGTCGGAAATATCAATAAATTGACATTAAGTGTTTTTGTTTTTAAAAGTATAGATAATTAACAAATTCAGTGATTTAAAGTGAATTGCTAATTGAAGATTTATTAATTTTAACTCAATTAAATCGTACATTAAAATTTCTGTCATTAATTTTGATATTATTATCTATCTTTTTGTTATTTTGTTTAAGGCAAACTATAAATGAAAGTTATATAATGTATTTGAATTATTAATTTAAATAAAGTTATATGTTTTTGTATATAAAATGGTACATGTGTTTTAAATAAAGAGTTTTTAGTATATGCTATATTATAATTTCAATTTTATATTTCATTACTTTTTATATTTTATCAAATTCATTATAAAAAAATATTGTAAGTATATTGCTTAAAAAAATTTTAAATTGGTGAAATATAAAAATAATGAAATATAAGTTTAAAAATTAATAATAAATCGATAAAAAATTAATTAATTAAATAAAATGCATTGTTGAATTTAATACAATGCATTGGAAAAACAACAAAATCATTATGCAATTTAATTAAATATAATTGTTAAGACAACTAATTTTTGTTAATACATTTGACGATATTTTGTCAAAATAATACCACATAAAATAGTTAAACGTCAAAATATAAATCTACTAAACAATGCGTTAAATTGATGGACAGGTTTTGTTAGTTGTTTAGTGATCACCCATTCATCAATTTAATATGGATTTTAGTTGATTTCACAGCTGTTTTTGGTTCAGTGCTTGAGCCAACATAGGTCTGTGCACCAAATTTCATCAAAATATCTTAATATTTGCGACTTGCAGCGTATAAACAATATAATTTTGGGGGACCCTTATATGGGCACTAGGTACTTATCTTTTTATACCCTACACTACTATGTGGTCATTATACCTTACACCACTATGTGCTCAGGGTATTATAAGTTTGTGCTGATGTTTGTAACACCAAAAAATATTGGCCCTAGACCCACCTTATAGTATACCGATCGGCTCAGAATTTTTTTTATTTCGATTTAACGATGTCCGTCTGTCCGTCCCTCCGTCCGTCTGTCTGTCCATGCATTCTTGTGCGCACTCTACAGGTCGCAAATATTAAGATATTTTGATGAAATTTTGTACATCAGCCTATGTCAGCCCAAGGAAGAAGCTTATTGATTTTGGTTAACACGGGTCCATGTTTAGACCTAGTGCCCATATAAGGGTCCCCTCAAAATTATGTTTATACGCTGCAGGTCGCAAATATTAAGATATTTTGATGAAATTTGGTACACCGACCTATATCAGCCCATGGACGAAGCCTATCGATTTTGGTTAACACCGGTGCATGTTTAGACCTAGTGCCCATATACGGGTCCTACTAAAATATTATTGTTTATACGCTGTAGGTCGCAAATATTAAGATATTTTGATAAAATTTGTTACACGGACCTATGTTGGCCCAAGGACGAAGCCTATTGATTTCGGTGAACATCGGTCCATGTTTAGACCTAGTGCCCATATAAGGGTCCCCCCAACATTGGCTTGGTTATAAACTGCAGGTCGCAAATATTAAGATATTTTAATGAAATTTGGTACACCGACTTATTATAGAAAAATTTTGACACAAGTCCCATTTTAACCCATTCGAATTTCGGATCCAAACATTAGTTGGCTTTTAACCAGACTGGTGTAGGGTATTGTATAGTCGGCATGGCCGACTTTAACCTTTTCACTTGTTTATACTTATAAATACACAATGTGTAAATGTATAAATATACATAATATATTTATACCCTACACCACTACGTGGAGAGGGTATTATAAGTGTGTGTTGATGTTTGTAACACCTTATAGTATACCGATCGGCTCAGAATTTTTTTATTTCGATTTAGCGATGTCCGTCTGTCCGTCCGTCCGTCTGTCTGTCTGTCCATGCATTCTTGTGCGCACTCTACAGGTCGCAAATATTAAGATATTTTGACGAAGTTTGGTACACCGACTTACATCAGTCTAAGGACGACGCCTATTGATTTTGGTTGAAATCGCTTCATGTTTAGATCTAGTGCCCATATAAGGGTACCCCCAAAAATTGATTTCACACGCTGCAGCTTTTGCTTTTAGCATGAGGAAAGTTCAACTACGACATATCAAAAAAATCATTTTCGAGTCGCCAAAATTTCGACAAAAACTCGTCTAAAACCCAAGAACACATTTTTTTTTCGAAAAAATGATATCGCCATCGTTTTATCCTTGGATAGGATATATTTAAAAAATTTGAAATCGGCGAATTTTTTTTTTTTAACTTACCTACTCAAAAACCTTAAAAATTAACGCGTAAAAATATCGATTTTTCGACAAAAACTTGTCCAAAACCTCAAGAAAAACATTTTTTTGGAAAAACTGCTATCGCCATCGTTTTAGCGTACAATTTCACCTTGGAAAGGTAATATTTAAAAACAAATTAAATCATCGGATTTTTTATTTATTACCTAATAAAAAAATTTGGGCGCCTCGAAAATGATTTTTTTGATATGTCGTAGTGGAACTTTTTTTTCTCATGCCAAAAGCTATCGAAAAATCGATGGCACAATATCGATTGCTAAATCGACCAACCCTGTATATGTATATTAGAGCGGCTCACCTTATATGGACAGAAAAAATGTAAAAAAGTTCCCCCCTTAAAATAAACCTTGGTTTGTTTTTTGAGGATTCCCAAAATATTTCGGGTCTAACAATTAGATCTCACGAGCTGGACCATTTTTAAAAAAGGTATTTTTTTAGTTTTTGTAAGAAATTTGCATCTTAGCTGAAGAAAACATACTCAATATGGGTATCATATAAAAGGTTTTTTATAGGCGTGTCCAGCGGTATATAAACGTGTTAAAGTATATCCTGACATGTCCTACTTTCAAGGATATTCTATAAAAAAAAACAAATTTTTGACCCTTTTGTACGGAGATATTTGTGATTGAAAGGTCAAACTTAGATATCATAATCTATAGACGATTTAAGTGAACACGCCCAGGTAGAAAAATACAAACGGCACAATGTTGGCCCGGTATTGGAGGCGGTAGTACATGTACTGGCAATGCGTCGGATTTTTAACTTTCACTGTACTGCCATGTTGTCGAAATGATAACACCAATAAACGCTTGGCCGTAGTTATTTCCCAACGTTGGCGCAGGCTTGGGATTTTTTTTTTATGGTATTATTCCAGTACATTTAATAACAAATTTAGTAGTTTGCTAGAACTTTACTGTCCTCTTAGTGTACATCAGAGATTTTTTTATTTTTAATTTTTTTGGCAATGTCTGGAGACTTGATGGAATTTCTTCAAATGTATTCTTTCGAAACTTCACAAGAAAAGAATGGCGATGTCTCTCTTACATAAATAATTGTGTAATAGATGTAAAAATACGTAAAATTTATAAAATTGTTAATTTTAATAAATTAAAAAAAGCTCGTTAATTTTCAGAAAACAGTACTGGCAAAGCACGTTTTAAGTAGTACCGGCATTTCGTAAAAAACAGTGCTCTCCCAGTAGAACTTTTGTTGTAACGTCGGCAAT
This sequence comes from Leucophora obtusa, assembly GCA_949987735.1. Taxonomy (NCBI): domain Eukaryota; kingdom Metazoa; phylum Arthropoda; class Insecta; order Diptera; family Anthomyiidae; genus Leucophora; species Leucophora obtusa. Next base: position 139,371,588 of record OX465296.1, read on the forward strand.
TTCTACTTGGGCGTGTTTCAAATTTTTTGAAATTCGCGTTTTCCGCGTTTTATCAGAAATTCAATATGGTGGAAACAATATTTAAATAGAGCAATATGGATACCAAAACTTTTCTTTTGACAAGTAAATCATCGCTGAGTGGATATAGTTTAGAATTTTGCAAATTTAGTACATTTTACGGTGCTCTGGACCAAATTTTGATAAAATTCTATCTATCTATTCTAACTAAATATATAAAAAAAGACATTTTTTAAAAATGGTCCAGCTGGTAATATCTCATTGCTAGACCCCAAATATTTTGGGAATCATCATAAAACAAACCAAGGTTTATTTTGAGGGGGGCACTTTTTTACTTTTTTCGTGAGTCGGTGTATATAAGTAATGCAAGAATTTTTTTTTTAATATTTTACTTAATAAATATTTAAGAAATAAATCGAAATTAGTTCTGACCATAAAACTGGCCTTTATTTTATAGCAAAAAATCTGATTTTTTTTTTCAGCCGATAATTTCAAGCAATTTCTTCGAATTATAGTTATTATTTTTTGTTTCTAATAATTTCCCTATTCTAACCACGTAGTGTGATTAGATACACTGATATTGTACAAATGTTGTAAGTTTACAGTGATTATCCTTGAAATACTAAATTTACAGCTTTAGGCGTTTGTAAATGCAAACGTATTCAGTATTTAAACGACTTTTACTTTTTATGCAATTTTAATTTAAATCTAAAATATGCATATTCAACGACTTAAAATAAAAAAAATTATGAAAAAATTGTTCTAGTTGCATACATTAAAGGATAAACTGTTTTAAGTTTTATAAAATTTGTATGCGGTTAATATAAAAAACTTTAATTGTAGGAATTCGCAAAACACCTAGAAGTAAGTAGTTAACGTATAATTTTTTTAAGGTCTTAACATTTGGACCTTTGTATGTCCTAATTTACATTGATGACGGCATTATTTTTAATCTGAAGGACATTATCTGTTGAACTACATCTACTTAAGAATAATAATTTATTTAAACTCTATCAAAAGACTTGCATTTTTATTAAAAATAATTAAAAGCGTTTTCAATGAAAACTTAAAGCTAAGAAAACTTCATTTAAATAAGCACTGTACTACATTTCAAACTCATAACAAGACTAACCAAAGAAAAACAAAAAGAAAATTTTTAAAAAGTGGAGCAAACACTTTTATGTATATTCACACACACATACAGTCATTGAAATTTATGGTTTTTTTTTACTTCTTCCCTCGATCTGTTTTCATGCTGTACAACATTATTTGTAGTTACTTTAAAACATTTGTAGTTACTTTAAATGTGCATAAGTTTTGCAGACATAATATCTCTATATTTTGTATACTTCCATGCACATGCCGAGAATAAACCTACTAAAGGGGAGAATCCATGTCAACTCAACACAAGAAAGTGACATTTTCAGATTTATCTTCTCCAGTTTTAAAGAAACTCACCAAAACCCTTGTGGTTTCCACAATATGATGTTATTAAAATTTTTACTCAAATATCATTAAAAGTTCCTCATAACTATCGTACACTATTGTAAAAGAGCTCAAACATGGCCCGGTGGGAGGGGGGGGGGGGTGGAATAGCGAGACTCTCCCTCAGCAAAATGGAAAAGAAAAAAGTTGGAAAAGGGGAAAAAGATGAGAGAAAAAGAATAACGCGAATGAAAAAAATTTTATTATGCATAATAACATAAGATAAATAAGAAAAATTTTTATTTAACCAGTCAGTAATCAAATTGCAAAAAAGCGTAACTAACATTTTAATTTTTTTATGGGAGAAGCTAATAACGTCCATATTCATTTTAGCAAATTCATTTCTAAAGCTGATAGTTTAAATTATAGAATAATTAAATTTTGTGAAGGAGTATAGTTGAAAAGTTTCAATTCCAAACAAGATTTTCCAAATTATGTATAGAAAGACACAATTTCCTTTTGAATTTTCCTAATTTCAAATGAAAAACTGGAATTTAATTTTAAAATTTAGCAATTCCAAATTAAAAATTGCGATTTCCATAATTTTTTTTTTTTAAATAAAAATAAAATTTCATTTTTTATAGTAGTGTTGTTTTTTCAAACGCGTCGTATAGACCAAATACAATTAATATTGTCATTAATATGTATTTTTATTAATTCTTATTTAATAGGTTTGAGGTTAAAAATAATAATAAAATTTCAATTTTACTTTTTGAACTTTTCTAACTAAAAGTGCGAGATCTGAATTATCTTATGAAAATTGCTAAACTTGAAATAGAAAAGCCAATTTCTTCCAAAATTTTTCCAATTTGAAATCAAAAATCTGAATTTCTCAATTTTATAAAAAAGAAAGTATAATTTCATATAGAATTTCCCAAATTTCAAACGGAAAACCATAGTGTTGTCCTTTTTTAGTATTCTCTAAACGATCATTTTGAACTTAATACAGTCAGTCGCTTTGAAAATTCTGAGCATGTGTGTCCAACTTACTATTGGTGTGACCTATAGACCATTTTATAAAAAATTGAGTTAGGTAGGGATTGCATGGAATATAAATATCTTCTTTCTGATTCCGAAATCCTTTGCTCGATGTCGCATATCATATCTGAGATACGCAGTATCGCCTTTGGTGTATCTGTAAATTTTGCATACAAAACTGAACAAATTTAAACCCTGTTTTAAGTAATCAAATACTTTCAAATTTCTGGCTGCATTGAAGTAGTTGTCTAAAATTAGTGTTTAATCTAGTACTTCCTCCCGATCTACAAAATTTTTTGACTTTCGAAAAACTGAATGTTGGTTTAGTTTCAAAACATGTTTGGGAAGCTGTACCTTTTCCTACCAGCTGTAGTTGGATATATCAAAACTTCCCAAAAGGAAGTCGCAAACCCTCGGAGGTCCGTAGCTGCATACTAGGAAATGCTCCAAAAAATTAAGTATTTTTTAAAAATTAGAAGTTTTTAATTAGAATTTATCACTGGCGTATAAAAATCACCTATCTTGTTACTACTATTTAAAAAAGCCATGAATAAATAAAAAATAAAAAACTATAATAATGAAAATAGCATGATTTTATAAACTCTTTCAGGAACGGCGCACGGTGGTACATTTTTAGAGAAGGCGGCCAAAAATCATTTTTTTTTGTTTGTAACCGATTTTAAAACCATTTAAAATAGACACCTTAGAACCTATGGAGCCAAATAATCAAGGCTAAATTTTTAGTATTTCACAGTGAAAGGGTGATCGAAAATACCTTTTTCGATTTCTTTGTATAGTTATAAATTTTTTTAGATTTTCCCACAGTTCAAATGTTCATATTTTTTGTTTGTTTTCAGAGATATTAAATTCGGATAAATTTTGTTTAATTATCCATTAAGTAAATTGTTAGCAGATATAAATCTTTTTATTCTACATTACTCAATATTTTTTTTATAATTCTTAAATTAGGGTATGTTTTTAAGGAAAACTTTCGCCGTTATTGGTGCATAACTAACGTTGATCAAATGGGATCAAAACGGATTGTATATAGTCAAAAAGGCCATATTCCCCTCTAAAAGCGCATACCAAATACTTTTGGGCGAAATTAGGCGGGAAGCAGCTAGATTTTCACAGAAATTTGCTATATTAACAATAAAATTATATGTAGAGTGATAGTCAATGATTTTTCAAAAAAATCGACTTGGAGTTTACAGGGGTATGGCATCACCAAAAAAATAAGTTATAAAAAAATCGTTATCACTAGATGATAATAAATCAGAGACTTTTAATTATAGAGATAGGAAAGCAAAACTTAAACTACTCACCGATAGATGGCGCTGAAATTTAGTATTACCTGAGCAACTATTTAGTATCAGTTTAGTATCAGCTGAGCCTATATCTAAAAAGTAAAAAACTGCTGAAAACTGCTCAATATAAGGAAGAAACAAGCGCGGAATATATTCAAATAATAAAATTTTAAATATTTGTTTGTATTTTTTCCTTTGTTGTTTGTTATTATTTAAATTTAAATAAAAAAAGAAAATTGTCAAAATTTTTACAAAGTGCCATCTAGTGATAACGATTTTTTTATTACTTATTTTTTTGATGATGTCATACCCCTGTAATAAATAGTCTCTGGGAGTTTATTTTCTACATTCAGTAGCTTATTTACTTTCGTTGCGGTTTTACATTTAGGTTAACCCTTAAATGCTCACTGTACCTTTAAAGATACAACCACAAAATAAATCCTACGGCTTTCTTTTGAGCTCAATTAAAATGAAAACTTCACAAATTCGCTAATAAAACCCAAGAGTTCTTTAACCCTTTGGCTAACCCGCTATTTATTTACAGTTCATTATTTTGTTTTTATTAAAATTTTATGCAGGCTGTGAAATTTCAAAACAACATGAGATTAGTAGAGTGATCATCAACGCTGCTGAGAATGAGTTAAAAGTTTAACATTAAGAAAAGGCTAAAGTTTAGTCTCAAAAATTGTGTGATGAATAAAATTCAAAAACTCAAAAGATTTTATGTAGAGATTAGTAATAGAAAAAATATAAAATAAAATTAAAAAAAAAAAAAATTTTAACCCGCTCGGTGTTGGCAGCATGTTAATGTTTGAACTTTAATTCCAAATATCTCCACTAGGGGGTGCTGCAAATTTATGGCTTTGCAGCACCCCCTAGTTGAGATATTTGGAATTAAAATTCAAACATTAACTTCGTGGAAATGTTGATCTATGCAAAAGAAATATTGTTTATTACATGTTAATGTTTGAACTTTAATTCCAAATATCTCCACTAGGGGGTGCTGCAAATTTATAGCTTTGCAGCACCCCCTAGTTGAGATATTTGGAATTAAATTTCAAACATTAACATGTAATAAACAATATTTCTTTTGCATAGATCAACATTTCCACGAAGTTTGGTCGGAAAATTCCAAGCCTATAGAATTCCCGTGTCAAAGGGTTAATAAAATATATATTAAAAAATATTTAGAATTGCGCCTTCAATTAATGATAAGAGTCGAATAAAAATGAGCTATTTTAATTAGCAACTCAAAAATGGGTTTTTTTATGATACCAGAAATAACTTAAAAAAGCCCAGGAACATTTTTTTGAACTGGTTGCCTTTGAATCTGTTCTAGAATATGTGTGTTTACCACCGGTTCCGTGGAACAGGTTCTAAAACTGATTCCAGGAAGTTAAAACAGAAGGATAGAACATAAACTGGAACAGGTTGCATGCAAGTACAAGTTGTTCTGTAACCAGTGCTTTGCATCCGACAATTTTACTGGGAGTTAATATAACTTTTTTTATTTGTTTCTCTTATCTTTTTTCTTTTTAATTTGATTTTATATGAAATGGGCGTTCAAATCAAAATGCATTTCGTGCACTTCACTGGTCAGCAAATGTGTCCACTAGAGCGTACCACCTTAAAGGGAAAAAAAAGTGCGCCGTACACTCTCCAATATGAAGTATTTTTGCAAGGAGGTTCAAAAAAAAAATTTTTTTTGCCGAACGTAGGGGTCGCCATTTTACATTTTTCGTTATATCTTTGGCATTTACAGTCGGATCTTAAAGTATGATACATCGATGTTTTTCTCTCGAGGAGACCAGTGTTTTGCTTTAAGGGCCATTGACCTCAAGTATCCCGTTGTAGTAGTTACCCACCAGATCTCAGTTGCTACGATCCTAATGTCAGAAAATTAAAGCTCGCAAAAAATCATTAAACTTTTGATAAGAAAGTTTTTCGATAAACCCACACAAAAATTATTTTGAAGGTAAAATTAACTAAAAATACAATTTAAAAAGAATAAAATTCAGTTAAAAACCAGTCTACTCACATTTTCATTTAATTTAACAATTTTTTTATTTGATTTTGACCATCAATAATTGACTATCAGAAACTGTAAAATCAACTTAAAGTTAATTTATTTTTACTATAAAAATAACAAGCAAAATGCTGCCAATAACTAACTTTATATTTGATTTTACTAAAAAATTAAAAAAAAAACAAACAAATTGGATAAATTATTGTTTTTTTTTATTTCAAACAACTTTTACTACAAAATACCTTTTTTTGGTTAATTTTTTTAGTTTTATTTTAAAACAATAAAAATTTACTAGAAAATTTGACTGTTACGAAACATCCATATTTTTATTTAGTTAAATTTTGAAATAACTCTTGAAAAAAGTTAAAAATTATTTTTCTTCTACGAACTGTTATTATTTTTAAAAACAACTCAACGGAAAAACTTCAGAAACAACTAACAAAAAGTGACTGTATTTATTTTGTGAGTGCAGAAGAAATTTTTTTTATATATTGGTTGCCGAACTTTTTAAGATTTTTCCTTTATAGCAAAACACTGGTCTCCTCGAGGCAAAAAAATCGGCATTTAAAATCCAACTTTAAATGCCGAAGCTAAAACAAAGAATTGAAAAAGGCAACTCCTACGTTCGGCAAAAAATTTTTTTTTTTTTTGAAATTGCCTTGCAAAAATACTTCATATTGGAGGGTGTACGGCGAACTTTTTTTTTTGAGGTACGGTCTAGTGTCCACAATCGGTAGAATTGTGCGCAAATTTCAGCAAACCGAGTCTGTAGGAAATACGAAAACACCTGTGCATGCTCGCCCAGCTCGTTTTTCGGTTTATGGGCTGGCGGCGTCGTCGGGCCGTACTTCTTCGAAAATGAGGTCGGCAAAGCAGTTACCGTGAACGTTGTTCGCTATCGCAAGATGATAACGGACTTCTTGTGGCCAGAAATTGAGGATATCTACCTGAACGATATGTGCTTCCAACAGGATGGTGGCACTTGCCACACAGCCAACGCAACAATGGCTCTTTTGCGCGAGAAATTCAATGGCCGTGTTACCTTACGTCGTGGCGATGTTAATTGGTCGCCACGATCATGTGATTTGACACCGTTGGACTTTCTTTGGGAAAAATTACTTATTATGTTAACTCATAATAAGGAAATTAGCCTCGAACTGAATTAATAAATTTCTAATTAATCTATTAAAAAGTTCTAAAAAACAAATTTTATTTTTTAAATAAAAATTAAAAACCAAAACTTTTTGTTTTATTTATAATTAACATCGTGCGTTTTGGTTGGACCACCGTTTATTAATTTTTCACTTTTTTCGACCCCCCTTAGTGGTCGAAAAATGGCTCTAGGTAGGGCTACGTTTTATAGATAAAAGCAGGGTTGGCAGGCAATACGGCTAAAATACCGTTATCGATTCAAAACCCTTTAAACTGACTACCGTTACCCCTAAAATACCGTTACCGAAATAACCGAAATACCGTTATCCTTAAAATACCGATACCGAAATAAATAAAACAGCGTTACCCTTAAAATACCGTTACCGAAATAATCTGAAATAGCGTTACCCTTACCGATAACCGCATCGTTTCGGTTACCATCCATGGATAAAAGAAAAAATACATTTTTGGAATCGATAGACAATTTTCTATAATTTCAGTACCCACACTTACATGTTACTCTCTTCCCCCGTTTTTTGCCCCCACGGGCCTCCCGGGGCCAAGCCCATCCCAAAATTAATTTCGGTTTTCTTCTTTTTTAATTCCAGAGGGGGTGATCTTTTTTTTACGAAACCCCATAAACTGCACTTTTGCCCATTCATAATATAAAAGAGTTCTTTGCCATCGCGATGGCTTAACGTCAGTAAACCCAAAATATAGATGTTAAAAAAAATTAAAAATAAAAAGTTATTTGATAAAAATAAAGATTACAAAACCATGAACGAAACCGAATTCGCGACTTCCTACCTCGAGAGCTTTTAACCTATGCCAGTGAATTATTTTTGGTACCGCTGTCTGGGTAATTTTATGAGATCTAATGGGATTTCATGGGAACTAGTTAACTATTAAGCAAATTGCATTGACTTCTATGAAATTTAATTTGATAAAATATAATTAAATATGTCATAATATTGAAGTACAACTACTTACCACTAATTATGACTAATGCAATGAAAATGCAATGTTTAGATAAGTGTAAAATATAGAATAAGTGTAAAATATACATGTATTTATGTTTGTAATATTTTCTACGCTAGGTCCCAGTGTAGAAAATAATTACCGCCCAGGAAAAAAATTTACAATCGGTTGCCAACCAGACCAATTCTACAACTGGTTCCACTGCAACCGATTCCATGGAACTGGTTCCGGAACCAGTTCCTGGGTCCTATATGGAAGGTGTTACTGACGTAGAATCAGTTCTAAAACTAGTTTCAGAACTGATTCTATGGCAACCGGTTCCACTTTGGAGCTATAGAAGTGGTTACTTTTGGGACAATTTCAAACAAAAATAACGCTGTGAGACAAATGGTAGGGGTCAGTGATCGGGAAGGGTTCAAACTACCGGGGAAAGTTATATCGGTAAAAAAGAAGTTATACGTGTCCCGGCGTTTCGCTGGGTCACCCCTAGGAATCGAGATATATCGATTTGACCTTTGGTGGTCTTTTTTTTTTTGACATAACTCGAGAACCACTAGTCCGATTTTGCTCAAACAATTTTAAAAAAATTAAAAATTACAATTCCTTTAATCTGTTGATATAACGTTTTTCTATATACTCAACAGTTTTGCCGGTAAAAATAAAATTGTTTGAGCAAAATCGGACTAGTGGTTCTCGAGATATATCTCGATTCCTAGGGGTGACCCAGCGAAACGCCGGGACACGTATAACTTGTTTTTGACCGATATAACATTTTCCGTTGGTTTCATCCCATCCCGATTTTGAGTGTCGCATAGTGTAATCGGTGTTAGAATCGACAGTAGAAGGGGTTGTGAATGAAAAGTAGCTATTCTACAGCCGATTCTTTTGAACAAAAAATTTTCCTGGGCAGATATATGGTTACATAACTACACACTAGAGGGCTGAATGAATGTCTTACAAGACATTCTCTTGCATGCGCTGATGAGAGATCTGACGATTTTTAATACTAAATATAACAAAAATTGACCATTTTACTTATTTGTAAATAGTTATTTACAAGATGTTAAAATTCAGATCATTACAAAAAAAAAAATAAATAAAACAGAAAACAAAAAAAAAAAATATTTTGGTGTTGTATAAGAAAATGTTTTGTGAATGTCTTGCAAAACATTCATACTGGCCTCTACTACACACCTGGTATTGGTAACTACACAGACAGAATTCGCCAACTGTACCAAAAATAAAACACTGGCAGAGTACTGATTTTATAAAAATTACTACGCTTTGTTAAGATAAGGTTTAAAATCAGAAGGTCTCGAGTTGATTTCCAATCACAAACATAAATTTAAAATCTGACAATGATAATATAAACAATAATACAATTTAATGGAAAATCACTGTTGAAGCCTAAAGGCAGAAACTGGATCTAGTCTGATTTGAAAATCTAATGTGTTTATAAATTTTGAGGAAAATGTTTATTCTTCTTCTAAACCTCAAACCTACTAAATTAGAATTAATAAAAATACATATTAATAATTGTATTTGGTCTATGCGAAGCGTTTGAAAAAACAACACTTTACTAAATTTTTTTTTTGTTTTTAAATTTTTTTTTAATTAAATTTAATTGTTTTTTATAAAATATCTTTTTAAATTTTTTTTCACCATCTGTGTTTTGATGCTATGCCAACGTAGGCAAGCGAGTCCTAGCAGACGTTATGCGAATGTATATATTAGCAATTCTTATCATTCATTATACCCTACACCACTATGTGGTCAGGGTATTATAAGTTTGTGCTGATGTTTGTAACACCAAAAAATATTGGTCCTAGACCCACCTTATAGTATACCGATCGGCTCAGAATTTTTTTTTATTTCGATTTAACGATGTCCGTCTGTCCGTCCGTCCGTCCGTCTGTCTGTCCATGCATTCTTGTGCGCACTCTACAGGTCGGAAATATTAAGATATCTTGATGAAACTTGGTATACAGACTTATGTCGGCCCAAGGACGAAGCCTATTGATTTTGGTGAACATCGGTCCATGTTTAGACCTAGTGGCCATATAAGGGTGCTACTAAAATTATATGGTTTGTACGCTGCAGGTCGCCAATATTAAGATATTTTGATGAAACTTGGTACAACGACTTATGTCGGCCCAAGGACGAAGCCTATTGATTTTAGTGAACATCGGTCCATGTTTAGACCTAGTGCCCATATAAGGGTCCTATTAAATTATATGGTTTATACGCTGCAGGTCGGAAATATTAAGATATTTTGATGAAATTTGGTACACCGACTTATGTCGGCCCAAGGACGAAGCCTATTGATTTTGGTGAACAGCGGTCCATGTTTAGACCTAGTGCCCATATAAGGGTCCTACCAAAATTATATTGTTTATACGCTGCAGGTCGGAAATATTAAGATATTTTGATGAAATTTGGTACACCGACTTATGTCGGCCCAAGGACGAAGCCTATTGATTTTGGTGAACAGCGGTCCATGTTTAGACCTAGTGCCCATATAAGGGTCCTACCAAAATTATATTGTTTATACGCTGCAGGTCGCAAATATTAAGATATTTTGATGAAATTTGGTACACCGACTGATGTCGGCCCAAGGACGAAGCCTATTGATTTTGGTGAACATCGGTCTATGTTTAGACCTAGTGCCCATATAAGGGTCCCCCAAAATTATATTGTTTATACGCTGCAGGTCGCAAATATTAAGATATTTTGATGAAATTTGGTACACCGACTTATGTCGGCCCAAGGACGAAGCCCATTGATTTTGGTGAACATCGGTCCATGTTTAGACCTTGTACCCATATAAGGGTGCCCCCAAAATTGGCTTGGTTACAAACTGCAGGTCGCAAATATTAAGATATTTTAATGAAATTTGGTGCGCTGACTCACATTATAGAAAGTTTTACAACAAGCCCCATTTTAACCCATTCGAATTTCGGATCCAAACATTAGTTGGCTTTTACCCAGACTGGTGTAGGGTATTGTATAGTCGGCATGCCCGACTTTAACCTTTTTACTCGTTTTAATTTAAGTTATCTTGTACTGCATGTCCCGTTAGCTTATTGTGTAGAGCGACAATTTTTAGACTAATAATTTTTTGATTTTTCCAACATTATGGCAATGTTGGGTGCTTAGTGTCAACCAAGTTTTTGTAGATTCTTGTAAGGTAGCTCCAACTCCTGTTATCATCGATTTAATTTTTTAGCTATCACATATTACAAGTCTTGCTAGCTTAATGTGTAGTGGCCTCGGCTGACAACCTGGCAGTCTGGGTTCGACTCTCATCATAACTATGTATAAAAAAAACAACTAACAACTATTTTTCTTAATTTTTTCCCAAAAAATTATTCTGAAAATCTATTTTTAGACCACCTTTTTCGATTTTGACAACGTTGAGAAAAAGTTGGGAAGCTATGCTGTTATTTATAGCGAAACAGGACAATAATGTCAAGTTTAAGTTAATCCCACGTTAAGCCAATGCATGACCGACCACCGCCAATGGTGTGCCAACACTTTGCCGATCGTAGTTTTTTGCCTGAGTAGTTACTTTTCTTATTAATTCAGTATGTATGTATAAAGGGTCTTAAAAATTAATTTAAAACAATATTCTTTTAATAGTATTTGCTTGTGCCGGGAATCGAACCTACGACTTCAAATTGAAAGTCGATAGCTTATTAATCTCTTATGCTGCACACAAGTATGCTTACGAACCAGCATACAAAATATCAAAAAATATATATTCATATATATCTTTACCAGAGTTAAAAATAAATTGAGTCTAAAAACAGATTTTCAAAAGAATTTACAAAAAAATCTTGGACATTTTTGGTAACGCTTAATTTTCTTGTGTTGAACTAATGGAAAAAGTAGATAGTTATTGGTAACTCATTATTACATGTTTTGAAATAATGTACAATGTAAGTCGATGGCATTACTGGTAGTCCAAAAAATAATGATATGTTATTACAGTTTCTACACTGGGAAGTTTTAAAGTAACAGATAAATTTAAAACTGCCTGAGTGTACTTTCATCGTGCTTTTTTAATAAATATATTTTTTAGAAAAATTACAAATAATAATATGAAAAAAGTTATTTACTTAAAACAAAAAAGTTAACAAAAGCTTTTTAAAAAAGTTTACTTATTGATATATGCGAGTCTGGGCTGATTTTGTCAATCACTTGCGTTCATCACATCACCGACACTTCACTTCCATCCCCTAATGCAGGGATTGAAAAATTGTATTTTGAAAATCACTACACGTCTTTGTGATTTTTGAATCATTTTACGTTAGCCATCTTTCTAAAAAAATCCAAAAATTTTAACCGGTTTTTGTAGGGATTCATATAATTTAATATTGGTAACCTTCAAAACTTGACTAAAAAGTAAACAAAAAGAACAAAAAAAAAGTAATAGAATTTTAATTTATTTATTAATGGAACTATTTTAATGTAAATGATAAATTGCGATTTGCAAATGTGATTTAATTATGTGTTTGTTTAATTATATTAATTTAAACAATAAAAAATAAAGTTCTTAGAAAGAAATTAAATGGTGTATGCATTTATTCTACCGGACAAGATATTTTAACTAATTGAAAATTATTTATCGTTAGATAATCAATTTTTAGTGGTTATTTTAATATTTTTTGTGTTTAAATATATTATTTTTTACTCAACACCTAAAAAGCGTAAGTTATCAATTTGACAATTCAAATGATTGAAATAACACTCGGGTGATTTACAAAATTCAGTTTTTCATACAATTTTTTTGAAAACTACGTCACTACGTGTTTATTGAAACAACAAGGTGAAGTGAAGTATTTTACAAATTTGGGCTATTTGATTTATATTGTGAATAAAGCCTAATTTTAAATAAAACCAATATCAAATAGTTTTTCAAAACTTTTATTTTTTTGTTAGAAATTTGTGTGAAATTGTACACGTCAATAGAAATTTCCTAAAACTACCAGTTTTAAAATACAAAATATAAATCAGAATCAACGACATGGCTGAATTTTTAAGTCATCAAGTTCATATCCAATTCATTAGATTCAGAAGATGAACATATGAATACTTTTCGATATTCTTTAGAATATCTTCCAAAGAATCAGTAAAAGAACACCAATTGAAACATAGGATGCAATGGAAGAAGTGATAGTATATGACTATTAACAGTATCAAATTATTGACTATATATATAAACTGTTTTCGTCGTGAAGAAAGATTTAAGAAATACTTTTCGTAAATAAAAATTTTGAATTAGAAAAAAAATTTAACTTTGTTTGAAAAGGTCAGATGGAAGGAGCAAGTCGAAAATCAATGCCGATTTGGCAGAAAATTTACAAATACACTTTTTATATTTATCTACCCACAACTTCTCTACCACTCGCCTAAGGGAAATTACTCCAAATGACGCATTCGATCCACCCTAATTTACAACCGACAAAAATACAAGACCAAGTTTACAATATGTAAATAAAAAAAAATAAAAAATATAAAAATGTAATAAAGGGCTGCATCATATTCGCTATAGCATATTCATTAAGGTGGCAATAGAATGGGAAATAATGTTTACTAATTTGTAACGAAACCCGAACGTATTACTGTGCTAATTTGTCTAAAACTAACCTGGCGAAAGTTAGTCTAAATCGGATAATTCGAAGTCCGGATAACTGTGCTAATTTGTTTACAAAGTCAAACCTTTAAGGTCAAAGTTTCGGAATTTTTGAATTAACAAATTTACTATCTAAATTTTTCAAATGTGTATTTTAGTTAAAGTCGACTTTAGTTAAAATATTGGGTGGCAGTATGCCTTGACTTGGTTTATTTTTGAAGCATTCTGATTGGTTAATTTATTTTCATTCAATCAAAATGTTTGAAAATATAAATATTTTTGTAGGGTTTTCATACACAAAATGAACAAAACCGTATGATTAAAAAGAAAGTCGACTTTAAATTTAAAATACTTTTTTATAGTAAGGGCCATATATTTTATATATGTATGTCCTGTGACACATTCTTTGTACTTCAATTAAGTATACTGAACTAGAATATGGATACATTTTCGAAATCGCTCAAACAGCTTTCGGGATAACTTAAAACTTTGATTGAACATCGAGAGTTTTATTCAAATTGGAAAAATATAACAAAAACCAAAATTTAATTTTTATTGCAACCCTAATACACATACATATGTATTTACAACTACTTCATATGTATAAGTGGAAACATTCATAGAATATTGTGCTTGGATGAGTATGAGCTTGTATGCGTATGCATAAGGATAGGTGTAGGTACCTATGAATAATAATAATAATAATATATGTATTTAGGTATATAGCTCAACAGTTCAATAGCACAACGTGATAATAAGGTTTTATCATACAACACTAAAAAAACCACACATGTTTAATACTGTGGGCGTTTTTTAAATAATATTTAGTTTATGCATTCGATGTTTGAGTTATGTTACTATGATTTACTGCAACTCCTTTAAAGGATTTCTTTTTAAATGAAAAAACGGGTTTAATTCTGTACCGTGATCCGATTCCTTTGAAACTTGAAATACATGCTACTATTTAAGCTTTTCAATATAAAAAATTGACACAAGAGATAAACAACAAATGGCGAGTATCGTTGGGATATTGCGTACCTTCAAGAAGCTTTAGTAAAATGTATGAACTACTTTTTATAAACTTGAAAAAATTCAAATTTAAAGAAACGAATATGAATAAAATTTCTTGGCAAAATTGATATCAAAATAGAGTATTTCCCTGTATAAAAATTGTATGTATCTTCTAGTATTCAAGCGATATGTATTAACGTGTTGAAGATACAAAAAATAGTTAAAAAGGTTTGGATGAGATATTCTGTTCCCTGGATTGTTGAAAGTTGGCGATACTGGTTTATGCAAAAAAATAAAAACATTTAAAATTTTTGTTTCAATAGTGGACTAGAGTTACTCAATGAAGATTTTTTAAATACTTTTCATACAAAACATTCTAAATTTTTTTTTTATAAAATATAATTCTAACATCATCTTTATTCGTGGAGAAGATCAACGCCAAAAAAAAATTTTATTTATTTTTGCAGTATTTTGCTCGTTAGTACCATAACTGGGCGATTTCAATTAAATTTTAATTACAATTACAAATAAATGAAATTGAAATTAAAAAAAAAACTTAATTAAATTTAAATGAAATTGTAATTGAAAATTTGCATGTGATTTCAACTACAAATTTGAATTATATTTTCAACTACATTTAGAATTAGAAAAGGTTTTTTGTTAAAATTTTGCAAACAGAAAATTGGCTAGGGTAGGTGGGATAGGCGTGGCCACACTTAAAAAAATACGTCATATTGAATTCATGATGCCTAACTGGCGCTTTTTGTCATTATTTATTTTCCCTACAAAATATAATTTTAATTGACATTTTTGCAATTAGGAAGTGTCATGTACCTTCGATCGCATGTACCTTAGAACTTTACATTTGTTCACTATTTGTTAATGTTTTCTTGCAAAGTCTTCTTCTATGAAGTTTTTTTTATTTTGCCTAATAATCATTTTAATCTTATTAGTTTCAAAAAAGGTAATAGGAGACCCTGGGTGCATGTATCTTGGAACGACAAATGTAAGTTTTTGACGAAAATTTTCAAAAATTTTTTTAAAAATAATAGAGATATTTCAAGTTACGTACTAAATACAGTTTAAAGTTTGTCATTTTCTAAATGCAGTAACCAGTAAATTTGTTAACTATGTTATACAAAGAAGAAAAAAATTATTTTCTATGCAAAAATCAAAATGGGTGCATCTTGGAACTTTTTGAATATTTCCTCTTCCATGCATCCATCAAATTTCAGTACATCATTGAAGCTCCGCAGGCTAGTTTGTAATTTTTTAGTTTAAATCACTATGAAATAAACTGTGATTTAAAGTTTTCGCCATTTCTTAAAAAATTATTTTTTTATGCAAATATTATATTGTCTCACTTCGGATATAAACTCTACTGCAAGTAATGCAATAAATTTCATTACGGCGCGGTCTTATTTTAAGAAATTCTCTTCGTTTTTTACGAATTCCAAGGTACACCCCAATTTGTAATACGGAACACTTTTTCGCTTTAAATATGAAGACTTCTTAAAAGTATGAAGTCTTTATTATTTTCCATCTACCTTAATCTTAGAGGTATTGACACCGAATTTTCAAAAGTAGCAAAGTACACGACAATTACATAAAATGTGTAATTGATAACACCCCAGCAAAACCTTGGCAATGACTGGTCATTGCTACATGCATTACTTAGATCTCATATCTCATTACCCGTTGAATTACTTTTAAACTGAATGTAATGAGTTACCGATAATTATACCCACACATTACTATTTCACAATAGCTGAAACCAATAATATATGTTCTAAATCATTAAAAACCATAACTATGGCGTAGCCTAGTGGTTATCGTTTTTGCCTGACAGACATGAGGATCGCTGCTCAACTCGTGTTAGCTTCCATTGTTGTTTTTTTTTTTGTAATTTATATTAAACATCTATTTATAGAAATGTTGATGTTCATTAAGCAGTATTTAATAACAACAAGTTTTGTGAAAAATAGACATGTATAACAGTTGCCACAATAAATGTGTACATAAGTTAAAGCATTAAAAATCATAGTGATGTCGTGGTCTAATGGTTACAGTGTTTGCCTGACAATCGTGGGGTACGCTGATCAATACGTGTCAGCTCCTATTGGTTTTTAAATTTTTATATTTTTTTAAATTTATATTCAACATCTATTTATAGAACAGCTGATAAACTACTTACAGGTAACATCAGTGTAATGACTTTCCTCCAATGACATCACCATGTTAAAATAAGTAGTTTAGTAATTAAAAGGTAACTAGTGAACACTTAAGATTTCAATACCTAAAACTCATTACATGGTAATGAAAGGTACAGTACAACATTAAAAATGCATCAGGCATGTGAAATATCAATGCTGATAGATTTTAGGATGAGTATCACGAATGTGAACACAAAATTTTACAATTAGCTCTAGTTTTTGAAATATTCGCAAATTTAACTTTCAACAAAAAGTCAGTTTTTTCGTTAAAATTTCTTATTTCTTCATATACCTGACTAAACTATAGATAATTTTTAATATGCCCAGCAAAACCTTTCATTACCATGTAATGAGTTTTAGGTATTGAAATCTTAAGTGTTCACTAGTTACCTTTTAATTACTAAACTACTTATTTTAACATGGTGATGTCATTGGAGGAAAGTCATTACACTGATGTTACCTGTAAGTAGTTTATCAGCTGTTCTATAAATAGATGTTGAATATAGATTTAAAAAAATATAAAAATTTAAAAACCAATAGGAGCTGACACGTATTGATCAGCGTACCCCACGATTGTCAGGCAAACACTCTAACCATTAGACCACGACATCACTATGATTTTTATTGCTTTAACTTATGTACACATTTATTGTGGCAACTGTTATACATGTTTATTTTTCACAAAACTTGTTGTTATTAAATACTGCTTAATGAACGTCAACATTTCTATAAATAGATGTTTAATATAAATTACAAAAAAAAAAACAACAATGGAAGCTAACACGAGTTGAGCAGCGATCCTCATGTCTGTCAGGCAAAAACGATAACCACTAGGCTACGCCATAGTTATGGTTTTTAATGATTTAGAACATATATTATGGGTTTCAGCTATTGTGAAATAGTAATGTGTGGGGTATAATTATCGGTAACTCATTACATTCCGTTTAAAAGTAATTCAACGGGTAATGAGATATGAGATCTAAGTAATGCATGTAGTAATGACCAGTCATTACCAAGGTTTTGCTGGGTGGTTTAAAAGTATAGACTTTGAGATTTTAGAACCATACCAACTTATTTTTGTTAGATAAAGGATCTAGGATATAATTGCAATTCAAATGAAAACTCCACTTTCTTTCCTATTTTGCAAATCAAGTAAAATCCCTTAATCGGATTTGCAAAGTCTTAACACATTACGTAAATTCATATTCCACTAAATTCTTTTTGTCAAAAAAATCACAACTTTTGCATCAACATTTTCCGAAAATTCAATCTGAAACACAAATTTTATCGCCAATTTACAAAAATGTATATTTTTGTTAAAGTCGTTTTCACTTAAAATTTTGGGTTGCAGTATGCTTTGACTTGGTTTATTTTTGTAGCATTCTGATTGGTTAATTTATTTTCAACCAATCAAAATGTTTGAAAATATAAATAATTTTGTAGGGTTTTCATACACAAAATGAACAAACAAATTAACAACAAAAAGGGACTAAATTTTAAATGCTCTTTTTAGTACTTTTTTGAACATGCATATTTTAAAATCGTTATTTTTTAGGAATTTGTACTTAAATTATCCAAAACTTTGTTGAAATTGATTATAAAATATGTGTGTTACATATTTCAATGGTTTTATCTGAGTTTTTTAATTTGAGATTCGTCACAGACTCCTTAATTTTTAGGTATTAAAAAAATCAATCTTTTTCAGTTTTAGCCAATTTTCACTTAAAACTAAAACACAAAGTGCGAAAGTTTTTTGATAAATTAAGTAACACGAGATGTTTACTAATGGTGTAAATTAAAAAAATGGATATTTCTTTCATAGCAGATTAATTATTATCGAAATCGTGAAAAAAGAGAAATTTCAATTTCAAGTGCATATATAGAGAATATTATCGCAGCTGTCAAAACGTGTGATATATCAAATTAAAGGGCATGTTTCATCTTATTAAAATTTTGCAAATAATATTAGAAATGATGTGTCCTAATCCCGATGCATCAAATTTTTCTTATATTGTTGTACTGTGTAATTTTCAATTAAAAATTACTTTGTTCTTTTTTATATTACATTAATAAATTTATTTTTTAGTTATTTTCAATTAAAATTGCGTTATTTTCAATTAGAATTACATGTAATTGTATGCGAAATTAATTACAAAATGTAATGATTAATCCCCAGATCTGATTAATAAGCATCGTTTGACTGATATCAAACCCCAAGCCAACAACTGCCGATTACACCATCATTTGCCGGCCGCCTCACGAAGTGCAGTTTGTATGCCAATTATAACCTTTCCTGCACTTCTCGATACTTCAGCCACACAGCTTCACCCATAATGTCAAGAAAAAAGTTGGCTAACTCAGCAAAATTTTAATTAGGAGGAGGCTAGCGGAAAAATTGTTAACGCCAGCAAAATAATTAAATTCAGCAGAAGTTGTGATAAATCATAGTGTACTAAAATGAAAAAATTCTTTCTGAAATCAATAAAATTGTTTTCAAAATCGCACAAGCATCCTCTCTAAAGTAGCTATAACTTGTTCAGTAAAGAACGAATTGTCATTAAATTTTTACAGATAACCGTTTAAAGGTTGGTAGTTCCAAAAAAGCATATGCATTTTCTTTTTTTAATTTTATTTTATCGTGGTATGCATTAAAGGAAGTAAATATGCTAAAATCCCAAACGTATTTAATAAATTGTGAAAAATAATCCGTTGTAGGCATGTCCCTATACCAGTGTTGCCAGAACTCATATATGGAAATATGCTAGATTCCTAAAAAATTTCTGCTAAAATCTGCTAAATCCTAAAATAAAAAATATATGCTTAGAATATGCTAAATTAAAAAATCGCAATTTTTTTATTATATTCATTATGCTAAAGATCTGCTAAATTTAATACCAAAAATATGCTGAAAATCTGCTAAATATTTTTTTTAGTATTATTTAATAAAGTATTATTAATGAAAAAATACTTTTTTTTAAACAATAAGGGTTTTCATATAAACTCGTAAATTCCTTGTAAACCTTGTGTAAATACAAACCATATTTTCTATGTATGGACTTTGACATTAAACTCATAAACATACCAGGTTTACACCGTTTAGGAGTAGTATACGAGGTTATATGAAAACCCCTAATGTTTATAAAAAATTATATTTTCATACTTTTTTAAACTATCTTAGAATAAATATAAAAGTTTACACCTTAATTCATAAATGCTTTCAAAAGTTATAGGAGGTTTATCGAACAAACTTTATGTGAAGAATTTGTTTTTTTGTTTTGTAAACCATTTAATTTTTTCACAATAAACTAACTGATTTTAAATTTTTGCAAGATTTGTTTATGGTTTTTGTAGCATTTTAAAATTATAGTAGTATATCAATAGTACTAAAAAGGTTTACACTGAAAAAAGAATTGAATAATTACGCATGAAAGTAAAAGTTATGAAAACATTGTTATTGTTAAAATATTGTTACAGAAAAAATTATTTTGTTAAAAAATATGCTAAAAATATGCCTTTATTAAATAAAACAAAATATGCTAAAAAATCTGCTTTCGAATATGCTAAAAAGCAGTTAGCATATTTTTACAAAAAAAATATGCAATTGCCCAACTCAATCTATACGGATTTCATTCTTGCCTAACCTAGTGTCTTCAAATGCAATAAAATGTGCAAAGAAATTTGAAAATAACACACAAAGCAACAACAAAATTATTTTCGTTGTTGTTGTTTTGTGTGTTATTTTCAAATTTCTTTGCACATTTCATTGTATTTGAAAACACTAGGTAAGGAAATCGTCAGGGGACGACGTTTCTAGAATTTCTGGAAATATTTGTTAAGTTAAATTACAAACCCAATGAGAATTTCTTGTTCTCGTCTAGGAGCGTTATTAAACATTTAAAATATCAAAGAAAAAACAAAAACAACAACAGAAAATTTTCCACAATTTGCTTTGTCATTTTGTCATTTAATTCATTTAAATGCTCTAGAAGCAGTTCTGGAACTGGTTCTGGAACTGTTTCTACGTCACCCACACCTTCTATATAGGATCCCAGGAACTGGTTCCGAAACCAGATCCATGGAATCGGTTGCATCGGTTGTAGAATGGGTGTGGTTGGCTACCGATTGTAAAAAATGTTCCTGGGTAATTAATTAAAATATTGTTTAAACAATCAAATATCACGACTCTTGAATTTGCTTTTACATTCTGAGATGCATTGTAAATTTTTCCATAAGCTATTATAAGAACACTTAAAATTTTATCATTCATTTCATCTTTTAAATTATCTTTTAAAACTTATCGTGCAAAACTTTAATCTATGAAATATTTTAATTCTTTGAAAAGTGGAAAATCCCTTGTTAATATTCTTTCTTTTAGTTTCTATGCAAACTTGCAAGCATTTAATATTCAAAGCATTGACATATTTTTCATCATGTCCATGTTGTTTTAATATCAAACTACTTACATTTCTTGGTCTTTATTTCTTCAATTTAACTACCTCGCAATTTAGCATCTTTTTCTTTAGTTCTTTAAATTTATTTCAAAAAAAAATTATATAACACTCTTTTTAATGCTAATACGTGCAAAATAAAGATAAATTTAATCTTTGATGCACAAAATAGCTTCATAGACATTAATTAAGGTGCCCAGACTAAAGTCTATCATATAAAAATATTTAAGCATTGCAATAAGAAAAAATTTTGATTGTGTATTAAAAGTTAAAAGTATCTTAAAACCAATAGCTTTGAGAAAAGAAAAAGTTTTCGAATGAGATAAAAATTGTGAAATTTAGTTTTTTTCAAATTCTTAAAGATTTTACAATATTACGGATTACTGGAAACTGGGCTTTCCTAATGAAAAAAAGAGTAATAATAACAAATGGATAGAAATAGCATTGTTAAATTTCGTTGATGTTAGTCTAAGTTGAGTTGTTGATAACAAACCCGATTTGCTTTCAACAGCCACATAAGTAGACGATTATCAAAATATTAATCCACTCAAAGGCGAAAGGCACTGATGATGTCGTTGTAGCGAAAGCCGAAAATGCGCATTCTGCTTTGCTGGTCTTATCGAATTTTTTCAATAATTTTTATTCTTTGTAATTTACTTGTAAAAATTGTATCATCTTTCTTTGATTTGAAAATAATTTAAACAGAAAGTGATATTAATTTATGATCTTGAGTCAAACTAAAATAACATTCAAAAATCAGAATTAAAAAAATTTTAAAAAAAATTATCAGAATTTTTAACATATTTTCTCTTAAAACTCGGAACCAGAACATTGTGTCTTAACTACGTAGTGTAGAAACGGTAATGACATATCATTATTTTTTGGACTACTAGTAATGACAACCACTTACCCTCTGCATTATTTTAAAACTTATAAAAATGAGTTACTGCTAATGACTAATTTTTATTATTATTTCAAATAGAAAAGAATTTTCTAGATTTTTTAAAATTTTTTTAATCTATTTTTAGACTCAATATTTTTTAAACACGGGTAATGATATATATAACCACATATTTTTTTGATTTTTTGTACGTTGGCGAGTAAGCTTACTTGTGTGCAGCAGGTCAATTATGTTTTTATCTATTCAATATTACATGTCGATATAGCTCAGATGGTAGAGCTATTAACTGGCAATCTGTAGACCCTGGTTCGATTCCCGCACCAGCAAATTTCATTAAAAAGAAAAATACAATATAAAATATTTTTTTTATATAATTTATTTTTTTGAAAATCAATTTCTAGACTCATTATTTTTGTCAGTACTGGTAAGCACATAGGTAACGATATACTTTTTGATTTTTCGTATGCTGGTGTGTAACCATAACTCATTATTTTTCGCGACATCGCCATATAAAGATAATAGGAAATGTAATAACAAAAGTAACTAGTTACTATTACCAAGTATGTAGTGACACTCTCAGAACAATTCCGTTGTGGCAACGCAATTTTTTTCCAACCGAATTGATTCGGTTGCTACAACCTCGTAATTCGGTTGCAGCAACCGAATTCAGTTGTGGCAACCGAATGCGATTTCAATTCGGTTGCCACAACCGAATTATCGGTTGCCACGACTAAATTCGGTTGGGGCAACCGAATTACGAGGTTGCAGCAACCGACCCAATTCGGTTGGAAAAATTCGGTTGTCTCAACGGAATTGTTTTGGTAGTGTACATAACCACATATCTGGTAATGATTTTCTACACTGGGTAGTTGGATAAATAATAGCTTATTTTTCATTATTGCTGGTTAACTGCACCGGGGTTCTAAAATTATGTGAGAAGTTTTCATACCGAAGAATGTGAAATGAAGTAAATTTTTTTACGCACCTCTTGGTAAATTTATTCCAATATACTCGCTATATGCAAAATATGGTAGAGATTTCTTTTTCGATGTGAAAACTTTTCATATACACTTAAAATAATACCTCCCGAGCTAAAAATCGACATATATGGATCCATACAGGTTGAATGTATGTACGTGCATGCTCACAAACATGCATTCATGACCATACATGACTACATAAATCTCCATACATGCATCATATATGTCCACTAGGGTGTCCCTTATAAAGTGTTTGGTCGATTTTCGACACGCATACCCCCATTTTTTTTACAAATGGTCCCAAATTAACAAAATCGATTTTTTGTTTTTTTTTTTTTTGGAAAACGTTAACCCGTGCAGAGTTGCGTCCGAAAATAGCCCATTTTGGAAAAAAGTGTAAAATTCCCAATTTGAAAAATTTAGTATTTTGTTTCATTTATTCATTTAATATGGTCAAAATGATTCAGACATGGAATTTTGACTTCATCGGATATCATTAACCTATTTTAGCCTGCAAACCAAAATGACCCACGAATTTGATAAAAATGCAAAAACGTGTTTTTTGAAAATTAATTTTAAAGATTTTTAAAAATGCCTAATTTGGAGATGTTGATTGCTAGTTGTACCATGCAACAGAATGATAATTCGAGTTTGTGTTTGGAGCGACTGCTTTCCAGGACATTTTACAAAAATTGCTTATTTTGTCAAAAATTTAACAAAAATTTGAATGTTTTCATCATATTTTACATAGTTTTCCGAAAAATATCACTTAAATTTGGTCAGACTATAATTATCTTTACATTTTTTTAAAAAATCTTTAACCTTTAATGGCCTGGGGTCAGAAATGAATGAATGAACCTTAATATTAATTATGACTACGAGATTGTAAAGCCATTAAATTGATAAAAAAAATTTCAACTCGATAAAAATAATTATTTTATGTAACATGGTGCATATGAGGTTAACTTTTCACAGTCATAGTCATAATTAATATTAAGTTTCATGGGCCTTTTGTCACCCCAGGCCACTAAGGGTTAAAGAGGTTTTTAAACAAATGTAAAGATAATTATAGTCTAACCAAATTTAAGTGATCTTTTTCTGAAAACTATGTCAATTTTATGAAAACATTAAAATTTTGTTAAATTTTTGACAAAATAAGCAGTTTTTGTAAAATGTCCTGGAAAGCAATCGCTTCAAACACAAACTCGAATTATCATTTTTCCAATTTATTTTTTTTGTTAAAATCAACTATTATGTGGCACAAATAGCAATCGACATCTCCAAATTAGGCATTTTAAAAAATGTTTAAAATTAATTTAAAAAAAAACACGTTTTTGCATTTCTATCAAATTCGTGGGTCATTTTGGATTCCAGGCTAAAGTGGGTTAATGACATCCGATGAAGTCAAAATTCCATGTCTGAATCATTTTGACTATATTCAATGAATAAATGGAATAAACAAATTTTTTTTTCGAAATTTTGAATTTTGAGAATTTTTAATAGTACCTAATACACTTTTTTTCTAAAATGAGCCATTTTCGTCCACCTTTCGGCAAGGGTTAACGTTTTCCAAAAAAAAAAAAAAAAAAACAAAAATCGATTTCTGCCATTTGGGACCATTTCCCATCAAACTGGGGGGTGTAATGACAAATCTATTTTTAAGGGACACTCTAGTGTACATGCATGAACATACATGAACACGCATGAACATGCATGATCATACATGTAGATATTACCTCAAATTTCGTTAATGCACACGTATGGTCATATATGATTCGTGTATGGAGATTTATGTAACCATGTATGCAAAAATTCAAAGCTTGGAACTCTCGAGCAATGGGTTAACGTTGTTCGATTTATTCCAATTTTCTAGCATAGAAGCTCTGCACATTCGTTTATTATTTTCCAGGCATAACTTCAAAAAATTCAACAGTAATTATAAAATATTTACGTTTTTTTAAATACATTGTCCTTTATTAGCTTGGGGTCATATGTGACCCCAAGTCCAAAAGGGTTAATGAGGTCATATTATTTTTTTCCAAATCGCTAAGCTATTAAGATGAAATATAACATTTAAAAGTACAAAATTAATTCATTTTTGATACAAAGTACTTAAAAATTTACTTATATTTTTTTAAAAATCACACTTTACTCGAAATCAACAAAAAATAAGAGCTTGTCACCGACAGATCCAAGGAGGGATTTACCACAAAATTGGCATACTTCATCGCTAGGATGTATTTCACAAGCCCTTGGAGTGCAAAATCTATATTTTTAAAATTTGTTTAAGAAAATTTTTTAAAAATCGTAAACGGGGTTTTGAAAATTATGCCAAAAAATTTATGGGTTTTTTGGTTAACAGACAGGTAATAAAACAATATTTCATATCTGAGTAATTACACCGTGAGACAAATGGTAGGGGTCAGTGATCGGGAAGGGTTCAGACTACCGGGGAAAGTTATATCGGTAAAAAAGAAGTTACACGTGTCCCGGCGTTTCGCTGGGTCATCCCTAGGAATCGAGATATATCGATTTGACCTTTGGTGGTTTTTTTTTGACATAACTCGAGAACCACTAGTCCGATTTTGCTCAAACAATTTAAAAAAAATTAAAAATTACAATTCCTTTAATCTGTTCATATAACGTTTTTCTATATACTCAACAGTTTTGCCGGTAAAAATAAATGTATGAAGAAAAAAATATTTTTTGCCTAAAATATTAAAAAAAAGTAATAAACAAAAGGTTATTGATTTTTATGGTAGCGGTAACAAACATCGCATAGTGTTATAAGTATAGAGGGCAAAAAACAATTATGGCTTTAATCAATTTCTGAAAGTTTAATAAAGTGCCATCAAATTTCATGACCTAGTGTTTTTTGGCACAAAATTGGTCTGGGGCATTTGCTATTTCTTGGCGAGTTCTTAATCGATTTTGAAGTTATGTAGCTTTTTGAAAAGATATTTCATACTGAAATGGATTCTTTACACAAGTGGTTGAAAAAATTATAGAACGAAATTTTCCTGAAAATTGAAAAAAGTCATATTTCTCCCATATAAACACTCTTGAAATTTTCAATCGATTTCCGCCTCGACTTTTCCCTATTCGATTGCCACCAAACTTCATATTTGTTAGTTTTATATAGAAAGGAAATGAATTGGACCCCGACACTCTTTAAGATCGCCATTTTCATTTTATTGGACACTTCTCTTGATCATGAATGCATGTTTATGAGCATGTATGAACATACATTTAACTTGCATGGATGCATATATATCGATTTTTAGCTGGGTCAGTAGAAAAATCTGTCAAACGGGTTTCAAATCGATTTAACTAATTTTTAACAAATTTTTAGTAGAAACAGTGTTTTAAACAAAGATTTTAGTTACCTCTAAAAATCCTCAGTACTTTAACTAGTTTTGGGTGTTAATTTTCAAAACTATTTATAATTTTTAAGAACCCATTCGTTAAATTTGAAAAATTTATTGTTAAAATATAATATTTTTATGTTTCTGTTATTACCCGGTAGATGGCCCCACCAGTGTATCCGAAGTTTTAAAGATGGCGCTATTTCCTTCCCTCCCGATTTATTAAAACGGCCCATATCTCGAAAACTAAGAGAGATAGAGCAAAATTGGTGAAAATTTCGACTACTCCTAACCGCATTATACCCCAGCGAAAGGGGTTATCTCTATCCAAAAATGGACCATGGTGGGGCCTTGGGCCCTCGGAAATTTTTAATAAAAATTGTCTACTTCATAAAATAGCCCATATCTCGAAAGCTAAGTGAGATAGAGCAAAACGGATAAAATATTTGCTCTTTTGGAGTGCCCCTACATGACTCTAGATGATATAGACTAGCCCCGACGAAGGTCCCGAGACCTTAGTTTGAACATATTTTACGAGTCAGTATAATTACAAATAAAACTGTAGTTTTACTAATTTTTTGTCTTTTATTTAACCTTCTTTTTATGTTTTTAATTTCACAATTTTCTTGAGCGTAAGGTTTGATTTTTCTTATAAAAAGTTTTTTATTATTTTCGATATTTCGCTACTCCAT
This sequence comes from Leucophora obtusa, assembly GCA_949987735.1. Classification (NCBI taxonomy): domain Eukaryota; kingdom Metazoa; phylum Arthropoda; class Insecta; order Diptera; family Anthomyiidae; genus Leucophora; species Leucophora obtusa. Next base: position 139,398,777 of record OX465296.1, read on the forward strand.
TGTGTAGCATCTTCAGGAAATAAGAAATTAACAAATTTTGTTAACAAATTTTGTTAATTTCTTATTTCCTGAAGATGCTACACAATGGAGTAGAGTATTTAGGTAAAAAATTAGTAAAACTTGAGCGTAAGGTTTGATTTTTCTTATAAAAAGTTTTTTATTATTTTCGATATTTCACTACTCCATTGTGTAGCAATTGCTACACAATGGAGTAGCAATTGCAATTGCTACACAATGGAGTAGCGAAATATCGAAAATAATAAAAAACTTTTTATAAGAAAAATCAAACCTTACGCTCAAGTTTTACTAATTTTTTACCTAAATTTAGATTTGTTAAAATTAACAAAAGAAATTGTTAAAATCAACAAATTTTATTTTAAGCCAAAAAACAGGAATAAATTTTGTTAAAGTAACAAATTTTTCTATTCAGCGAACAGACTTATTATTTTGAGTGTGGTTGTAAAATACTTGCTACACTTTTTCTCTTTTCTTTTTTACCCAAGCAAACACATAATGTTTTCCGCTAGATTAACCTGTACTTCCATTATCCATAAAGACACAAAATTACTCCACAGACCTGGTAACTCTAAGTTCGTTTATATTTATTTTATTTTTCTACAGTTTATGAATAACAAAGTATTGTAAAAAATTAAACTACGCATAATTATGCAAAATTCTGCTTTCAGCAAAAGAAAACTTACGCTATACAACATCACAAAAAATCTTTTTTGGATATACATATTTCCTAAGAAATATTTGTATGTTAAAAACAAATTTGGAATGCCAAAAAATATTTAATATCCCGTTTTCCAAAAAATCACGGATCTTGTATTTTTGTAAGCTTGAGGTAAAAAAGAAGAATAAAAGTTTTCTCTGAAAATTGTGAACACATTAATTACACAGCTCTACAAAATAACACAATATTTATAAGTTGCCAAATTTTGCAGTGGATTTAGGATAATTGGGGGTGCTGATTTCGAATCTGCAACCAGTTTATTCAATTTGGCTCTAGATTTTGCTTACTTACCTTTTTCCATTTTTCAACCGATTTTTTCAATAAAAAATTTATAATTTAGTAACTATAGAAATCATATTGAATGATTCTTTTATATTATAACAATGATGGGCACTCTAAAAATATTTACAAAATTTCAGGACTGGCAGGCAATACCGCTAAAATACCGTTGTCGACTCAAAACCCTTTCAACTGACTAATGTTACGCCTAAAATACCTTTACCGAAATAACCGGAATAACTTTACGCCTAAAATACCGTTACCGAAGTATTCTAAAATAGCGTTACCCTTACAATAACCCTATTCATTTCGGTTACCATCCATGCAAAATTTAAATACAAAAATTATCGGACTATTAATTTTTAAATTAAAACAATGTGTTTTGTAATAGTCATTAAAGGTATTCATTTAAAGTATTTACGCCTCGTATACTATGTATATGTTGTAAGTTTACTCGATTAATGTCAAAACTAGTTTACGAGCCCTGGTAAATATACGCTTACATTTTTGTGTACATTTGAATATTGTCAAAAATGAAATTATTTTGAATTTTTTTGTGTGTTGTTTTTTATTTTCTGTTTTATTTGTTTTTAAATAGTACAAATTAAAAAATTCTGTGTTTAATTTATTAAAAGATCGAAAAAGTGGCTAAATGCAAAATTGAAACGTGGACAGTTTGAAAAGGTGCGTTCATTCAAATAAACAGGTAAAGTAATAAATATACGCGATTACAAAAATACACGGTTTACGAGGGCATAAATCCAGTTAGATGAATATCACTATCACTTTATATTTACGTACAATGCATTACGTATGTAATAAACATCCGGTAATGCATTACTTTATGATTTAAAATAATGATAAATGCAAGGAGCGTACATTACTAAGTAATGCATTATATAAATAACTATCGGTAACTCATTATTCTGTGGTTCTAAATAATCACTACAAAGTAATGCATTATATTATACATTTTCGAAAACTAATTCCTTTATGCTTCAAAATAATGGTGATAATAAGGAGTACACATTACAAAGTAATGCATTATGTATCCAAATATCGGTAACTAATTACTTCATGATCAACAATAATTACTAGGGATGTGCGATTAATCGATTAATCCAACAGTATGATTAATCAGAACTTTGATTAATCAATTAATCGATTAATTGAAAATTTGATTAATCAGAATTATCATTAATCGATTAATTTGAATTTTGATTAATCAAAACTTGAATAATGTTAATTAATATTGAAAAAATTTTTGAAAATAAATAAAATTAATAATGCTCTAAATAAAGAAAATCGGAGAGATTGTTTGCGCGCTGGTCAGACTTTACCAATGTCCATTCTTTAATTTCATGTTTCTATAATAAACTGGCGTTAAAAGGCGTCTTTAATTAAGAAAATCAAGATATTATTCAATTATTCATAAAGTTGATTAATCAAAACAATGATTAATCAATTAATCATTATTTTGAATAATCCCAATAACTGGTTAATCGATTAATCATGTTTTTGATTAATCAAAATTGTTGAATAATCGATTAATTGATTAATCAAGATTTTGATTAATCAGGAAGTTTGATTAATCGATTAATCGCACATCCCTAATAATTACACTTTTAATGAGTACCTAGCAAAAAAAATTGGAAGTAACGCTTTACAAACTACTTCTTTCACTGCTTCACAAGTAACCGTTAATGTATTTTTATTGCTTTTTTAGAAGTTATTCTGAATAAATTCAAAATATCACTTCTTTCATTGCTTCCGAAGTATCCGATAGTATACTTTTACAGGTTTTTTAGAAATACTTCTGCACAGCATCCAAAAAATAACTTAAGTAATTGCTCTAAAAGTGATCTTAAGAAGTGATTTTGGTATCATTTGGCATTTCGAAACAGAGGGTCGCGTGTTCGATTCGCGGCGACACCAATATTTTTTTCCTTTTTTTTTATTTATTAATTTTTTTTTAATATTTATAATTAATTTGTTTAAATTCAATATTTTTTAATATTTGAATTTTAAAAATATGTATATTAGACTGGTCCAAAAAAAAAGTTGGAATTTTCACGCTCCACAACCTTAAAAATATGCCACTTTGAAAAAAAAACACCAAAAAAGTTTTGTTTAGAGGTAGCACATCGCAATTGAAGTTTCGAGGTTGTACTTAATTAATAAAAAATAATGGAAAATAATGAGAAAAATTAAATAAAATTATTATGATCCCGACATATCAAATCTAATATATTTTTAGTTGCGGATTTGGCGAAATTTGAAAATTTCATATAAAAAATGTTAAATTTTGGTCAGGATATTTTCTTATATTTACCACTATGAAAATTTCTGTTTTGCATTAATATATATCTGTTGAATGTCCTATTATGTGAGATATGGTTTTTAGTAGCAATAAAATTATAGAATGCTAAATAATAGCGAAATATTAAAAAAAAATCAAATTTTAAGTTAAGTTTCAAGAATATCTGTTATCCTTTTTAAAACTAAAAATCAGTGATATATGTAATAAAGGCCCTTGGTAAGTAAATTGCAAAAGTATAAAAATTGGATTTTTCGATAACACCGTTTACAGGTAATTAGGTAAAACTTGAGTTTTTTTTTGAATTTTCAAAAACCGCGAATAATTTATAAATCACAAATTTTTTTTAAATTCCAATTGCTGATTCATAATCTTCGTTAAAATAAAGATCAGCTTTGAGAAATTTGCGCATACAAGGCAAAAACAAATTTGGAAATTTTAACTAAAATATGTTTTTTTTTGTGTAATTTTTAAAAAAACCGCAAATTACTTAAAAGTTACTTAATTTTTTTAAGTTTTGATTTCAAATTCCTTTTCTTTACATTAATTGAGACTAGATTTATAAAAAATTGTTAAATAATAGCGTACGGGTTAAGAAATAATTAAATTTAAAGTCAACGCTACACTAATAAAAAAAAGTTAGTACAAAAGTCTGTTAAACGCGTTCTGATTAAACTGAACTAATTTTTATGTTATTTTCTCTAAAAAAGTCCGTACAAATAGGTAAAAATTCTGCTAAAATAACAGGAAATAGTACATGTATTTGCGCCAGCACAATTTTGACCTATTTGTATGGACTTTTTTTATGAGTGTACTTTTTATATACATTACTCTAGATATAAATTAAAAATTAACTTTTTCTGCTACCTTTAAATAAAAGCGGATTTAGCTGAAACTTGGCATAGAGAGTTTTTAGACATTAGGGAATAGGGGCAACATTGTGGAGACCGCGAATTCCAACTTTCATGTTTTTTTGGGCTACTCTAATGTATATGGATATGGGTGAAAACACATCAACTTAACACACCATTCGGATTTACCATCTCCAATTTGAATGAAATTCGCCATAACTGTGGTACACTACAAGACATCAACGATGCATAAATTTTGGGATCCGGACCTTTTCGGTTTCCGAAATATGACGTTACGAAAATTGGAAAAAACGGCAAAATTTGACTAAAGTATGATTACAAAATCAACAATAACTTAAAAACGGTCCAAGGTATAAAATTCGTTTTGATATTATTTATTAGGTAAGAATGTACCCTTTAAAATGGCATGCATATCGATTTTTTTCATTTCTTGGGGTCTTGAGTTAAAATTCCCTTTGCTCGAAATGCGCATTTTTTAAAACTCTTAAAAAAATATATGATTATTGTTAAACTCTCTTATAGATTTGAGTGAAAAATTTAAAGTGGTATCTCGATTCGTCTCTGAGTTATAGCCAAAACCGTGTCCCTAAGTATAATTTTTTGCCCTAGTGCATTGGATTTTAAGTGGCACGCGTCGTTTTGTTGGATATTTTCAAAAAATTTAAACTATTAGAAGACCAGCAAAAAATAAGTTTCATAATGAAATAACCTTCTTTGTTGGAATTTGCAATTGGGCTTTGATAATGTGTCGCAGAGCCATTTCATCTGAAATAGAAATTTCTCTGTTCAACTAGTTTCTAACTTATTTAAATAATTAATGGCGCCCAATAATTTAACTTTTTTTAACAAAATGAAATGTCCACCAAAAATGGAATAACCCCCAAAAAAATGAAAAGGCAATATTGTTCAACCTGTTTTAATTTTATTTCATTTGGGATTTTTTCATAATGAAATAATCTCAATATTTAAAGATTAAATACACCCCCAAAAATTAAATAACCGTCAAACATTTTTATGTCATTTCTTGGATGTTATTTAATTTTTCCCTTTGGGGGTTATTTTATGGGGGTTATCCGTAGCGCTGATAAATATGTACATCTGCGATGATATTTTTAAGAGAAATTTTAAAAATATAAAAATACAATGTGATTAGGGTGATCGGATATCAAGAACACGTGCCGCATCGGCCATGAAGTTTGAAATACGATTTACAAGACGAAAAATCACTTTTTTGGCTTTCTTTCCAAATACTGGCTATCTAGTAACCGTATTTTTAGAAAATGTAAATAGAATCGTAATCTAGACTGAATTACCTTTCTGGTAATGTATCAATATCCAATATCGTTAGGAACATATTTTAGTAATTGCAATTTCCTCAAACCATTGTAGGGTTAAAATGAGATAAATTATGAAAATCGTAAGAAATTAATGAGGGGAATGCTTTAGTTGATCTCTTATTTTGGTAAATGAATGTTCTTTAGTTTGACTCTAGATCATAAATTAATATCACTTTCTGTTTAAATTATTTTCAAATTAAAGAAAGATGATAAATTACAAAGAATTTTTTTTTTTTGAAAGAATTCGATAAGACCAGCAAACAGAATACGTATTTTCGGCTTTCGCTATAAAGCCATCATCAGTGCCTTTCGCCTTGAATGGGTTAATAATTAATAATTGTCTACTTATGTGACATTTGAAAGCAAATCGAATTTGTTATCAACAACTCAACTTAGACTAATATCAACGAAATCTAACAATGCTATTTTTATCCTTTGTTGTTATTACTCTTTTTTGCTTTGAACCTTAATTCTTAAGATATCTCAGCTCTGTGATTATTTGAAATAGAATGAACCGTTAAATTTAAATGTATGTTATTTAAAAATAAAATATTTTTCTACAAATTTACAATGTTGTACTCTAGTTTTATTTCTAAGATCCACAAATATTTAGATATAAATTTTTGTCTGTCTTGGCTTATGATAACCTATACCCAGGTATGGCCAAAGATGGGATTTTTTTTATAAATTCGCAAATCCCTAGTTTTGAGTTTTTTAAAATTTTGTTTAACAAAATATAAAAAAAAAAGTTGTTAACGCACAGCGGTTCATTAAATACCCCTTAGAGAATAATTCTAATAAAAATTACCCATATCCCTCTTTTAACTTAATACTGACGACGTTTTAAATTTGAAAATTTGGGAGAAAAGTGTGATTTTGGCCAAATTTAGATTGTAGGTATTAATTTTTGTGTTTTTAGCTAGGTGCAACAAAATTACTTCCGATTTCTTTTATTTCTGATTCAAAAGATTGTTTTCCGAAAATTTTGTAAAACTCCGACAACGTTAACCCTTTCTTTACCAAGGTCAAATGTGAAATTTTTAAAGTTTTTCGATTTTTCCGGGAAGTATGTATATCAAAACAATGTGTTGTTACTTGCGGAATTTGGTAAAAGTTGTCCAAATAATTATGTTAACACCAAATTTTATACATAGTAATAAAAAATTAGAAATTAATCCTTTAGGCAAATGACCCCAACTGGCCGACTTGCGCCAGTGGAAGTAGTTGAAATAAAAAAGAAAAAAAAACGCCATTCTTTTTTTCTATGCAAAATCTTAAAAAAAAGTGATGATATCCGAAAATCAAATAAATTTTTTTTTGACGAACTCTAGTACATACATATGTATGCTGACGACGTTCAAGTTTACATAAGCAGCACTATTGAAAACATTGATGATGGTGTGAATAAGCTGAACCAAGATCTTTTGTATATTCAAACGTGGGCAACTGCGAATGGTCTTTGTATCAATCCATCAAAATCGAAATGCTTAGTCACAACTAGGGTTTGGGATTTCCCGGACTTTTTTATTTCCCGGGAATAAAAAAATTTGATTGAAGGAGAAATTTGAATCCCGGGAAATATTTTGAATGCCTGGAAATATTTTTGAACAAAATTGTTAATGAAAACCACCTATATAAGTAATTTTTGTTAAAAAAAAAAACACTATTTCAGTACAAATTCAATCTGTGTAGTGAGAATTCAAAGTAAAAATATCAGAATGTTGAACATTTGATTTCACATAAATTACTCTAAGCACTTCCAAATGAATTGCATGATTCCAGCAGAAAGCACCCACTACTGAACTGTCGGAAACAAACCGTTTCATTACATTTGGCCCATTAGATATGATGGCCACAATGTTATTTTCCAAAGACAAAGAAAAATCTCCTAGTCTTATTTCTACAATTCTTTTATTTCATCAGCATTACATCTTCCTGATATATTTAAACGAACACGCTTATGTTGTTCCTCATTACTTTATTTTTGCCTTTACGAAATCTTATACTGGCACTCATATTGGGTCTTTTTTCATACAAATGCTGAAAAATCGAACAGTTTTTTTTATGTAATACTATACTATAACTCAGGAACCAAAAGGAGTACCAAACTCATATTTGACAGTGTCATTGAAAAAAAAACTAAGAACTAATACAAAAATATTAAAAGGCTACGATAAAGTATCCCAAACCGCGTATTAAAATAAAATGGCTTTAGACCTTTGATAACGATAAATGGTTAAAGTTCATTTCAAAATAGTAACTATTCACGTGGCTCAATCATGGCTTCAATTATAAAAGGATAGAAACAATTAATTAATTGTAGAAAAATTCTCAGAAATTTAAATCAGAAATTACCAAATTAAAGAATGAGTGCAGACCAACTTCAGGCACGCTTTCAGAAGCTTTAAAGTGATATATTAACCAGTCACATAGCTAAAATAATACAAAAGTTAGACCCAAATATGTACGGAAAGTCTATAGCAAATTTGATAATTTTCCCCAAATTGAACACCAATTTTAGCTATACAAAGTATTACAAGTTATAGCAAGTTTCATACAATTCAAATAGAGTGCGGAAATTGCAATTGTTGATTTTATGTGGTATTTAATATAAACTTTTTTAGACATCCTTGTTGGATGTCAAATACGTATCAAATATTAAAGTTTTTGATGAAAAATATAACTTAGTATTTTCCGTGGGACTTTATATTGTCTTTTATACCTAAAGTGTCGCTCATAAAATCGTTAACCTTGCGCTGCGGAGTCCAAAAACGTCCAACAAGTAGTGTATGGCCAAATCAAAAGGGGTTAAAAAATATTTTTTGTGAAAATTAAAAAAAAAAAAAATTTTCCAAAATTCCCCCCCCCCCCCCCCCCTCCCAGAGACTTTAGCTGGAGCCGCCACTGATAAAAGAATATATTAGTTTGAAAGCAGGTGTATTAAAATATCGCAAACTTGAAAATATCACATTTATTAATGAAAACGTTACTTATAAAATTATTGGCCCTTAATATAAAGGAGTACATATTTTAAATTTAAAGTCGACTTTATTTTTAATCATACGGTTTTGTTCATTTTGTGTATGAAAACCTTACACAAATATTTACATTTTCAAAAATTTTGATTGGTTGAAAATAAATTAACCAATCAGAATGCTCCAAAAATAAACGAAGTCAAGGTATACTGCCACCCAATATTTTAACTAAAGTCGACTTTAACTAAAATATACATTTGAAAAATTTAGATAGTAAGGGCGATTATTTGTAAGAAACAAAACTTTTTTCATATTTCTTTTAAACATTTTACCAAGCTTTTAGGTTTTACTACTTAAATTTTGAATAAGTTATGCGAAAAATCTTTTTTTAGTTGAAATGCTCCTAATTATTTGGCAATGATTTTTTGTGTGTGTCAAATGAACTGATACCCTTTTAAAAGATTCTAACAATGACATTTTTGTTTTGGTATTTAAAATGTTTTTTATGACTAAAATTAAAAAATCCTATTCCAAATAAAAACAATTTAATATATTTAGTTAGAATATTCATCCACCTCAAGTCCAAATTCTAATATGATATTGTCATATTAGATTTTATTTGTTGTTTCAAAAAGGGTTGATCATTTTCATGATAGACAATACAATTGTTTCGTAGACATCACTCTACTCTTCAGTTGTCCGCAATAAGAAAATTATAACTTTCTTACTCAAACCGAGACATTACATAAGGTACAAAAAATCAACGGGATGAGAATTTTGTACTTTCGTATATGAACTGTCTGATTTGGTAAAACCAACTATAAATTAACTCCTTTTTGAAAGCAACAATTACATAAATAAAAAGGAGTTAATTTATAGTTGGTTTTACCAAATCAGACAGTTCATATACGAAAGTACAAAATTCTCATCCCGTTGATTTTTTGTACCTTATGTAATGTCTCGGTTTGAGTAGGAAAGTTATCATTTTCTTATTGCGGACAACTGAAGAGTAGAGTGATGTCTACGAAACAATTGTATTGTCTATCATGAAAATGATCAACCCTTTTTGAAACAACAAATAAAAATCTAATATGACAATATCATATTAGAATTTGGACTTGAGGTGGAAGAATATTCTAACTAAATATATGAAAATATAGAAAGTCCGAAAAAACAATTTTTGTATTTTTTAATGCAAAAATTAAAATAATTGTTAAAAACAATTTAAAAATTTAATATTTTTAAAACTTCCCGTTTTCCCGGGAAAAATATATTATTTTCCCGGGAATTCCCGCCAAACTTTTCCAGGGATTTCCCGGGAATTCCCGAACCCCAAACCCTAGTCATAACCCGTAAATCCATGAAAATTTATTCAATACTGGAAATTATCTGAACAACCAGATAATCGAAATTGTGAAAAAGGCAAAGAATCTGTGTATAGTATTTAACGATACTTTAACATTGTCTGACCATATAAATGCGACTGCTGGAAAAACATACTAAATGTTGAGAACCTTATACATAGAAGACACAGTATTTTACACCACTTGAAATACGTATACTTTTAGCAAAAACATATCTGATGCCCACTCTATTATACGGATGTGAGATATTCGCAAAGTGTAAATCAGAAAGTTATGATAAATTAAATGTAGCCTTTAATACTGTAGTCAAGTATATTTTTGGTATGGGGAAATATGATCGAGTCTCATCAGTTGTGAATAAATTTTATGGCGTTGCGTTTAGTGATTTGTTAAAGATACGAACATTAATTCTATTACATAAAATTATATATACTCGTGAACACATTTACCTCTTTAACAGAATCAGATTTAATCAATCTTTGAGAAATAGAAATATAGTACCAATAAAGTGTGAAATCTTGCAATCAGAATGACGGTTTTTTATTCATGCAGTACGTCTCTGGAACTATCTATCTCCGAGCATTCAATTTTTAAGCAACAATATGCATTTTAAAAGGGCTCTTTTTAAACATTTTAGCTAATTTTTTACATTAATTGAAATCTTTAATTTCTAAAAATATGTTTTGTTTATATATTTATTATTTAAAATTTTTATGTCATTATTATTATTATATAATTCTACTATTTAAATAATTTGAATGTGAACTTATAAATGTTCTTTTATTTTTATTTTGTTTTATAGTTATACATATATTCATTTATTTATTTATTTTTTAAATCTTTCTTTGTACTCTTGTAGATTTAACATATTGGTGAATTATTTTTTACTTATCCTATACTTTAATTATAAGATTATAGTCTTGTTGTATAGGAAAACGAAGAAATAAATTGAAATTAAAATACCAAAAAATGTGGTACATGCTATTGTGGTATATACATGTATTAATTCACAAAAATTCATACCTATGACAATGTTTTTGGCTATAACTCAGAAACGAATCGAGATACCACCTTAAATTTTTCACACGAATGTAGAATAGAGTTTGACAATAATCATATATTTTTTTAAGGATTTTAAAAAATGCCCATTTCGAGCAATGGGAATTTGAACTCAAGACCCCTAGAAATGACCTTTGACCCTGCCACGAAAAAAATCGATATGCATACCTAATAAATAATACCAAAACGAATTTTATACTTTGAACCGTTTTTAAGTTATTGTCGATTTTGTAATCATTCTTTAGTCAAATTTTGCCGTTTTTTCCAATTCTCGTGACGTCATATTTCGGAAACCAAAAGAGCATTGTCTCTGAAATTTATGCTTTAATGAGCTGTTATCATGTACGATAGTTGTGGTAAATTTCATTGAAATCGGAGATGGTCAATCCGAAAATGCCACTTTTTTGTGTTGAATTGAGATGTTTTCACCCATATATAAAAAAAATTATTAGAAATTGCATTTTATGCACCAAAAATAGTACTGAAAATAATATTGAATTGGAATTACACTTGTTTAATAAATACTTTTATTGAAGAGAATAAGGAACAATATCTCGCAGTAACAAAGTGGTGTTTTTATGCCAATCAACTTTTATATCAAAGGATAGCTCAGAGTAGAACGTTAGACTAGCAATCGTGAGATCACAAGTTCGATACCCGATGGCGGCAATAAAAAAACTGTTGTGAAATAGAAAAAATATAATGTGTTTTTGCGAAGAACTTTTTTTTTAAACTTTTAATTGGTGCAAAAGAGCTTCCTTTGCACTCGTTCAAAAAGTACTGACAAAATGTTGAAGTGGGAGTACTCCTCTCCTAAGACAACTCAATGTTAAAATCATTAGTGCTTAGGTTAAAAAAGAAGTTCATCTAGATCATCAATTGCATTGCTTTTTCTACTGCTTAGGCATCTATTTTTTTGCTGGGTACCCATTACGAGGTAATGCACGAGTTTGTCGCACCCATTACCAAGGTTACTTCGGTAGGTCTAACCATGTACCGATTTTAAGCATAATCAACAGGCTTCATTCTTGGGACGATATAAGTCGGTGTGCCAAATTTTATCACACTATATAAACCCTGTATTTAGTAATAGAAAAAGTATAAAATTAAAATTTAAATAAAAAAGTCTTAACCCGAACGAAGTTTGGTCGGAAAATTCCCAGCTGTTTAAAGTTGATATCGAAAGGGTTAATACTTCCGACCTGCGGCATCCGAATTTTCTCTTTTTTGTGGCACCGTACTCGCATAGAAATAAATCTGTAAAAATAGCAGAAAAAGCAATTAAAAATTAGTTAGAAATGATGCTCCAGAAAGAACTGTTTTTTTTTTTGATAAATACTAGTAAAATAAGAACAGCAAAAATAAAGCTGTTAAATTTGCAGAATTTTAGTTACATTTAAGTTAATTGAAAATGACAAATTATATTGTAAAATCGACAGAAAATTTTTATAAATATTAGTTGACTAAAAATAGCAAAAACAAACTGTAATATCTATAATTTCTTGTTATTTTTAAGCTAAATTTAGTTTATAATGTTAAATTAGCAGAAATATTTACTAAAAAATTGTTAAACTGTAAATTTAACAGGTTTATTTTTGCTGTTCTTATTTTATTTGTATTTAGCAAAAAAAAAAAAAAATCTGCTAATTTAACAGTTTCTTCTGAAGCATAATTTTTAACTTATTTTGAGTTACTTTTTCTGCTATTTTTACAGATTTGTCTCTATGAGTGTACTATTTTGAAGAAATTTCAATATGTTGTAGGAGCAAAAATTCTACGATTAAAATGTCAGTTTTTGATCACCTCGGTAATTTAAGTGGGCAAAATATGGGGTAAGAATGGGTTCGTCAGAAGTGGAAGAAAATATGAGACAGGTTGATCTTAGCATGATGTTTTCTTCAGAGAAAAGGATGCATTTTTCAGAGTTTTCTATAAAAAATATTTGAAAATTTTGTCAAAAGGGAGAGAGTTATTTTTAAGTCTTTTTTTGTATGAAAAAATCGCAAGCATTATGTCGAAAGTGTTTTTTAAGTTTAGGGTCTGAGAATGGGCTAATAAACAGCCAAACATAAATGGGGCCCTTGCCCACCCCAGAAAAATGGTCTACACTCTCAGAACAATTCCGTTGTGGAAACCGAATTTTTTGCCAACCGAATTGATTCGGTTGCTGCAACCTCAATTGTGGCAACCGAATTCGATTTCAATTCGGTTGCGACAACCGAATTATCGGCAACCGAATGACGAGGTTGCAGAAACCGAACGAATTCGGTTGGAAAAAATTCGGTTGTCACAAAGGAATTGTTTTGATAGTGCAGGTACGCCTATGATACTAAAATACATTTTTCTTTCTGAAATTTTTATGAGAGACGTAGTAGCCATCAGTGAAGAGTTTGCCGTCAAAAAGTCATTTTCGAAAAATCTTCCGATAGAGCGTATTGAATATAGGCTCTCGATATATATATTTTATTGTTTGCTTCATTCACATTTTGTTGATGTAGCAGACAGTGTTGCCAGTTTTGACGATTTATCATCATTTTGACAATTTTTGCTGTCTAAAATAGCCAAATGACGATTTGACGATTTTTCCATCTAAATGACGATTTTTTTTAATACGAAATACAGCAAGAAGTGTGCAAAAATACGATACTTTTCCAATCTATAATTCTAAATCTCAAATTTTTAGTTTTTGGAATTATGCAGAATTGCAAAGAAATTAATGTGGGAACAAATTAAAAAACCGCTGCAAAATCAGATAATTTGTATTCAGCAAATCTATACGATTTTTGAAAAATATTTTAAAATTTTAGATTAAAAGTTTTCATATTGAAATTCTAATTAAAATTATATCTAGAAAAAATGTAAAATCCGTTCAAGTACATCATCATTTTTTTTTTTTATTGCGAAACTGCCAATTTTTCTTTAAGATACGTATTTTGAAATGTACAAAACTTAAAGGAAAAATAATAAAAAATATGATAATTTTTGTGTAAAACTTCTGTCCTAAAACTGTACCGATATATATATATATATATATGTCCTTTATTTATTATTTAAATATATGTGCATGTGAAATACATAATAAATATTTTAAAATCTGAATTTTTTGTTGTTATTTTCTTTTGTTTAAAGCATCCACTTCAGGATATGGCAAATTTCGGTGATGTTTATAAAACTTTTACTAAATATGCTAAATCGAACAAGCACGAAATTATTAGAAACGGATAAGTTTTAAAATGCTTAAGTTTTTAGGGTCCTTATAACACAAATAGTGTTATTTTGACGATTTTAACTATTTTTTGACGATTTCTCAAAAGCTATGACGATTTTGACGATATTTTCCAGAATTTTTGACGATTTTATGCCTATCAAACCTGGCAACACTGGTAGCAGACAGTCTTTTTTTTCAAATCCCCCTAAGTTGTCAAAAAAACCCCCTAAATTTGCTCTACCGCTAAAAACTTCCCCCTAAATTAAATTTTTCCAAAATTCAACAACTTTCTAAGCTTTTATTTTAAATTATTTTTAATAAATGCAAATAATTGATTTTTTTGTTCTTAAAATAAAAAAAAACTTCGTTATATTTTAGCTGGTTTTCTCTTCTTTCCTAATTTCCCCCTAACAAATTGTTACTCCTTAAAATTCCCCTAATGAAACAAATTTCTAAAGAAAAGCTGGAAAATCCCCGAAACGATCGTATTTTCATGCCAGAAAGTGTAGAAGTTTTTAAAAGCAAAAACCCTGTGAGGTATTTAAATATTTGTCAGGAGAATATCCTGATGAAAAAATAGCAGTTTTTGTAAAAAAGTACTTATTATGTTAATTCATAATATGAAAATTGCCCTCGAACAAGAATTAATAAATTTCTAATTTATCAATGAAATATTTTATTAAAAATTCATTATCTCTATTAAGCATTTAAACATGAATTTGCTAAAGCATTCATTATCTCTATAAAGCATTTATTAAGAATTTGGAATTGAAAAAAATGTACAATGAAATTTTATTAATTTTTCATTTAATTCTGGCAACACTTTTTATATTCTCTTTTTATATTGTTAGTGATACATGAATTTAGAGAGCGATTTACTCGACAATCGTAGGTGAATAATTATATTTTGTAAGTCTTGAAACTTATAATATTTTATGATAAAGAAACACAATTTTTAAACATTACTAAAGGCACATCTACAAGGGATATAAATCTCGTAGAGTTTGCGCTTAATTTGTAATCTCTACTAAAGTTGGCATTAATTTTTATCGTTAAAGTATCATCTTTAGTTGTCAAGTATTTGTTTTTATTAAAATTGTTATATTTTAAAGAATAATTTTTTCTCCAAATACTAAAGGTGCATTTAATAAATTTAAATGTTCAATAATATTACAAGACATCTTAAAAATTGTTACTAATTAAAGCAATTATGTATGACAGCAATTGTCAATGGGCTAGAGATTACATTTCGTAGACTTATACAGAGCTGCATTTTCATAAAATCTAGCCAGTTCTCTATCCCGTGTAGATGTGCCTTAAGAAGTAATAATGAAAAAAAAAATTTGTTAAAATTTTTTTTATATTACGAATACTTAAAATATTCGAATATCGAGTATGGTTTTATTTACAATAAATACATCACTTTGTATTTATAATACATCACTATTTTATTGAATTTATTTTTATTTTACTTTCATGCAAATTTGGAAAGTTTTTCTGAATAAAAGAAATTACACTTGCAACTGTTGCAGTTTTTTTTTAATCTGTTGGATACAAAATGCTTTCATTTCACCTCTTCTTTGGTGGATAATTTTTAAACGCCATTTAATCATTGTAAATTCATGTTTTTTTTTTGCAGGGATTTCTTTTTCCAAACTTTATCAAAGATATATTTTAGGCTATACCGTGCATTAGTATTTAAAAAATTTTTCTTTATTACTAATCATTTGGGAATATTCTTTTTGCCAAATTAGCTTAAAAATCTTTAATTAGGGTATTTTTAAAGTTTGTGAATAACACTGTAAATATTTTATTGATATATATTTTTTCTTTTTCAGATATGACAAAAGGCGGTGTTTCAGGACCGTTAGATAGTTACAACAATTTTGATGAAATCACATCAACAACAACATTCCCACCTTACACTCATCCCCAATGGATAGAGCCTTATTTTGATCCTACAACACCGCGAAATGTTACCGCTCTAATGGGAAAATCTGCATATTTGAGTTGTCGTGTTAGAAATTTAGGAAATAAAACTGTAAGTAAAAAATAAAGTTAATAGGCATTAGGTATTTTTTTTTAAAACAGATTTTTTTTTTATGTAAATAAATGCTTAAATTTAGTTGGAATTTAGAAAACATACTTTCTATTAAATACATAAAATATTTTCTAATATTTTGTAAGCTAATAAATTTTAGCAAATTAAAATGATCTAGCTCGAGGTCTACACTATTTTTACTTTTTTAAGAAGTTACAAGAAAGCAAACAAAAAATTTTCATAATATTTCTATGGTTGGTTATACTTTGCAGAAAACTTCGAAAACATATTCTATTGTTTCCTTCATTCGCATTTTGTTGATGTTGCTGACTACATTTAATATGAGATTTTGATGCTTTAACTTGCATTGCAGTAATGCCACCACTTTCTACAGAAAACTGATGAAGGGGACCTGGAAAATCTCCGAAACGATCGTCTTTTCATTCCTGAAAGTGTAGAGGTTTTTGAAAGCAAAAACTCTGTGAAGTACTTGTCAGGAGAAATTTAGAAAAATTCTTAAGTGATTAATTTTAATACTAATTATGATTGCCCTATGTGACGGTTGCAATCACTGCTCAAAGACAATGTGCCCAGCAACAACAACCTCTCCAATCAACACTCGGGATCTACTAATATTAACAAAATTTTTTGCAGATTTTACAGTTTATTATGTTAATTCATAATAAGGAAATTGGCCTCGAATTAAATTAATAAATTTCTAATTAATTGTCCAAAAATGATTTAAAATTGTCCAAAAATCCAAAAAAATTTCTTACCTTATTTGTTTTTCAACTATTACCAAAAAAAATAAAAACGTAATTTCAATTTAAAAATTGCAAAAATGCAAATGCATGTTTTTTCTTGATAGCCCAAAACTAATATGGACTAAATATTAATCCAAATCATCAAATTTAGAACAAAATGGCATCGATTTGTAGTTGCTTATTTTGTCATAAATGCATGTTTTTGCATATTTTGATTTTGAATGCATATTTGGTGCCTTTTGAATGCGTATTTTGTGCTTTTTAATGCATATTTGTGCATATTTTTAATTTTTAGGAGCATTTTTCATTTTGTAAAAAAATATAAAAAATTGATGGCATATTTTGATTCAATCAAAATAAACATTCTTAAAACCTTATTGACCTATGAGAAATCTTCGAGTTCTGTGTCTGTTTGCAAAATAACTAACTTAAATACATTTTTAAGTTTAGAGTGCATTATTTTTACAAAAACAATAGTTTTTAGTGCATTTTTCTTATATTTTTAATACATATTTTTCTTTTTTAACCGCATATTTTAGGGGCATATTTTCCATTTTTAAGTGCATGAAATTCCTTGCCCTAGTGATAATGAATAATTTAGCAAATTCATATTTTAAAGCTTAATCTGACTCTATGCATGACGCTCGCGTGCTTTAACTGGGTCTGTCCGTGCACTAAAAAAATATATTATTATTGTCACTCGAAAAAAACCTCCATAATATTTATGCAAAGCATCATAAATGTGATGGAAAACAATAAGAAAACTTGAAAAATATGATAATGTTTTTTTTTTAATGCAAAATAATGACATGTTTCTTTATATTTATGAAATAATAGTTTCCCATGTACAATTTGTGACGAAAGTAATTGTCAATGTCGGTTGCTTCATAAAGGATGAGCATTTGTTTAATTTTTTCAATGCGTAATAAACTGTTCACAGTGTGGTTCTTAAACACGTTAATGTAAAAATTAAACACAGCGATTCACATGTGCAATTGAAGTGTTTAAGTTAAATGTCTCGAACAGCTGTCCCTTAACGATTGTAAACAAAAAACTCAAAAATTTAACAAAATTTTCCATAAAGTAATTTTTTTTCACAAGAGTAGAATATTTAGGTAATTTTAACAAGACTGTTTTCAAAAATTTGCAAAATGTTTTCTGAAATCTGGTACGAAAATTAGACAAACATTAGTAGAAGTTTTAATTATTATAAAAAGACAAAAAAATTTTAATATCCCTTTTTCAAATTTGTAGAATATTTACATCGCTAATTTTACCAACACTGTTTTGAAATTTTTTTTTCTGAAATCAGCAACGAAAATTAGTCAAAATTCAATAATTACTAAAGTATATTTTTATACTAGCAATGATTACTCGTATAAAATAGTGAAGTTAAATTGAGAACCCTTTACAAATTTTTCTACCAACATTTTTTTCTGAATGTAGTAATAGTAAATACGATATTTACTCCCTGTTTCTATAAAGCGAGCGGAATATATCCGCCAGAGGAATGTGTGTATTTTGTTATTGTAACAAAAACAAAATACACATTTTCCTCTGGAGAATATCTCCTTTCGCTTTACATAAACAGGGGGTTAATTTTCGTTCACTATTTGTGTCACAATTTGAAAAAAATTTCACAGAAATTACATGAAATACGCTTTAGTTAGATGCATTCCCAGGTGGAAAAATACAAACGGCACAATGTCAGTTTTATATTGGAGACGGATTTTCAGCTTTTGCTTTACTGGCATGTTGTCGAAATGATAACAACAATAAACGCTTGGCTGTAGTTATTTGCCAACGTTGGCACAGCCTTGGGATCCCAGTAAAGAATTGAGTAGTGTGCCAGTACTTTACAGTGCTTTTTGTGCACAGATTTTTAATGTAATCTTTCGGAATTTCATAAAAAGCAATTGATATGTCCGTCTTACATAAATAATTGTGTCAAGAATGTGAAACTAATAAAATTTAAAATTTTTATAAACAGTACTGACTTTTCACGTTTTGTAACGTCGGCAATTACTACTTGGGTTCTTGTATTAGGTGGATTAGATTAAAGAAATGAATCGAATGTAGAAACAAAACACCCAGAAAACAGATTCGGTACTGACAACCGCATATGTAGCCAAACGAATTGTTTGGTTGTGGTAACCCAGTTTTTCAGTTGTGACAACCGAAATTGAGACAGGACTGTGACAACGGAATTTTATTTGTTTCAAGATAATTCGATAGTTGCAATGGAAAAATCGTTAGATGCAACCATTCGATTGTCAACAAATTGGATTGTCAGCACCGAATCGGTTTTTTGGGTGAATAAAAAATAAATTAATGGCGATTATTTAAAGTTTTTTTTATACACGTCGTTTCTGATTTTGGGTACTCACGGGCCATTTCCAAAGGGACCGTTGGGCCCGTAGCTAAAACTTAAGCTCCAATATTCCTTAACTTTAGCTGCACCAAATTTCATTGCAGTTGGTTCAGTAGATAAGAAATAGTAAATTTATTTTCAAAAATTTTCAAAAATCCCCTACTATGCACTATCCTGTAGTGAAGAGTTTATCGGTTTAATTTCAACATAAATTATATTAAATTATAAAACATCATTTGTATTGTATGTACTTTAAGGGTTACATAAGTATATTAGTCAACATTTAAACCTTCTAAATCATGCTTTATCATTTTGCTTGTAATTATATATAAATAAAAGGAAAAAAATCATAATAACGTTTTTAAATAAAAAATATCACGTTTTAAAATTCCAACATTTATTTATTTATTTACAAAAAGAATTAAAGAACGAGAAAATATACCAGGTGTATTTTCGTTCTTTATAAATAATTACGTTTTTAAAACTTAATGCAAATAAATCCCATTTATTATTGTTAATTGAAAGAAAAAGAAAAAAAATAAGTAAAACGAGATGAACATTATAAGGATTATATTTCTGTTTCTTTACTTTGTGTAATTCTACAATTGTTTTCCATTTTGCAAGCTATTTTTGCATTTTAACATTTTTAAACTTGAACAAACTCTTGTATGCATTAGTATATCAAAATCCCTTTAGTTAGAAAACTGTATCAGCTATGGCAACAGGATTTGTTGCCAATCGAGTTCAGGCGGTTATGAAAACTATCGTCATATTAAATTATATTCAGTTGTCTAATTTAATATGATATTTCACATAAATATTATTGCTTTCCACAAAATTATATTTGAAGAAATTTTTTCAATTATTCTGGTATTGAAGCAAGGCATTAAGACAAGAATACTTGTTAAATATTGCACTGAACAACACTAAAAAATAAATAACAATGTTCTGAGAACTGATTCTGACAAAGGGGACAAATAAATAAAAATATATGTTTTTTGGGTGTTAAAGTTTTCCCCCTTTTGCAAATATATATTGGAATAGTAAACCACGTGAAGCTTCCATTTTGTGTATAGGATGTGTTCAGTGAACTTATAGAAAACACTACGAGGAACATTTTTGTGGTATATTTTAACTCTCTAACTCATAAATTAAAGGGAATTTTTTGGCCTCTTTAAAATAGGAACAAAAAATACCCGTAAGTTGAAGAATTAGAGGGTTAAAATATATCAAGACATTTTTGACTAATATACAGCATAGTTTGGGCATGCCTCCGAACTATGCGCACCACAGACATATATATATATATATATAGGTCTATATATAATTGGATATTGTAATATGTTGCACTATATATTTCTATTTCTTTATTTATTTATTTCTTTATTTAAGTCTATAGAACAGTGTTCCTTTCAGACTAATAATAATAATAATAATAATAATAATAATAATAATAATAATAATAATAATAATAATAATAATGATAATAATAATAATAATTTAATTTAAATAAATACATTTTTTAAAATTATTCAACATTTTGTAGCAAACAATTCTTAAAAGAAGGTTTTGATGTATTAAATTCTACCATATGATTATTATACAAACAATTAAAATCACGGAATGATCTGATTAATGGGCTATTCAGTATATAGTTGCTACGATGACAACTAACATTGAATAAATCATTACGACGAAGTGAAATAAACGGAACTTTAAAATATATTTTTTATAACAACTCCGGGCAATCAATATTTCCATTAATTAAGTCAAAAATAAACAACAGTGTCTGAATCTTTCGTCTCTTTTCTAAACTTTCCATTTATATGACGGTATTGGATGAATAAAGTTCAAATGTGGCAACGCATAATTGATAAATCTTCTTTGAATTCTTTCAATATGTTCAGTATGAGTAATGCAGTAGGGGCTCCAGATTATAGCACCATACTCCAACTTGGATCTCACAAATGATGAATACAACAATTTCAAGGTGTATGGGTCAGAGAAATCTTGGGAATTTCTTTTAATAAAATCAAGTGTAGAATAAGCTTTTGGAATTAACTTGTCAATGTGAGAATTAAAAGTTAATTTATAATCAAATAAAATTCCTAAATCTGCAACTTCATTAGCAGTTTTGATTACATCACAACCTATTCTGTACGACACTTGTATTGGATTCCGAGCACGTGAATATGTAACATGGACACATTTATTCAAATTAAATTTTAAACCATTTCTAGTGCACCAATCATTCAGATTATCGATATCATTCTGTAATTTTCTAGCATCATTCAAACATCTTACTCTATAAAAAAATTTTAAGTCATCAGCATAAAGTAAAAAACATGAATCATTAAAACACAAATATATGTCATTTATAAATAAATTAAAGAGTAAAGGACCCAGTATGCTCCCCTGAGGAATACCTGACAATTGTATATATGGTAAAGATTCATATTTATCTATTTGTACAACACAGATCCTATTTTGAAGATAAGATGATAACCATTTATATAATGTTGAATGAATACCCATAGACCACAATTTATTTAATAAAATATCATGGGATATTTTATCAAATGCTTTTGAAAAATCTGTATAAATGATATCAATCTGTAAACCAAGCTCGAATTGTGATATACAGTAATCTGCAAAAATTGTGAGATTTGAAATTGTGGATCTTCCAACACAAAAGCCATGTTACTGGGGAATTATTAAAGATTTCGTAGCAAAGTACAATCTATTGTACACAGCATGTTCAAAAATCTTAGATATAATAGTTAACTTTGAAATTGACCTATAACAGGCAACATATAAAAAGATATAGTTATATACTTAGGATATAATTTCGTAAAATTTTATATAATTATATCTTGGTATATATGTTCCAATATATAGTTATACAAAATTTTATATGATAATACATGACCATATCAAAACTTTTTTACTTGGGTAATCCCAAGTTGCAGTAAACATAACTTTCAGGTACTGTTGGCACAAAATGGGTTAATTTTTCAAAGATATGTAAAAACAATATTTACAACCCGATTAAAAAAATTTATATGGGGCTTTATATAGTTACAACCCAGTGTAGAAAATCATTACCAGATATGTGGTTATGTAACTACATACTTGGTAATGGTAACTAGTTACTTTTGTTATTACATTTCTTATTACCTTTATATGGCGATATATAATGCGAAAAATAATGAGTTATGGTTACACCCCAGCATACGAAAAATCAAAAAAATATATCGTTACCTATGTACTTACCAGTACTAACAAAAATAATGAGTCTAAAAATAGATTTTCAGAAAAATAAATTATATAAAAAAAAATATTTTCTATTGTATTTTTTTTTTAATAAAATGGTGCTGGTGCGGGAATCGAACCTGGGTCTACATATTGCCAGTCAATAGCTCTACCATCTGAGCTATATCGACGTGTAATATTTAATAGATAAAAACATAATTGACCTGCTGCACACAAGTAAGCTTACTCGCCAACATACAAAAAATCAAAAAATATGTGGTTACATATATCCTTACCAGTGTTTAAAAAATATTGAGTCTAAAATAGATTTCAAAAAATTTTCAAAAAAATCTAGAAAATTATTTTCTCTTTGCAATAATGGTAAAAATAAGTCATTATCAGTAACTCATTATTATATGTTTTAAAATAATGCAGTAGGTAATTGGGTGTCATTACTGGTAGTCCAAAAAATAATGATATGTCATTTCCGTTTCTACACTGGGAAGTAATTTTACATATCGTCGACCGGCCTGCAAAATGTCACATGTGTTTTTTTAGTAGATTTTCAGGAGATCGAAAAAACTGTTACAAAATCTACTTTTAAGATATTTTATTGGCAGCATATGCCTTAATGATTCACGACATCATTTAGTAAAATCATTATTCAGGCATATGATGTCAATAAAATATCTTAAAAGTAGATTTTGTAACAGTTTTCACGATGTCCTGAAAATATATTAAAAAACACATGTGACATTTTGCAGGCCGGTCGACGATATGTCTTTATACAATTTTATCCGAGTAATGGGACCATATAATTACATAAGTTTGCATCAGTTTAGTTATAATATGATAACATCAGATATAAATGTATACGAATAATGGCGCGATACAATTTGATTAGAATTTTTATAGTGGTAGAAAAAAATATAGCTGAACTCGTACAAACATATAGAAAATCATACATGGTTGCATCCGGTTTATGCACTACATATTTCACTGAAATCCTAAATATTTGCAGAAATAATTGCCGAGAGTACGAGATTTTGTCACACCTAATTCACTTGCGAAAAGTTCATGATATTTCAGCTTTAATGTTAAACTTCATGAAAACTATTAAACTTTTTTGAATTTTGACAAAAGTATATTTTACAGGAAAGCACAAACACCTTTACTGTTATTTTAAACTGTTTGTGTAAATGTTATAACAAAATTTAAAAGCATTTATAACACACGCTCAAAAAGAATTTCTTTCTATAGCGAATTTTAATTTTTATAGACTCCGGAAAAATTACATCTAAAAAACTCAAAACGCTGCAATTTAAATATTTCTTATACATATAAGATCTTTTGTCAAACAGAAATTAATAAAATTTCGAAAAAATATGATTTTACAGGTTCCACAAATTTTACTATATAAGATGTAGAAAATATGAGGAACACACAGAAATATGAGAACTCAAATGTTATATTGTCGACAAAATTCTTGTAAAATTTTCTTAATTCGACTTAAATTGTTACCCCACGTAAAAAATTAATAATGGGCAATATCAAATTGTATTAAATTCTATATAAATTGTATATACGACGAGATGCAATTTGATCCGAAAAATTAGAACATATAACACTGTGGAACAAATTCAGGTTAGCAAAAGTTAGGTCGATTCTGAGAGTGAGGCGTGAAAAAAGAGGCTAAATTAGAAGACCCGTATCGCGGCGTTTGCTTATGTTAGTTCGAATTTTATTTTAATCGACCTTCGAACTTTGCAGTCAAATGCAAAGTTCAGCATATTGTAAAAGCCAAATTATTGCTAGAGACCTGTGCAACAATTAAAATTTTTTAAAAAATTGATTTAGAAAATTTTTGTGGTGCTTATGAAGCAAAATGTTGGAAAATATTTTCAAAAAGCGTGAAAAAAAAATAATTTTTCCAACATTTTGCTTCATAAGCACCACAAAAATTTCCTAAATCAATTTTTTTTTAAATTTTAATTGTTGCACAGGTCCAGTGTTGCCAATTTAGCATATTTAATGCTAGATTTAGCATTTTTTTAAATCATTTAGCATGAAAAAAATGCGTCTAGCATATAGCACTTTTTCTAGCATTTTTCCAAAAAAATTTGGCATATTTTTAGCATTTTTTACTCTTTTTGTGTTTTGAGAATATTTTGAATTAATTTGGAGTTTTGCTATAAAAATATTACTTTTGCCTATTTTTATTAATAAATTGTCAAGCTTGAGGTCAATTTTAAATAAGATTATTCCTTTATTTTCATCTTCGATATTTCGCTATCTATCCAGAGGACGCTGTTCAGAGGATAGCGAAATATTCTGGATAAAAAGAAAGGAATAATCTTATTTAAAACTAACCTCGAGCTTGACTACTTGTTAATAAATTACAACAAAAAGGTCGACAAAAAATTAATTACTAATTGCAGTGTATATTAATATTTTTTAAGTGTACCATTAAATCGTACCAAAAATCTTACAATGACAGAATTCACAATTCCTTCAATATTAAGTACTAAATTAGAATTTATCGTAAATTTTACAATTTCCTATGCGTTAAACTTCAAAAATAATGCTATTTTACAACGATGGCACATTAGCACTTAAACTGTGAATACTCTAAATGTAAACCAACACCAAAAAAGTATTAAACTTGGCCGCAAAATTATTTTTTTAAATCATTTCATTCAGATAAGCCCAAATTCAGATTCAGAAATTTTAAAACGGGAAACAGAGCATGCCTTATAAATCATAAAATCAATTTGAAGTACACTCAACCAAAAAAGTAATGGCTACTGAAAATTTTGCTGTTATTATGGGAGCGCAGCGGTATTTTTTGCTAATTTTAGCAACATACGTCTACTGATTTGTAGTACTGCAATTCAAAATCTATTTGTTAAAATCAGTTAAAAAATTTACTAAATATCAATAATTGAAGTACAATGAAATAAGTATAAATAATTAGTAGACGCTACTAAATTTCAGTAAATTGTTGCAAACTGCAGTTTAAAATTAATCTGCTGAAATTTGCAAAAACGTGTAGAAAAAAATTAACAAACTGTAAAGTCTAAAAAAAAGTAAAATCAAATTTAGTAAAAAAAATATTTTTTCTTTCGATTGTAAAAAATGTATAATTACTTCTTCATACTCGAAATTTGGAGTAAAAATTGCAAACGGTTCTCCAGTTATTACGTTTTTTTTCATTGCAGATACAATAAAATTGCAAACTAAGAATATATCAATAATAACTAATATAAACTAAACAAGAATTCTAGAAATCAATGAATTTTTGTAAATAAAATTTCCTTAAGTACATTGTTACATTAGTATATTTATTTTGCTAAGTTTAGCACTCGGTTTTGAAAAATTAGTAAAATGTTTTGCTGAAATTAGCAACGAAAATTATTAAAAACGAGTAAAAAGGTTAAAGTCGGGCATGCCGACTATAGAATACCCTACACCAGTCTGGGTAAAAGCCAACTAATGTCACCAAAATCAATAGGCTGCGTTATTGGGCCAATATAGGTCTGTGTACCAAATTTCATCAAAATATCTTAATATTTGCGACCTGCAGCGTATAAACAGTATAATTTTGGTAGGACCCTTATATGGGCACTAGGTCTAAACATGGACCGATGTTCATCAAAATCAATAGGCTTCGTCCGTGGGCCAAAATAGGTCTGTGTACCAAATTTCGTCAAAATATCTTAATATTTACGACGTGTATCGTATAAACAATATAATTTTGGGGGGACCCTTATATGGGCACTAGGTCTAAACATAGACCGATGTTCACCAAAATCAATAGGCTTCGTCCTTCGGCTGCCATAAGTCGGTGTACCAAATTTCATCAAAATATCTTAATATTTGCGACCTGCAGCGTATAAACAATATAATTTTGGTAGGACCCTTATATGGGCACTAGGTCTAAACATGGACCGATGTTCACCAAAATCAATAGGCTTTGTCCTTGGGCCAACGTAGGTCTGTGTACCAAATTTTATCAAAATATCTTAATATTTGCGACCTGCAGCGTATAAACCATATAATTTTAGTAGGACCCTTATATGGGCACTAGGTCTAAACATGGACCGATGTTCACCAAAATCAATAGGCTGCGTTACTGGGCCAATGTAGGTCTGTATACCAAATTTTATCAAAATATCTTAATATTTACGACCTGCAGCGTATAAACAGTATAATTTTGGTAGGACCCTTATATGGGCACTAGGTCTAAACATGGACCGATGTTCACCAAAATCAATAGGCTGCGTTATTGGGCCAATATAGGTCTGTGTACCAAATTTCATCAAAATATCTTAATATTTACGACCTGCAGCGTATAAACAATATAATTTTGGTAGGACCCTTATATGGGCACTAGGTCTAAACATGGACCGATGTTCAAAAAAATCAAACTTGTTCGTCCTTGGGCCAACATAGGTCTATGTACCAAATTTCATCGAAATATCTTAATAGGTGCGACCTGTAGAGTGCGTACAAGATTGCATGGACAGACAGACAGACGGACGGACGGACGGACAGACGGACATCGTTAAATCGAAATAAAAAAAAATTCTGAACCGATCGGTATACTATAAGGTGGGTCTACGACCAATATTTTTTGGTGTTACAAACATCAGCACAAACTTATAATACCCTGACCACATAGTGGTGTAGGGTATAAAAATCTTAATTTGTAGTAAGAGAACATTAAAAATTATAAGTCAAAAAAATTGTACTAAAAATCAATACAAAAATAGTAAAGTGCGATGGAAAACTGTTTATTACAAATTTTTTTTACTAACTTTTTTATCTGAGTGTACTTAAATTAATGCGGATGGGAAATTCATATTACCCGCCGAAGTATTCCACAGTACCTCCCTTTTTCAAAATAAAACATTTGAGGTGCTTGAGTTTATCCGCGTGCAACTTTTGAGACAAAATATTTTCTGTGGCGCAGTTGGGAAATCGAATAATAAGGAGATTAATGCTGACTGCACAAATTCACCATTTTTACTTTGGCAGAAAACTGAAAAAGCAAAATGTGTGTTTCACATTACCAGCACTTCCTCGTAAAATACTATTTTTTTAAACTTATATTAATGGCTTTTTGAATTTTATTACAAAAGCTTTTGAGTTGTTTTTACCTTCTTTTATACAATTTTAGTTAACAAAATTAACTAAAATTGTTAATTACCAATTGTGCAAAATATTGGTAATGACACCTCATTACTATCTGCATTACCCAAAATGAAGAATCATTACCTTTTGCATTATTTTATAATTTAAAATAATGACTTCCTAATAAGGGCCTATTGTATTCATTGTTTCTAAATACAAAATAATGACTTACTCGTAATAGTTTAAATAAGTACTTTTTACACAGTTAAATTTTATTAAAATTTTATTTATTATATGTAAATATATTTTATGTTTAAATTTGTATGACGTGTCCTAAAACTAAAACTTAAATTTTTCTGAATTTATTTCCTTAAGCTAATAGTATTTGCCTAACTCCTTATTATTAAGAATCAAGTAAGCAATCTGATAACCACTTATAATTCAACTTTTTGTAAGCATGTGTGTAACCACTTATTATTCAAAACCTCATAACTACTTATTTCTCATTTTTTCGTAAGCGAGCGGGTAAGCGTGACTACTTATAAAAACGACCACGCCAAACAAAAATAATGAGTTTAGACGCCAAAAAATAAGTTGTGCGGAGCTATGAATTTCTATTATATAACCACTTATTTGGTAATGAAAGATTTTGCTGGGTTTCAATGCAATTGTAAAAAGTCACTAAAATACTTTTTTTTAACAAATTGAATCATTTCTTATAAAATTTTTATATTTTTCTAGCATATTTTTTTATCTTTTAGCATTTTTTAGCATTTTTATCACAAAAATCTAGCATTTTTTCGTAAATAAGTTTTGGCAACACTGCACAGGTCTCTAGCAATAATTTGGATTTTACAGATTTAAAAAATATCAATTAGTCGACGAGTTATAGCCAAAAAACCATATAAACAATATGCTGAAAATCGGCATTAGACTGCAAAGTTCGAAGGTCGATTAAAAAAAAATTCGAACTAACATAAACAAACGCCGCGATACGGGTCTTCTAATTTAGCCTCTATTTTTACCCCTCACTCTCAGAATCGACCTAACGTTTGCTAACCTGAATTTGTTCCACAGTGTAATTCTATCAAAAATACATCAAATTGTATCGAATTCGATATAAGTGTATCGAGTTAGATGTAATTCGATGCGACTGGATACAATGTTGTACAATTTGATGTATATTAGATACAATTGCATTCGAATTTTGTCCCTATACAAAATTGTGTGTATTATATATAACTATATTGAATTATTTATAATTCGATATTATTGTATAAAAGTGCATGGAACAAGTTCCCATTTTTCACAAAAATGTTCATCAAAT
The DNA here is from genome assembly GCA_949987735.1 of Leucophora obtusa. NCBI lineage: Eukaryota > Metazoa > Arthropoda > Insecta > Diptera > Anthomyiidae > Leucophora > Leucophora obtusa. Next base: position 139,427,812 of record OX465296.1, read on the forward strand.
TATATCCAATTTCATAAAATTATGAAAGGCTTTACATTCAATTATGAATTTTTGAGGCCTTACATTCAGTTGGTGTTCATGTTTTACTGATCGGATATATACATCAGAGGTCATTTGAGTTTTAATTTTCAATTTTAGAGATCCACTGGAAAGACATAAAAATGAAATCAGCTCAAAAAGTACTACATGGGTAACATTAAAAAATCCCGTGTAAAAAAGTTTAGATCTGGTCAGATATTTTTGGATCTAAATAGATATGATTGAATATAATTAGATCCTGTACCAGATCTCATTAAATATGATCAGATATATCATATGTCATAATACCTTATGGCACGATCTGATCAGATCTATGTTCAAATCTGTTCAAATCTAAAGTGAGCTGGATAATTGCCCCAGATATGCCTAGATCTGATCAGATCTAATAAGATCTCAAATTTGTCCCCAATTTTGAGATATAATTAGATCTGGTAAGGTCTACTAAGATCTGGCCAGATATGCCTAGATCTGATCAGATCTAATTAGATCTCAAATATGTCCCCAATTTGAGACCTAATTAGATCTGGTACGATCTATTGAGATCTGGCCAGATCTTTTTTACACGGGATGTGATAAATTTTTGGGCCAAATTTGTGAGAAACAAAAAGTGTTAGTATTTCGGTTTTTTCTTAATGGAATCAGTAAGTTTAGTCATTATAAACCTAATTGCAAAAAATCTTTCTACAAGTTGTCGCAATAACTTTTTTTGCACAATTTTAGTTTTTTTGTGGTAACGGAGTTTACATTTCCACAAGCAAAAGATATAACAAAAAAAATTGCGTACGAATTTTCTTCAATTTATTAGTTTTTCGTGTTTGGGTTTTCAATATGCTTTTCAATAATATACAATTTGTATTTATCAAATTGACTGTTTTTTTTTAATTTTGTATTTTTGGTCCTTTTAAATGCTTTTCGAAAATATAAAATTTTTTAAAATCCTATCAGCGGTTGCGAAGTTACAAAATAATATATTAAAAACATAACATTTCGCGATCAAAAAATTTTTAAATTGTGTGAAACAAATTTAATTTGTCAAACTAATGTCAGTAATTGCTCGAAATATCGACTCCTAACCAATGAAATGCAAAATCAATCGTTTTTCGCTCCAGCAATTTAGGGTAAAAAACTGTTAACTTTTTTTGATTTGACGCAAAATTATTAGTTGAATTATCTTTTGACGCATAAATATTAGTTGAATCACCTCCGTTTGTGGTTATTTAAAAATATTTTACACATTTACCTACATTTCTTTAATGAAATCTGATGCAACCCATTTTGGTTACGGAGTTTACAGTAACGGCCGAGTGTAGAAATTGACATATCATTATTTTTTGTACTACCAGTAATAACACCGACTTACTTTCTGCATTTTTTTAAAATATATAATAATGAGTTACTAGTAAATACTTACTTTTTTCATTATTTCAAAAAAAAAATTATGTATTACCAATAATGACTTATTATCATTATTTCAAAAATAAAATAATGTTCTAGATTTTTTTGTAGTTTTTTTTAAATCTATTTTTAGCCTCAATACTTTTTAAACACTGGTAATGATATATGTAACCACATATTTTTTGATTTTTTGTATGTTGGCGTGTAAGCTGACTTGTGCGCAGCAAGTCAATTATGTTTTTATCTATCAAATATTTATTACATGTCGAGATATCTTAGATGGTACAGCTATAGAATAACGATCTGGTGTCCCAGGTACGAATCCCGCACCAGAAAATTTTATAAAAAAAAAAATTTATGTTAAAAAACATTTTTTTTTATAAAACTCATTTTTTTTGGAAATCTATTTTTAGAATCATTATTTTAGATGGTAAGCACTTAGGTAACGACATATTTTTTGATTTTTCGTATGCTGGTGTGTAACTCATTATTTTTCGTGACAACGCCATATAAAGGCAATAAGAAATGTAATAATAAAAGTAACTAGTTACCATTACCAGGTCTCTAGTTACATAACCACATATCTGGTAATGATTTTCTACACTGGGAATCTGACAAATTTTTGGTTAATACATAAAATGTGTGATCAATTTTATAGGCCAAATGTGGACTCCGTAAACAGTAACTCATAAGGTTTTTCAATTAAAATATTAATTGATTCAATTAAATACTTGTTTAGAAACAATTTTTATTTCTAATATATATTTAATTAGATACTTAAGGTTAATAATTTTTTCTGTGTATAAAGATGTTCAATAAATAATTTGGTAAATCACTGATGTGAATGGTTTCACTCAAAGAAGAGTCACGACTACGTAGTTTTATTAAACCTGTTTTAATAGAATTTTCATCCAGCAGTATGGCATATGGTATGCCAAGGCTAGCAGCAGAGATCAGTTCATTCTGCCGAAACATCGTAAATATCGAAAATAAAATTAAATGTTGATTATTGTATGAAAATTGAATTCAATACAACAACAATTTCATATACAAATTTGCTATGCACAAAATTTTTAAAAACAGTGTTGGACATGCTTGGACGTTAGTCTTGAAGAACCTTTAATTTTAACTCAACTTGTTTTGTTTTTTTTTCTTTTTTTTAATTATAAGAAATAAAATGATCTATACATGACATCATATATGAAATTTTTGAAAAACTCAAAGATATACATAATTATATCCACAAAGATATAGTGTCACACTTGACTATATATAGACATATTAGTATATATTAATTTATATAATTTCCTATTTAACTATTTTTACTCGGGAGTACTTTCTTCGTAATGATTTATCTGACCAAAGTGTAAGTACATACTTGCACTTTTTTGTTTCTTATTCTATTCCCTTTACATGGTAATAGAAGGTTTTTCTGGGATATTTAGAGATAGAGATGTCACTATTAAATTTTTAATTGCTCAGTAATTATTTGCAGTATTCGCAATGAAAAAATTTACATACGTTATAAGCAATAAAACCGGGTTTTCCGAATAGTTTTTTTAAATAATGGCTTTTATTGCTTATATCGTATGTATCTAAATTTTTTTGGATGCACTCGAAAACCATTTTTTGAAATAGATCGAATATTTGACAACTGCTTTATTAAGAAATATTTGTTTTTATTCAAAATTTTACCATTTCATTTTTTTTAGGTATCATGGATACGACACCGAGATATACATATTTTAACCGTTGGCTCTTACACTTATACATCAGATTTACGTTTCCAAGCTACACATCATCACGATTCAGATGATTGGACATTGCAAATAAAATGGACACAAAAACGTGATGCTGGCATGTATGAATGTCAAATATCCACACAGCCTGTTAGAAGTTATTTTGTGAATCTTAATGTTGTTGGTAAGTTGAACGTTCGAACGTGAAAATAGATAGATTGTATTTAAACTGTCTTCACCCAGTAAAACCTCTTGTATACAATAATATCTTATTTTATATAATCTTGTAAATAAACATCTATTTTAAGTTAGGCTAATATGGATATATGAGATATTGCGTATAATAATATAAAATTTTATTTTGTGCATTTTGTGTGTCGAAAGTCTTTGATATTTCAAGAAAAGAGCTGCCAAAGCAGTAGAAAAAGCACTACAATTAATGACTAAAATATACTTCCTTTTTAACAAAAACGCTAATGATTTTAAGTTTGAGTAGTTATAGAAGTTGTCCATGTAAAAATATACTGACAGATACTTTTGAAGCAACGAAAGAAGTTATTTTTTGCTGTTTTCCAGATTTACTTCTAAAAAAACAGTAAATGTATTCTTACCGATAATTTTTGGAAGCAGTGAAAGAAGGGGTTTGTAAAGCATGAACTCCATTTTTTTTGCTGGGTAATTTTAGGTACAAATAGACAGCTTGTACCGAAAAGTCACCGACGATACTTTCAAGTTGCTTATGAAAAATATTTATATCATGACATAAAAATATTATCTAAGACCAGCTATCAAACTTTGGTTACCTTTTTGAGTGTTCTTATTTTATGAGCCAAAAATTATTCAAGTAAAACATATATGTTTATGAAATTTTAAAATTGTTCGTCAAAAATTGCTTGTTTTTTGGACGAAAATATGATCCTTCTTATATGAATCATAAAAAGCAAAAATTATTTAATACAAAAATGGTTCACAAAAGAAAATAAATTTGAACTATATTAAAGAATTATAAAAATAAAAATTTAGATAATATTTTAAAAAATTTTGCTATTAAATTCAATGAAAACGTTCAAAATTTTGTGATCTTATAACGTCAGATAACTTACAAATAACAATCCAAAACTCTATATACCTGAATCATACATGCAAGGAGGAAATTTTCAATATTTGATCGAATCTTAACACCAAAAAAGGTGCAGGAGTGGATGGTATAATACAAAGGATGTGAGAAATAATGCTGAATATATAACACCAATAACACTGTTCAAGTTTTTAACACGAAATTTGTGGTACTAACGTGAAAACCATATGGTTGTGTTTGGATGAGCCCCCTGACTACTACTCCACCGATGAAAGTGCCAATTTGGCTCATTGGGAGAAATTTATGGCGTTTTTTTTTGAATTTTGGTCAATTCGTCAATTTTTGACCATTTTCAGCCCATTTAAGTCGCTTTTCCTGTATTCAAAATTTCTTGTGTTATCTTTATACGGCTCAAAATTACTATTTCCACCATTAGAACGCACATTTCAACTGAGAAAATCAAAATTTTTAGCCTATTTTCATGATTTTTGCCCATTTTTCATCGATTTTACCCATTTTTGTGCTGTTTTTATGCGCTTTTTTGTAGTTCTTGCGCAAACTTATCGACATAATTCTTTATGCAATATTATTGCCATTTCAAGCAACTCAACACACTTCTTAAATATAAAAACCATCGTTTTTTACGCTTTTTCGGATGATTTTCGGGTTTTTTATTGATTTAAATAAATTTTTTGTGGTTGAATACATTTTTTCGGTATAAAAATTAATGGAAATGCGTGTTTCTCCGTATTAATATAATTCATTTTAAATTGGCAATTGAAATAGAGAAATAAGCAATGGAATATCATTCGTTATCCTCCAATTCCATTAACAAATTCCAGCAAAGATCTGCCAAAAGTGAATCTAATTTTTTTCCCTATACCAGTGTTCCAACTGTGCTGATACCTGGTGGAAACGTTCCCCATGCTCGTCTGATTCAGACGGCAACTGACGCTCGAAGTGATCCTGGTGGTGATGCATGAAACGACATTCGAACACCGATGTTTTCGAAAGATTGCAGCATATCATCAACAATGGCACGCCAATTGTCCACTCGATGAATGCCGAGAACTTTTTCGATCACTGCTTTCATGCTATCCCAAGCGATGAGTTCCTCCTCTTGAAGGACATTGTTGAAGTCTTCATCCTTCATCAGTTTGCGAATGTCTGGGCCATTCAACACACCTGAAATAAATATATGATTTTGTATAAAAACTTTCAAGAATACTTCATCTTTGTTTGGCGGAAAAAGAATTCCAAATATTTATTTACCTTCTTTAATTTTCGCTTCACTCAAGCGTGGAAAAATGTACTCCAATCGTCCAAAAGCCAATCTATTTCCACGCACCAGTAACGCCTTGATGAAATTCTTCATTAACCCAAGTTTAATGTGCAATGGTGGCAGCAATACCTTATCCATCGGCACCAACTCCTCGTGGATAACGTTCTGCTGCCCGATTAGACGATTTGTTCTCGGTAACCAATCTCGTTTTTGATACTGTGGTGTATATCGCGAATCCCAGGTACACAAGTAGCACATATTTTTAGTGTAACCAGTTTGAAGGCCACAGATAAGTGCAACCACTTTCAAATCAGCGCATATTTTCCAACAATGTTCATGGTATTCCACAGAATCCAAGATTAGTTTCATGGAATCATAAGTTTCCTTTGTTTTCACGGCAAGCGCAATTGGCACAGAGTTTTTTGTATTATCGAAATACAGCAGCACAGCCTTGAGACTGCTCTTCGATCCATCGATGAACAACCGCCATTGGTCCGCATTGTACGTGTAATTCATGGCCGACATCAAACCATCGATATCATTACAGTACGTAAATGAATTGTTTTCGTTGCGAGTAAAAAACGGTTGAAATTTATGCTGTCGACCACGCGAACCGAACACTTTAACTTCTGGTGACAGGATGTTAACAGCTTTAAGATGTTGAGCAAGAATTATGGTTTTATTTTGTGACAACTTTAGTTGTCTTCACATTATGTTCAAGCGCTGTTGTGTAACTTCAATGTGTTTGCATGGTGGCGTAATATTTGATGGCTGATACAAAGAAAAATTCGATTCTGGCTCCGAAAAAAAAGATGGTGGGATGTATTCTTCAGTTGGACTCGGTTTTCTCGGGATTGGCACTGGCGGAGAATGGGGAAGAGTGGTTTGAGCTTGACGGAACACTTTGAGTTTGACGGAACACTTTGGTAAATATATTCCATCGCCTTTCTTCTGTTCATACCCACAACATTATTTTTACATACGTAGCACATGTTTTTTTTCGTGGTCGACTGGCTCTGACCAAATCATCGGTATTCCATATGGCATGCTTTCCCGTCGACCTGTTCGCCAATCATACAAACGTGCTACACACGATGAACAAGCTATTTTAGGCACCCAGTCAACATTACGAATCACTGGAATATTGAAGTACTGCTCGTACAATGTTGCAATTTCATCAGTAATTTTTTTCTTAGACGACATAATGGTCCACTTTCCGCACATATAACAGTAATGATTGAAGTTTTTCAGGCATTCATCCATTTTTTACCGTAAAAATTAATCACTTCAAACTGGAAGCTTTATTTATACTTTTATTACTTTTTCGTCACTTTAAAAAAATCGTACTTTACGCGTTCGGAGACACTTGTTGAATGACAAAAATCGATCAATGAACATCTATAAATACTACGTAAGTTTCAATATTTCACTGAGAGGTACTTATGAATTGGCGCATCTTTTAAGGGTGGCTATATACCTGATTCGTGTGCGTTTGTGTAAAAAAAATTTGTGTAAAAAAATCATGTAGGTAGCCAACGGAAAAAATCCAAGTAATTAAAAAAGTACACTTTCCTTTTTTCCTTTTAATTGTGCACATTACCGAAAAAGCGTAAAAAACGATGGTTTTTGTATTTAAAAAGTGTGTTGAGTTGCTTAAAATGGCAATAATATTGCATAATATATTGTAAAAAGGAAAAACGGTAAGAATTATGTCGATAAGTTTGCGCAAGAACTACTAAAAAGCGCATAAAAACAGCACAAAAATGGGGAAAATCGATGAAAAATGGGCAAAAATCATGAAAATAGGCTAAAAATTTTGATTTTCTCAGTTGAAATGTGCGTTCTAATGGTGGAAATAGTAATTGTGAGCCGTATAAAGATAACACAAGAAATTTTGAATACCGCAAAAGCGATTTAAATGGTCTTAAATGGGCTGAAAATGGTCAAAAATTGACGAATTGACCGAAATTCAAAACAACGCCATAAATTTTTCCCAATGAGCCAAATTGGCACTTTCATCGGTGGAGTAGTAGTCAGGGGGCTCATCCAAACACAACCATATGGTTTTCACTAGGCCGGGTCGATTTGTGGGAGGCAAAAAAATCGCTCATGGCTCAGGGAGAATCGTATTTTAGGGATCAAAATAAGAAACTTTGCCGAAGGAACCATACCTCTAAAACGAATTCTACTACCCCCAACTGTTGACTTTTGTCCCGTAGGGTCAAGTTTTGAAAAATCACACTTTGACCCATTTAGAGTGCCCCAATCGAGTCCAAATGTATGACCGACCCCCACTAACTTTGGAGGGCCGATCTACCCATGCCAGTGGCACACCCCCTGGAACTCCCCTGGGGGGTTCCCCATACAAACATTTTAAAAAATCACCATTTTTGGCACTTTATTTTATTATTTTTTATTTATTTTATTTATTTTTATTATTTTATTTATTTTTTCTCCTTAGAAATTTATTTAGTCAGAACATATGTAAATGAAAAAATTAATTTAACTTAGTAATAGAAAAGAAAAAATAAAAACTTACTGTTTGAAGTCTTTTTTGCTTTCAAGTCTGGGCAATTTCGCACGGCTCTCTAATGTCGTCGCCACCATTCACGCGAAGCATTCCATACGATACTTTGAAAGAATATTTAAATCAAGATGATCCACCGTTTAATGATCCAAAAATTCCATCACACATACAAGAAACAGAACGACACGTTCAATTGCTAGCTAGAGTTTCCAAACGAGTTATACCGGAAAATGTAGAGGCTATTATGGTGACGACATTAGAGAGCCGTGCGAAATTGCCCAGACTTGAAAGCAAAAAAGACTTCAAACAGTAATTTTTTTTATTTTCTTTTCTATTACTAAGTTAAATTAATTTTTTCATTTACATATGTTCTGACTAAATAAATTTATAAAGAGAAAAAATAAATAAAATAATAAAAATAAATAAAATAAATAAAAAATAATAAAATAAAGTGCCAAAAATGGTGATTTTTTAAAATGTTTGTATGGGGAACCCCCCAGGGGAGTTCCAGGGGGTGTGCCACTGGCATGGGTGGATCGGCCCTCCAAAGTTAGTGGGGGTCGGTCATACATTTGGACTCGATTGGGGCACTCTAAATGGGTCAAAGTGGGATTTTTCAAAACTTGACCCTACGGGACTAAAGTCAACAGTTGGGGGGTAGTAGAAATCGTTTTAGAGGTATGGTTCCTTCGGTAAAGTTTGATCCCTAGAATACGATTTTCACTGAGCCATGGGCGATTATTAAATCGACCCGCCCTAGTTTTCACGTTAGTACCATTTTACAACTTGAACAGTGTAATTTCTCTAACTTTATACCTGGTCACACAAGAATTTAATCGAAATTTTAGAAAGAAATGGTATAAGAGGTAACTGTTTAAACTGGTTTAAGGACTATCTACAATGCAGATCATACCGTATCAAAATCAAAAACAATATAAGTGATGAAACGTGCCTCAAGCCAGGAGAACCACAAAGATCAAAACCCAACATTATATATTATGTATGCAAATGAAATGATAAACACATTAAAAAAAGCACCACCTTCGCATATGCAGACGATTCTGCTATCATTGTCGAGAACAAAACTATCGAGGAAGCAACAAAAGTTATGCAAAATCAACTGAATACGGTAAAGAGATGGTGTCATGGCAACGGTCTCATTATAAATGCAACAAAAACTAAAATAATGCACATAAAACCAACTCATCTTACATCAGAAGACATTAGACTTAAATTCCACAACACAAACCACCTACTTACAACACTAGCGATTCGTGCCTATGTAGATCAAAACTTCAAATGGAAAGTACACATAGGAGATCTTAAAAAAATTTAGCAAGTATTCTTCTATGCTCTATCACCTAAGCAACTGTTCTACACTTAGTGTTCTAAGACATAAGGCATATTTCTCGCTGACAGAGTCGTATATCAGACACGGGATACCAGCATGAGGAAATGCAACATATTGTAAATCTCTACAACAAACTTAGAACAGAATACTAAAAATTTTGGAAAAAAAAACGAACGATACTCGGCAACGAACAACTCGAATTCTCAAAGAAACAACACAGCCTTTAGATACGCAACAAACAGCAAAAGTACAATATTTTATAAAAATAATACCAACAAAATAAATTTCAACAATAACACCGATACAGATAATTAAAACAACCCTAATAGCAACGTAGAAACACCGAGTATCATCAACAATAACAACCCAATAAGTAGCAATACCATCAACAACAATAACACCAACAGATGTAGAAACAGCAGCACCCGTGCAGGAGACAGCGTCTGAAAACAACTACATATGCTCAATGTAGAAAACATTTATTATGCAACAGTGCTTAATGAATTCTACAATGACTCGAGATTTTTAAATATCATCGACCATGGACACAATACCAGACTTAGATCTGAAGGTAGATTTAAAATTGGGAAATATCGCAACAAATACGGGAAAAACACATTGGCAATTACTTTACCCACGCTCACGAATATACTTCCAACTAATTTAATGAACACACACAACAATTATAGAAGAAAAAACTTATAAAACAATTCTTTATAAACTCGCAGTGAATTATTATAAATAAGATGAATTATAAATTAGGATGAAATTTTTTCCTTCAGACAAGCCATAGGTCCAGAATTAAATTATAATGTGCACTTTATTAATTAGAAAAATTTGATGCATCGGGATTTCGACACATCATTTCTGATAGACTTTGGGACGCAGATCACGAATATGGCACTAGAATTTTAAAGTTAGCTATAGTTTAAGAAATATTTGCAAAACCGTATTTGAAGAAAAATTCAATTTTGTAATAAACTTTTCGCAAAAAAAATACAAAATTAAAAGTATGAACGCAAAATTTTAAACATGCCCTTTAATTGATATATCGCACGTTTTGACAGCTGCGATAATAATCTCTACACACAGAAAACAGATTCGTAGTTCGAACCGAATTTTTCGCCAACCGAATTTTTGTAGTTCCAGGTACTTTTATTTTATTTTTAATACCATTGTAACTACTGAAATTTATTTACAATTTTTTAATTTTTGTTGTGTAATAGATTACTTTAATGTTTGTGGATTATAAATTCTATAAATAGAAAAACACGTTTCACAAAACTTATTAAAAATTAAAATTTTTTTATGTCGCTAACTGGGATCGAACCGGCGACCCTCTGCTTGTCAGCCCATTGCTTTCCCTCTAAGCTAGGCTCTATTTAAATTTTTTTAGTCAAATTTCAAATTTGAATTTCTTCAGATTTGAATATTTTGTCTATAAATAAAATTATATCTACAACAGAAAATCAGTTGTGTCTTTTAATTTGAATAAAAAAAAACAATTTTAAA